>KZ062161.1:127902-204117 GCA_002091835.1 Anopheles maculatus | reverse complement strand
GGTCGGCATGCCAGCGGACTACGTGAATAAATTGGCTCGAATGTTTCAAGATATTAAGGTAAGCTATTGCTGGTTGATGGGTGAACAGCGATCGATAAAAGTGTACACTCTGGCTCTCTCTCGTTGCTCGCCTTCAACAGGTTAGTGAAGACTTGAATACTCAGTTCCGTTCGCAAACGACACGCCACGATGCAATTAAGCTCAAGTATGTAAGCAATAAGGATGTCTTTATGCGGTACCATAAGGCTCACCTAACGCGCAGGTACGTACCGGTTTTCCAGATTGTTATCACGCTTTATAATAAGACAGAAGCGAGCTACTCGGTAAGCCAATGGTACCAATGATGGTCCTTTGTTTTCTGATTCCTTCCGTCCCCAAAAGGCTCATCCTCGATTCTAGCGCCGACAGCGAGAAGGAAGAAGATATGGTAGAATGGTTACGGGAGGTCGGCATGCCAGCGGACTACGTGAATAAATTGGCTCGAATGTTTCAAGATATTAAGGTAAGCTATTGCTGGTTGATGGGTGAACAGCGATCGATAAAAGTGTACACTCTGGCTCTCTCTCGTTGCTCGCCTTCAACAGGTTAGTGAAGACTTGAATACTCAGTTCCGTTCGCAAACGACACGCCACGATGCAATTAACATTAAGATCCTGAATGCCGGTGCCTGGGCCCGCGGTTCCGAGCGTGTTTCCGTCAGCTTGCCGCTCGAGCTGGAAGACTACATTCCGGAGGTGGAGGAATTTTACAAGAAGAAACATTCGGGCCGCAAACTCCAGTGGTACCATCACATGAGCAATGGCACCATCACGTTCGCCAACAACACGGGCCGGTTCGATCTGGACGTGACCACATTCCAGATGGCGGTACTGTTCGCGTGGAATCAACGTCCGAACGAACGGGTTTCGTACGAAAATCTACGCCTAGCGACCGAACTGCCCGATCCGGAGCTGCGCCGTACGCTGGGTCTTGGTAGATTTCCCAAAGTTGAAGCGCCAGCTGCTGGTGTACGAACCGGCCATAAGCAATCCGAAGGATTTTACCGAAAACACACTGTTCTGGGTGAATCAGGAGTTTGCAATTATCAAAAATGGGAAACCGCAGCGTCGCGGTAAGGTGAATCTGGTGGGTCGGTTGCAGCTCAGCACCGAACGGTCCCAGCAGGAGGACAATCAGTCGATAGTGCAGCTGCGAATATTGCGCACGCAGGAAGCAATCATCAAGATCATGAAGATGCGCAAGCGGTTGAGTAATGCTGCGCTACAGGTACGTACGCGTTCACGACTGTGCCTACTGTGATCCTGGTGTGCATAATATGGTTTCTTCCCCTTTTCCTAGGCTGAACTGGTGGATATACTTAAAAACATGTTCCTGCCATCGAAAAAAATGATCAAAGAGCAGCTGGAATGGTTAATAGAGCATAAATACATGCGGAGAGATGACGACGATATAAATACCTTCATTTACATGGCGTAAAGGGTGAAAGGGAGACGGTGTTGGTAGATAAAAGCGGTGCGGAGAGATGGCAATGAGGGTAACACTTTCAGTTAAGGACGGTACGTACACCTTCACCCAGGCATACAGGATACTACAAGCTTCTTCAACACAACACACACACCCGGACTGCTGGGACTGATCGCGTTGCGTTGCTGCAACACTTTTTACAAGCGGAGACAATTTGTTGTTGATTTATTTCTTACTGAGCTGTGTATACTACTCACCCCTACTGAGCAGAGGTGAGAGCGCACGCACGCCGACCTGATGTGCTGAACAATTAGTAATAAAAGAAAACTTGCGTCGGGTTGTAAACATAGAGAGCATTTTACATTCATTGGCCACGGTTTCATTGCCGTTTATTAACTTAAACTCTAAAGCGGTGGCTAGACTAAAGTTGAGGCAAGCGCGATCTTATTTTTTTTATGAGCGAACTGTCAAATTTCGCGCTCCTGATTTCGCGCTCCGATCCTGCATTGCAGGAAAAATGAAGCTTTCGCGCATAGATCGCGCTTGCCTCAACTTTAGTCTAGCCACCGCTTAATAATTCCCAATCACCAACATCATCACCGTAGTACATTTACAAGTAAAGATTTGAACTCGTTTTGAACTTCAATTCGTAACGATCGGCACACGGTATACCGAGCGCTTTCAACAGTCGTAATATCGGTTCCGATGACACCGAATCCAGTATGACCGAGTCCAGATAGCAACCGTAAACGGCAGTCTCCTTCTTTCCGCCAAACTTCCGATAGCTCGCTACACCGGCCGCAACTCCCGTGATAACGTTCGGTGCTTCAATCAAACCGATGTCGCCCAGCACCGATCTGCCTGTGGCCAGCGCTTTGATGAAGCAAACCTTTTCCTGCTCGTGCTCGGTAAGCCCTTTGTACAGGACGGCCGGTTGAAGCGAAACGGTTGAAACGTTCTCTGCCACATCCAACCAACGGGACAGCCGTTGTGTGATTTGACCGAACAGATTCGGGTCCAGTTCTTCCGATACGCAAAGCAGCAGCTTTTCAGCGGGTAGATGGAAAACGCTTAATGTGCCGCATGATAGCTGACATATCGGTTTGGACTGCCCATTCGATGAAGCTGGCCACCTTTTGACCCTCGATAACTACGAAATGGAACGGGTCTTGGAGTGTTTTTTGGAATGCCTGTTCTTCGCTTACTTCTTCCTGCTCGTTGTACCAGACCCATTCCAAGCTGAAATGAACGATAGAGGATGAGTTTCTATGCATTTTTATTTATAGTATTTTGTAAAGTAATTTAAGGAAAGGATAAACTAAAGGACGAACGAAAAAGTGACAACGAGACGTGGCAGTCAAACAGTGGCTGAGAGTTGCTAAATGCTACTTGCGAGGACATTGAGGAGAGTATTATTTTGACTAGTGATGTGCGGGTCGACCCGAACCTATCGGGTCGGAGCCATCCGTAAGCGACCCGGAGCGGTTCGGGTCATATTCCAAACTCCAACGAGTTCGGGTCGACCCGTAGGTGCAGCAAACCATATGCGAGTTCAACCCGTGGGAGCAATGGGTTCGGGTCGATCCGTGGGTGCAATAGGTAAAACTTAGTCAAAGAAAGCTAACAATAGCAGGCCAAGACCGAGGATGTAGTGCCAAAGAAGAGGAATAAGAGAACTCGTAAGCCTGGTCGCAATATGGAGAGAAAGTCTCAGACGCAGGCTAGGGAGTATCAATGGAAATGGACAGAAGTCCTGGATTATTGGAGGTGCGAATAACGGGTTTGCAGAGAACGACAACAATAGGCATAGGGGGAGTAATCGTAACCTCGGGGTAACCCGAAAGAAACCGCTGAGTTGCAGGACGCGTGAACAAGCGCTGAACACGCTCTGTATCTGGCCATCACACTAGCTGGTGATCAAACAATGCAAATACATTCGAGGATCGATCACACCCAGTGCAATTCCTTGAAACAAAAAGGATCAAAGAGTAAAGAGTCCTAACATACGAAATGGTTTGCCGTGTGTGATACCCCAATTTTAAAAGGATCTTATTTGTAAAACGAAATCACATTACACTTCTGCGGACAAAATGAACAGCCCATTAGTATCACACTACGAGAAGACATCGAGGAAATTTTGGAGACGACTGCAATCAGTAGACGAAGGACCATTTTAAGATCATCTGCGCTAGATTTTAAGATCAGCATATAGCTGGATGCATCGAGTCACACAAGGAAGGGTTTATAAAACGACAACGTATTCAAAAATGTTGGCTGTAGGGTACAATGCAGGGACACGCCACGGTTGTTCCGAACACCGGATTTATCTCCCTTCTTCTGTACTGGACCCAGAGCCATGCAGGTTGATACGTACTTAGCGGGTGTAGCTCCTTCGTCGACCGCTTCCTCATCGTAATCGTCCCAGAAGGCACGGGTAGATGGTTCCACAATTTCTCCAAACATTAAACTCATTTTGCTGGGGAAATAGAAGCGGCTCACTCTGCTCAAAACGCGAACGACCGGCAACAAGAATGACAAACAAAAACGCGACTGTCGGCTGCTGTGTTGTGACAGCTGTCAGCTGCGATTGCTTATGTGTGTGTGTGTGGCTATTCATTTTCTCAACAGGCAAATGCAGTTATGCATTTTGTTTGGAAGTTGCAGTTAGTGAAACGAGCGAGATAGGTAAATAGTGGTATTGTTTATACCAGCTTTTTGGGCAAGTTTAATAGTAAACCTAAGTCACTAAGTTTAGCTACAGTTTGTTCCATTATTCTCCCTTATAAAGGGAGAGGAGAACTGCAACGCTTAGCTCGTTTATTCTTGATTAAGGTTCCATAAAATGGCCCGAATAATTCGACCAGGGCAAGCTAACCAACTGCGCTTTTTACTGGAGCAACCCGAAGAAGGTAACCGCAGAGACGCGAAGAGATATAATCTCTTGACGAGCCGTTGTAACCCCTTTTTATGATATTCCCTCAGTGTTAATAGAGTTTTGCAAGTTGGCTATCGAGTACATAAACTCCGGGATCAACGAGAAAAAATGCACGGTGGCAGCAAGTAAGTTATGTGGTATTTTGCTATTAAATTCGATAGATAGATAATCCTTTCTTTCTTTCTTCTCCATTTTAGAGAAACTTTCAACCACATACGAAACCGTGCGTGGGGCATTGGAAGCATTGGTGGCACTTTTAATCGATAGCACGAAAATGGCAATCTCCGAGCGTGAATTCTATGGCGCGATCCAAACCTCGTTAGAAAATATCGACCAGAAGCAAAGCGAAATACTGTGGCAGTTTATTACGAGCAAGCGCAACTTGGTCGATAATGTGATGCGTGCATCGTGCCAGGATGAGGTGTATTTCCGTGATTTGGAGTGGCGCATCGAAGGCCGTATCGCTTCCCGCAATCTTCGATCGCAGGCGACACCGGTAATTAAGATGAAGTTTCACCTTGACACCGAGTGTGTGAGCGAATATCGGGAAAAATTACATTCCACTCCGGAAACGGAAAAGCACACACGCAGGGAAGTGTTGGCGGAAACGGATCCCGTCATGCTGCAGCACATGATACGGGTGTTGGAGCAGGCGCTGCTGGAAGCACGCACAAGGCGGGTTCGGAATTACGTGAAACCAGCACAAAGCTAACTCACGGGAAGAAACCCAATAAACATCGATTATTCGTTCACCACGATGCACTACTATATGTGATTTGTTTGTTTTTTGCTCTAGGTGTTAACATTTAATCGTTTCTTCATCGTAATATTTGTTATACTTCTTCCACTGGTACCGCTGTTTGGGATCTTTCTTGCTTGTCGATGGATTCAGATTTGGCATTAGCCCCGCTTTCTGTGCCATCGTGACCAGTGCGCCCATGCGCCGCTGCTGTCGCTTACATAATCCGGTAATCCGGCGCGGCAACATGCATCCGTCCGAACGCACGTACTGACTCAGGATGAGCACGTCGGTATGCTTGATGTCGAGTCCGAGCGTACATTGCGGACAAAACCGTTCACCTTTCTGGCGTGCTTCGAGTAGCTGCGGAATCAACGTATCTTGCCGAGGCGATGGCACATATTCTCCTTTGATTACAAGCGTGTCGCTTGTCTTGACCTCTTTGACTGTACCGGAAAGAAGGTAAAAATGTTAATATTACTGCTCAGATGGGAGGGTGCATACAATCGTACATACTCTCTTTAAGTTGGTTAACAGACGATACTGAAAAATTTCGTACAATAGTCGAGGAAAGTTTGGTAAATGCCGAATATTTGGACCACACCGCGAGAGCCATTGCCGTTGTTGACTGGAGAGTGTTTGTTTTCGTTCTGCAGTTCTTGGTACTGTCAAATTTGTTGTTTTTATTTGAGGTTATGCGGCGAAAAAAGTGACGAAATTCGAAATAAGTAACCGTAAATCGATCCAATAATGGAAAAGATAGGCTTGTGAAACAAACAATTAATAGATAAATAAATCTAGAACAAACTATTAATTGAAAGTATTCCATACAAAAGAAAACTTTAAGGCTGGTGTCATTGCTCGTCGGATGGTCGTATACGACCGTCCGACCAAGAACAAATTTGATTGATTTGGTCGTACGACTTTATCTGTCATCCGACTTTATCTGTCAAATTCCATACAAAATTTGAAAACGTCGTCGAAGAAATTGGGAGCTCGATAAAACCAAAACATAAAGAAAAACCCAAAGAAAAAAACCAGTTCGGGAGAATAAATACCAATATGACCAATATAAAAAAACATATCAGGTACACAGCACAAGTATAAAGGGGTATAAAACTCAAAAGGAAATCTTACAATTTTTGGCCAAAAATAAGGTAAAGAGTAACTGAAGAGTTTAAAAACGTTCATTGATCACTATAGACTCAAAACATTACAAGCAATAGACCAAAGGGAAAATAGATAAGAAACATAAACCCCAAAATAGGAAAGTAGTAAAAACAAGATTAATTATAATATCTTTAGTTGAAAAATATGCATGAAAAAAAAAAAATAAAATAAAAAAAAAAAAAAAAAAAAAAAAAAAAAAAAAAAAAAAAAAAAAAAAAAAAAAAAAAAAAAAACAAGATTAATTATAAAATCTTTAGTTTAAAAATATGCATGAAAAAAAAAAAATAATAAAATAAAAAAATAAAAAAAAAAAATAAAATAAAAAAAAAAAAATAAATAAAAAAAGAAACAAAAAAATAAAAAAGAAATAAATAAAAAAAGAAAAAAAAGAAAAATAAATAAAATAAAATTCAAAACAACCACCAATATGAACCTCGAAAAGACAGGACACAAGACATAGAAACGAAGACACAGACATAAACAAACTGACAAATCAAAACCGCAGAAAATCAAGAGAAATGGACGTATAGTCCTCTCTACATTCAAAGTACAGTATGCCTCTGATTATGGTCATACCCGGAGCCATAGGAGGATACAACCTGTACACCTAGGAAGAAGAAGAAGAAGAAGAAAACGTCGTACGACAAAATCGTATACGACCGAGCAATGACACCAGCCTAAATCTGTGTTCCCGTGTAGCCGCGCATTAAGCAACGAAACGTCAAAAAACGCGCGCTCAATGCAACCAAGGTACATAAACGTCTATTGGGAAATGTTGTCTGTACACAGTAGACTTTTGCCAGGTACAATATATTCTGTAGCAAACATCTTTCGCAGCCGGTCTTTCCGCATTGTCCAACTTTCTTCGCGAGCTGCCCTTCGACAACGTGTACCGGTAAACAATTTTAGAACAATGACCACCAACGTACCCGAAGCAGCAAAGCGTTTCAAGGACGATCAGCCGAGTATGGCATCTAGTGGTGTTGTGAAAATCGGTACGCACGATGGCATCTTCCACTGTGACGAAGTGTTGGCTTGCTTCATGCTGCAGCAACTACCACAGTACGCAAACGCCCAAATAATTCGAACCCGCGATTTGGCCAAGCTGGATGAATGTGATATAGTAGTGGACGTTGGGGCAAAGTTTGACCGCGGCCAGCACCGGTACGATCATCATCAGGGAACATTCAACGAAACGTTGCGTACGCTTCGCCCTGAACTGAACATGAAATGGGACATTCGGCTAAGCTCGGCTGGTCTTGTGTACACGTACTTTGGCGAAGAAGTGATCAAGCAGATCTTGAAGGATAAGCTGGGCATGGAACCGACCGCCGAATGTTTACTGGCGATATACAAAAAGGTGTACGATGGACTGATCAGCGAGATCGATGCGATCGACAACGGGGTGCCGATGTTCGACGGTGGCGAGCCACGGTACAACATTTCTACGCATCTTAGTGCACGTGTCGGTGCATTCAATTCTCGATGGGATGAACCAACTCCAGCACCGGGTTGTTTGGAGCGGTTCGAAAAGGCCAAAGCGTACGTAGGGCTGGAATTTATCGACAAAGTTACTTACTACGCGAGCAGTTGGTGGCCAGCCCGCGATATCGTGTCGAAAGCGTTGGCAAATCGGTTAGCTTTACACGAGTCGGGTGAAATTTTGGAGCTGGAGAAACTGTGCCCCTGGAAGGAACATCTTTACCAGCTGGAACAGGAGCAGAAACTTGTCGGAACGCCGAAGTACGTTATTTACTGCAACAAAGAACATGACTGGCGTGTTATATGTGTCCCAGTGCAACCGTCCAGCTTTGTTTGCCGGAAATTTTTAGCTAAAGCTTGGCGTGGAGTTCGAGATGAAGAACTTATTGGCGTATCAGGCATTGCGGGTGCAAACTTTTGCCATCAGAGCGGATTCATTGGTGGGAACAAAACGCGCGAAGGGGCGCTGAAAATGGCAATAGCCAGCTTAGCGGCATCAGACGAAGTGTGAAAAGCGGCAAGAGAGACTATTTAAATTTCTTGTGAAAATAAAAGATTTATCAGAAGAAAAATACATTACATTTTGGACACAGTTCTATATGTTCGCAATAACAAATTGTCGATTTCTACTCGTCATCGTCATCATTGTCGTCTTTCCGATTTCTTGGTTTCCACTCGTTCGGCTCATTCTCATCTCTTGGCTCGTAGCTGTGCAGTGGTAGCTTTTCCAGCCATTCCATCATCGAGTTACTGCTCAGCTCCGTCTCGACAATGGTCGAGGCAATGTGTCGCTTGAAGAACTCTTGTATCGCCGGTTCCTCCTTCTCGAATTCTAACGTTTCATGGCATCCATCCTCGCCGTACCGCTTGTTGTACTTATCGTAATGGATTCTACTCAACACTAGTCCCAGGCCGGGAGCCGTTGGGATGCCGTACCGCTCCTGGCCGAAAGCTTTCTCGATTATCGCGCTGTCCGTAAGCCCACGGACGATGGCTATGGTAAGCCCTACCATCTTGCGTATCTGATGCAGCATAAAGCTTTGTCCTTTGATCTTAATCGTAGCAAACTCGGCCTTCGATCCTTCCGGCACAAAGGGCGATTCACATTCGAAAGACATGATAAAACGTTTCACCGATGGGTCGAGAAATTCCTTGCGACTGGTAAAGTTATGGAAATTCTTTGTGCCGACGTACAGTGAAAGCACTTCGTTTACCCGCTTCAACCTATCGGCTGGAAGACGGTAAGTGTTAATGTCCACCGTTTCTTCGTTTGCAGCAAATGCTATCGTGGGCAGCGTGTACGTGTAGGTACGAGCGTCACAGTTGGTCTTGGAATTGAATCCTTTCGTTACGCGCTTCACCGCGTACACTCGGATGTCCTCCGGCAGTTCAGAATTCAGTGCCTCAACGTCCAGATTGTCGGCTGCAATGAGAGCGAAATAATAGCGGTTACAACGTAACTTTTGCCGGCATGTTTCATCTCTTACGCAGCTTGATCGACCCCACCTGTACGGCTGCCGACACTCCTTTGTCGGTACGGGCCGCCCGCTGGAATTGAATCTGTTGTGGCTGCCGGAACCCTTCGTCATTGATCCAGTTTTGTTTGAGCATCGCACGCAGCAAGTCCTCTTCGATCGTTTTCGTTCCCGGATTGCGCTGCATACCGAAGTTATTCACGCCGGAGTAACCGAGCAGGATGATGCTCTTGCGCCGTTTGACACGCGATGCTGGGTCGAAATTTTTCACCGCTTCCGGATCCTCCGGTGGATCCTCCCACTTGCGCCGTTTGACCGCACCATTGTACCGTTGCTGCACCTCTTGCTTGGTCTTGCGCGATTCCATTCGCTTCTGTGCTTCTAGCTTTTTGCTCGCTAATTTCACTTCTACGGCAGCCGCTAGTTCGATTGCAAATCGTTCCCGCACGGTATCGTCTATTAGCCGGGAGCGTTGCAGATGGGTGCAAAACTTGGTATGTACGATACGGGTAAATTGAGCAGAAACTACCGTAGCACGACGAAATATGGAAAACATTTAGGAAAAACAATGTGGCAGATGCTGATAAATTTGGTGCCGGTTTTGTTGCTGTCGACCAAGGTTTCGATGTATGTAAATAAATGAGCGCGTGTGCCGAATGTTGGTAGCAAAAGATTGTTTCTATTTCGCTTTTATTCTCGATAAGGACTGTGTCGATTGTTCGTAGGTGGAAATTAAATATAATCAGAAAAAATATGGTTTTGTTTTGTTTGAACGATTAATTAAAATTTATTTTTTCTCGCAAATTTGGCCAAAAAGTCCTGGTCGGCGACTGTCACGTTGACGTTTAATATGACCGTTGGCGAGACACCTCAAATGCATGTACCTTGACTGACGCCGAAGAAGAAGAAACCGTTGCGTTGTACGCAGGGGGTTCGTTTTGTTTACGTTTGTAACGAAATCTCTTGTTTTTCGTGAAACAAACTGCAGTGGAGCGGAAAGTGGCATAGCAATGGACATTTTTAGAATTACGTTAAATTATAGAAAAGCTTAACCAGCATGTAGGCAATAGTTTAAGAGTGCAGTGTTCATGTGGGAAAAAAAACCATCGCATCTCTTCATATGCACATCCAATTTCGCGTTTCACATCCGCTCGAACAAGAAAAAAGTGGTATCGAAAAGTAGCTCAAAGAAGAAGAAGATCGATCGCGGAGGCTGCGCTGGCTTCGTAATTGACAGCTTTCTACACGATCAGCAAAACGGAGAGAAGGAAAAAAAAGCTATTAAACCCATCGACGCTGGTCCCAGTGAAAACTTTCTAGGCAAAATCGGACCTAATGCAAAGTTGATCCTCGACTGCTGTGATTGCAAATGGTGCTTCGCTATTGCGGGCGCCCGTGCGCAGCATCCGCGCTATGGAATTTGCACGGTGACGTTTGTTTTTGTTCTTGGTTAAATGGCACCTTCGTGAGTGGAATGCGGACAGCAACAAAGCGTAGCAGTGTACCAGCAATAATATGAATAATGTTAAGCGCTGCGGGTTTTGTGCAGGAACAATCTGCTCTGTGTGTCTCCGGTACTAAGAAGCTTGATGTAGTAAGTGAACAGGTCAACAAAAACATTTGCGCTATTGTAAATTACAAAACGGAACATTGATAGTCGATTGTGCAAGCGTTAACCCCCTTCCCAATCCATCATGCATGCGGCTGGTGTAAGTGGTGGAGGTGGTAGTGGTAGCGGAGCAGCCCATCGTCGAAGAAAAAAACGTTCAAACTATGGCAACCGTACGGTCGAAGTAAACCGTGGAACGAATGGCTTCGGTTTTACCATATCCGGCCAGCAACCCTGCATCCTGTCCTGTATCGTGGCAGGATCTCCGGCCGATCTAGCCGGATTGCGCGCGGGCGACTTTCTCATCTCCGTGAACGGACTTAACGTATCGAAACTGCCACACGAATCAGTAGTGCAGCTGATCGGTACGACACACGGTACGATACGTATGGCCATTGCCGAAAACTACTATTCCGACAGCTCGGATGAGGACATAATGTTTCACGGTGCGCAACAGCAGCGCACCCGACCAAAGTATC
This sequence comes from Anopheles maculatus, assembly GCA_002091835.1. Classification (NCBI taxonomy): domain Eukaryota; kingdom Metazoa; phylum Arthropoda; class Insecta; order Diptera; family Culicidae; genus Anopheles; species Anopheles maculatus. Next base: position 192,764 of record KZ062161.1, on the reverse strand, counting down.
CTCACAAGACGAAATTCTCGCGCGTCACCACACAAGGCACCATGCCGGTGAACGGTGCCGGAATGGGCGGTGGTTGCAGTTCCAATGGTGCTGCCGAACGTATTTTGGCCCCCGGTGCAACCAGCCCCGTAAAACCACTTATGCTGAGCACGGAAAATGGGACGGAAGAATTGACGGTCAACGGCAATGTGTCTCCAACGCCGGGAGCGGCGGCCACAGCGTACAACGTAATCCACAGTCCGAATGCCAGCAACAGTTGTGATATTTCTAACGTTAGTGCAATGGTACGCTCGGTACAGCTTGGAACGGGCCCGTGCGACGATAGTACGCCGCTCGTACGTCCTGTCGGCCCCGCAGGACAGTGCCCAAGTCAGGAAGGCTTGCTAGAGTATCAAGCCATCGTGGGCTACCTTGGAACGATCGAGATGCCGAAACAGATTGCAACCAGCTCGAAGTTGCAAACGGTACGCAGTTGCATTAGAAAAATGCGCCAGGAAAAGCGAAACCCGACAACGGTGCTGATGACCATACTTCCTTCCTGTCTGAATCTGACCAACACGAGCAACAATTTGATCGCGAAATATGCATCGGCCCGCCTTAGCTATGTGAGCAGCAGTAGCGAAAGTGACAACAAGTACTTTGGGCTGGTAACGTCCGCTATTTACGCGGACGGGTTGATGTGTGACAGTGCCGACGTACTAAGCCATCCACGTAAAGACGTGGTCATCTCGAACAGCTGCCATGTGTTTGTGATCGATGGGAAGCTGGTCGATCATGATGTGCACTTGGAGAAGGCAACCCTCTTTCGGGTTGTTTGCACAAAGGACCCGATAACGAATTTGTGTCTCGAGTTTCCTTCCAATTCGGAGTATGTCGTTAACCTGATACGCAGCATGTACAGCTTAAAATCCCCGATGAAAACGGATGGCGGCAGTACGGGAGGATATGGCAAACCGCCCGTAGCGAGAAGCCTTAACTTGGAGCAAGCACCAGGAGCACGTGGCTTTCCACGCAACCGATCCGATCCGCGACTTAATCCACGGGCAGGGATGGACATCGATGCACACGATATGCTGGCAGCCAATTCACCCCAACCGAGCAATCACAGTGAAATTACAACAACGTCGAGCAATTCCGATTCGGGCATCGGGTTTCATAACGATTGCCGTAACATCTCCGACCGGATACTGTTGGTCGACTTCCCGGGCATGCTTGGTCCACAGCAGCAACGGTTGCTACAACAGCAGCAGATAGCGAACGTGAGGGCCCACTATAGAAAATCGCACCCGTTTTTGCGCCCGGCCGGAATCATTAATGAAATCCCTCCCAAAATGGACCCAATCAGGAACATACGCAGCATGGGTGGGGCGGGATGCTCACCGGATGGTGCTATGGCAGGTCCTTCGCGTGCAGGGGGACTACCGATAGCGCACGGTAAATCGAAATCAGCTGACTATAGTTTCCCTTCGTCGTCGGCCGGCTTACCATTTGTGGATCGGTTAACGGTGCGTGCCAGACCCGATCCTAAACCATTCTCCCCCGATCGATCTCCATCGAAGGAGAATGCTTTGAATTGTATGCAGGATGATGGCACACAGGAACTAACAGCGATGGTGCAGGAAACGGATGTCGATCGGTGGACGTGCGGTCGAACATTGGACGAGCAGGGTAACGTGGTGGAGGAACGGGCCGTCGATGTACCACCAATGGAGGAGCTGTTTCTCGATCTGGAACGGTACAATAATGACAATGTGAAAAATAGCCTTCTGGCCGCCCGTTCCTGCGATGATATGATCCTATCGCTCGGCAAAAAACCGACACGATCGCTAGCGGATGGCGAAGAAGATGCGCACGATCAGATGCTGCTGGATGCCGAAGCGTACGAACGGTTAAAAATAAAGCTATCGATCGATGATTTGACGCTGATTTCCTCCGAATCGTCGGGATTGACGTCGGGAGGTGTGCACGAGGAACGGCCCTCGGTCAACGGCAGTGTCAGCCAACACGTGTTCCTACAGCCACTGAAGCCGGTGAAACGCTCCAAGAAAGCTTGCACAACACACACCACGAAAGCTTCGTCTGGCAAATTGGCCGCAATCCACGGCACACCGATGGGTACGGAAGACGGCACACCTTCGTCCGTGGTCCATGGTCGTCGGAGCGGTGATAAAATGACCGCCTACAAACTGAGCCCGAAAGTGTTTGGTTTGCCGCGTCCCATATCGGTTAGCTTCGAAAACATTTCCACACTTTCCGGCACCGTTGGGGACGATGCAGGCGATAGTACCGGGCGTGTCAATAAGATTGGAGTGGATGATATGTATTTCGATGGTGATGAAAGTGTTGTTCGTGGTAGTAGTAGTTCGAATAAAAATTCACATCGGCTAGGCAGTGGGACTCCCGGTTCGGGAAGAAAGAGCCGTGCAGCGAAGCGATTGAGTGGCGGGTTTTCGGCCATCTGGGGTAGTCTACAAGAGTTGAGAAGTGGAAGCTTCGGGAGCCATGCTGGAAAGGAAGATCGTTCGAAGCCGGAGCACGGCCGAAGTTCAACGTTGGAAGCGTGCCGTGGTAGCAATGGCGATAGTGGTGGTGGGGGTGTGTTGTTAGTGGCCAAGCAGAAGGAACGTGAAAGGAGGCTGAGCGGTATGAAAATCCTTGAGGCGACCTACAGTGAACCAGACCTGCGGTATGATGAGGTAAGTGATCGGATATCTTTAGCTTCTGGTTTGGTGCCGCGTAACACCCTTAGAATGGTCATTAAAGTGCTTATAAAGATCAGCTAAGATCCCATGTGGATTACTATTTTTTTGCCAACAGTTCTTTCGTTCCTTCTTGGTGGAGAAGTCACGCCAATGAGTTGGATTTTAAATAGCCTACTTTTCCTCTCAAAAGCCGATCGATTTCTCGATTATTTGTCATCATTGAAGCCGTTGATCGATAGATGGTAACCGATGCATTTGAAGCATAAAACTGATGTCCATTTACGCACAAAATCTTTCGAAACGTTAAGTGTTTAACGAATTCGACTTCAGAAATTTGAAAATGTTTTTCATATGAACCTGAACCGTTGTTGGAACGCACGAATTGTTTGTACATTCTAATCGAAATGTCGACGTGTCGACGAGAGACCTATCCTGTAATATGAATTGTTTATATCTATTCCAATTCTACCGATTAGCTCTGCTCAGCTTTTTAGTTAATAGATGTTCTCAGAAATTCGAATGACACACTCGCGTGACGTATGTAACGGCCTACGATTCGTCTAGGAATGCATTGGCGAGTTAGACGCTGCTCTCCTGCATCGAATGCCAGAATCATTGCCGTCGTATGCTACTCACAATCTTCAATTGAGAACTATCTTGTCGTGAGTAATCGTTTCCAGCAAGGTTCCAATGAAGGTGCAGACAGAGAGAGAGATGCTGGCACGAGGAAAGCTAATGATGGGTACCATATCCACCCTCCACAGTACTGGTAATGTACTCTGTTGGACTTGTGACAAATTGCTAGTGTCAGTAGTGAACCTTCTCCGGGAGATATTACACGCGTTCGTTTATGTTGTGATCTTAGTTTTTGGTTAGTGGCCGTGAACTTTGTGGTGGTTGGTTCAATTAAGATGGACAAAAGATGGCTATTGTTTTTGATTTGATTGCCCTATTTTGTGTGTTGCTTCACTGTGAACACCTTTTGGTCCCTCGTTTGATTGACACAGTCTCGCTTGATGAGGTCTCAATACTCACAATGCTTTACCTATCACCGGGCTGGGCCGGGTGTACCGGCAACCAACCGGCCATACTGGATCGTACCATTGTGAGTTCGAAACGAAAGGAAATTGAAATTGATTGAGTTAAAAGTTTAATTGATGCCAATTGAGTGCTATTAACCGGAAAGGTCCCACTACGTCGCGCACACCCAGCTGGCATCGAAGCCCGATGCTCTTCCGTTTTGGGTTTTTGTTGGATCTGGATCTTATCACGAGTGCCCGTCCATTATTTCCATGTTGATTCAAGAGACTGGGACTCGTGACTCGTTGCCGGATTGCTGCTATTGGGAGTACGCAACTCAATTCCGCATCCCTCGAGCGTTGGAGTAATTAGCTGTTTGTATGTTGGTACGATTGGAACCAGTTGAATAATCGTTTGGTATTCACCGTAAATTGGTAATAATTTATTGAGTATAAAATTAGGTAAATTCTAGAACATCTAATTTAGAGGTGATGTTTTGTGTTGTGACTGCATAAATAATCCATTGTCGAGTCGTATAGATCTCTTCATTCGCTCACATCTAAACGTTTACGACAATCACCATTGACGTCCGGGACATTACTGAGGTTTCTTCCGTTTATCTGATAAGATGGGTCCAACTCGGTCACTAGCAATACACAACGAATGCGATTCCACAAATACCGTGCCCTTCGCTGATGGACTCACTACGCAAGCCACAAGACCAACATTTATATCGCGCGTTAGTCGGCCACCGTTATCTGATGAACGTTGGAGAACGATTTTGTCATCGTGTCTTGACGTGTCGGAAGGGAAGGTTCTCCCGCACGCCGTGTGCCGTATGTGTTGAGTGTTGTGTCTATTTTCGATTGAACTGTGATAGGTGGAAGCAGCTCGAACCTGCTGCTGCGAACAAAATAATCACGATTTGGTAGTGTAGCGAGCACAAGCACCGGGTCACCCAGCATCGGTTGGTTTTGAAGTTGAAAACAGGCTCTGTTTAGGAAAAGTGTTTGCTAGTGTTTTTCCGATAGCCATGATTGACAACGATGCAGTGTAACTGCTCAATTTGGTGCAAGTGTCGTAGAAAGAAACCCGTCTACAAGTGTTTTGTGCAGTGGAGATCGGTCTGCTAAGTGGTTCTTGCAATGCATACGGAATCGAGCTTGGAGTTGCACCAGAAGAAACCGTCCGGTGTTATGCAAATGATGCTGAACGGGCTCGTCTGTGGGTACAGTTCGGCGGAACAGATAAAGACGGTAAGCACTTTTGTTGATGGACGATGGCGGTCTCTGTGTTCTGGCAGTGGAGGAATGTTGTTAGAAAGCATTTAACCAAGATGGTAGCACCGAGTGGTTATTAGTCACTCGTGCAATAGTATGTTACGATGCATTGCATGATTCATACCGTCCTCGGTCGTTGCATTTGTGAGTAAATGTCGTCTCATGAGCGGAGTAATTCCCAGTCTATTGGTATTGGTACTGTTATCGTGCACTTTAGTTTATTTTGTTTCGCAAGTACAACGGAGTGATCTCAATGGTGTTTGTCAGGTATCAAAGACTCTCATACCTTTGGATTTTGTAATTGAATGTCATATATTTAAGAAGTGTTGATATACTGATTAAAACAACTACACGAAAATAATACCTAGTTGACTAAGCAATACAACCAAGGCGTTCTTTATGAATGAAATAAAAATAGCTAATTAAGACCTAAAATGTTTCCTATAACTCTATACCTGCATCATACATACTAAAGCATTCCTTCCCAATCTAATCTTATCTCTTAAATTTTCTATCTCTTTCGCAGGTAAGTCTCTAAGGCAAAGACGGTATAATAGGTACGACTTCGAAAGGCACTGAAAATGGCAAGAATTACAGTTGCAGCTCAACTTTAGTTGAATCTCCGACAAGCCTGCATATGTTATAGCTCGTAAATTTTTTTCTTAAAACCCCCAGTAAGTAAGCTATATTTTGCAGCAACATTTGCAGCACGAATCCGGCACGTGTTCATCATCTATTAAACTTGTCTTTTTTCTGGGTGAAAACAAAAAAACAAGGAAAAGCGGCAGACAAACGGTGGAAGATCCTTAAAAACTACTGTAGCCTGCCGATGTATCCTGTGTAGAGATGGGAATAACAACTCCTTTCAAAGAGTTTATTCATTCCTACTCCTTCCTCATTGGGATTCGAATCTTTTAGCAACTCTTTCGGGAGTAGTTTCAATTAATCCCACTCTGCGGGAGTTGTTAGTCGGCACAGAGATTAGAATCCCAAAGAGTTGAAACAACTCTTTTAGGATTCGAATCCCAAAGAATTGAAACAACTCTTTTGGGATTAAAATCCCAAAGAGTTTTAACAATAGAATAGGAATGGAAAGAGTAGCAATACTTCGTAGAGTGGGAATGATAAAAGAGTAGGAATAGGATTCTAATCTCTGTGCCGACTAACAACTCCCGAAAGAGTTGTTTCGGGATTCGAATCCCAAAAGAGTTGTTTCAATTCTTTGGGATTCGAATCCTAAAAGAATTGTTTCAACTCTTTGGGATTCTAATCTCTGTGCCGACTAACAACTCCCGAAAGAGTTGTTTCGGGATTCGAATCCCAAAAGAGTTGTTTAGCCACATTATGAGGAGTTTATTCAATTTATTCTTTTGAAAGATTTAAATCTTTTATTCATTCTTACTCTTTTCGCACATCACTAATCCTGTGGTGTAACGCCACTCTACCAAACCAATTTCTATCACCTGTTCTCTTTGATTCAGTTAAATTTATACTGCCCGCCTTTTTTTTTCTTCCAACGTCAGCCGGTCGATAGAAGGCCGGTCGAGAAGACCCTTCCTGTATGGTTGGTCTGGTTGGTTTTCTTTGTGGTGGTGGATGCATTCGAAGCACTTTGTGTCAGGTTGACCGTTCGAGCACGTGTGTATGGTGTGGCAGGATTTCAACCAAATATCGTTGGAGGGTCAAATAAAAGGACTAACGTGGGTACACATGAAGAGTGGTGTATGTATGTGTGCGACCCATTATCAAGCACATTTTTACATTCGTGTTATTTGACTTTCGGTTCGCATTTACGTTACGGGGGACTATCAAATTGTTTATTTCACTTTGGAGATATAATCTTAACATTTGCTTCCATTTAAATGCTAACGAATGTCGTGGCTATAGCGCGTGTTGGGCTTTGTGGCATGTGCTTTCAATTTCCCGCGCATTTTAACCAACTCAGCCGATGCAGGCGATAATTTGAAAATGGAATGAACGAAACAGGAATGGAGAACATCGCATCAAATGTTTGTTGTTGTTTTCAAACATACCTGAACGAGGTCTGAATGACAAAGTTATGTTTAAGAAGAAGGATATATTTACCTGTCTTAATTCCAATTTCCCATATGTTAATCCTTTCATTCGATGCTTGTTACCCTTTCGTTTGGGTAAAGTAAAACAAAATCTTGCAAGCTACAGCTACAGGTCAATTTTTACCCCATTCTTCAAGGATGCACAACGGTTTGGCGTGCTAAAAGTGCAAGTGCACATAATCGCATGCGAAAACGGTTGGTCAGTGCAACGGCCAACCGAAACGATCGTAAACCTGTACACAAGCCTACGTGTGATCATGGCAGTTACACGAAGAAATCTAGGGCCACTCAACCGAGACACACGGGGAACGAAACGGTCAGAAGCACAAGCAAGAAGGATGAAAAATAAAACACAAACCCGCGCGACCATGGCAGTGAACATTGGTTGTGCACTGGAGCTTTTCTAGCACCGACGCACGACGGTTGGGTTGCGATCGTGAGGGTAATATGTACGTGCGTATACCCATAAAAGGCAGCTCCTTTCCCCGGTGCTGCCAGTGCCAGGGATCACAGACGGTAGAGAGAAAAATAAGGCTTTATTTTAAAAATTCAACACTACAAAGAAGCATCGGATCACGCGAAAGATTTTGGCAGGGTAGAGGCTCGTTTCTAGGGGACTCTTTCTCTCTTTTCGGGCCGGTTCCATGACTAGCGCGGTGTTAGCGTTGTTAGTGTTGCTGGTCGTCTCAGCTGTGTTGAACGCATCCATGCGATTTCAGTCGGTCGGGTGCAGCTGGTTCCTGGGGTTAACCGAAGAGAAAGACAACAGGGCCAGATCGGGTCGGGCAATCGAGACGCGTCAATTTCGATTACTTTTCGCCGCTTCTTCCGCATGCGAGCACGTGAGGTTGCTCGTCATACGCAGGGCAACGTGTGAGTCAGTTCATCTGCGGTAGTACAGCGTGGTGTGCATCAATCGATCGAGGCGCGCGCTAGTGTTCGTCGATCATTAGTGACAACATTACGTGCTTGTGTACATATTTTGGAAGTGAAGATGTTGTTGAAGTAAAATCTCATATGTGTTGGCTATCAAAACAAAAGTATTAACCAGGGGACATGCCCAACGTCCCGTTGCTAATTATGGGTCAGTTAATGTGTGTGCTTGTGTGTACGATTTATGTGATAATGTAGTGAGCAACTGGTCGATGAAAGAGACAAGATTTAATAGCTTTCTTTTCTTTTTCGAAATGCGTTGTCGGTGTATCGATTTGTGCCATTAATATGAAACCGTATATCTGTGTTTCTTGAAGAGTGATAATTAAGAAAAAGTGTCTACAAAAGTCTTCAAATGCTGTCTCCATCATTTTTTATACCTGTACCTTCTCGTGCTGTAATGGCAACAATAAAAATCCCTAAACAACACTACTCCTCGCAGATGATTCACGGTTGCAAGGTGTGAACTATGACGTCGTACCTTGTGCGCGGTATTTGCAACTTCCGCTGAAATGTGATGATTGATTTGTGGTACCAACGCGTTCCAAAAATTCATATTTGTGTGTCGATTGCCTATTGAACGCAGGGAAGAAGAGATGCGCCAAATACTAAGATATGCGTATCTTGGAAGAACATGAGCATGATAGGAACGAACTCATCGGTGACGTTGCCCATGTTCCGCGCCAAAACTGATGTTTATCTCAACATCGAAATTTATCAATTGTAAACACACGCGTGTATTGCTCAGTCCGATGACGTTGCTTTTGGTGCTGGAAATGGAACTGCAGCCGTTGGTTTGGTGAATCTTTGTTGTGCAGAGCGTTACCATAAACACTAGCAGCAGGACCACCCGCGTGGGGCGAATATGCTCCACAGGTCGGTGGTGTGTGGAATCGTTTGGTAAAGCAAACTCGAGACAGAACAATCTGACCTGTTGTTTTGATTCTGGCGCGCCGATTTCTTGCCATTAAATTGCCTGGCCAGGGTTTAAATTGTGGCCAAGGATGATGATATCACCTGTGTTGTGGATGTGTTGGTATCGTGTTGATGTTTACAGCGTGTTTGAACATTTGACCAAAGTAGCAGAAATCTGTTGGTGTTTGTTTATTCGTCGTAAAGTTCGTTAATGCATGAATCAAGCAGGAAATCCGGTTGCTTAATTGGTTAATATAGTTGTGATGCGTGTTTTGTTTTTGGATTTTTAACCCCTTTATGGACAAATGTGTGACTGACTAGTGTGATCAGACCTTCAGACAGTGTAAACCTTTTCTATTCAGTCGTCAAATAGATAATCGAAGCTCAACTTTGTCCAGTTGGTCCAACACATGAGGGGCGTATTTTTGGATGTACCCGCGTCTCGTGACAGTAGATATGTTTACGGTGGTTTTAGCTTCGCAGCAAAGTGATTTAATTGTATTCCACACTCGTATTTCGCCTCCAGCCGCGTATTGCCGCGGAGCCAATACCCCGGAAGTGTAGTTTACAAAACAGAGAGACGAAAAAAAGTGCGTGACTCCAACGAAAAGCTCCATCCATTTCAGTTTCACCTTTCTTCCGATTGTGTGTTTGTGTCTGTGTGTATTTTTGTGTGACCCACACCCTTGTACAGCGCACTCACACTCGGATGTACGTACGCGCAATCGATAATGATTGATAATTAAGCCGGGCGATGCGATCCGTCCGCGATTGTTGATGTTGTTGCGCGTCGTATATCGCGCACGCGCGCATGCGCAACGCATTCGTACATTCGATTTCGAGGCGCTCGAGGTTCTTCCCTCTCCACAATTTGCTACCCCTTTTGCCGCCTTCCAGGGAGGCACACGGGGCCCCAAGAATTATGGGCGTGCGTGGGGAAGATTCATTTCGTCGATGCGCACGGTAATGCGGTTGCACATTTCCCACCGACATCACGGTTTTGGTACGCGCTCGTCGCGGTAAAACCTGTCCCTGACGCGGGCGGCTCTGGTTAGAACGTAGTGTGATGTTGACCGGGGCGGATCGTATCGATCCGTGCTTTCGATCGGTTTTGCGGCACAAAAGGACGACACCAGTGTTCAAAGTGCGACAACAGTGAACGCTATAGAAAGGCGACGAGATCCGTATTTTTTATTGGCACACAGAGATACACGTGATCGTGATGTGGGATATTGTGTTAATGTGGAGTTTATTTTTGCGGTAGGAAGGCGTCGGCCGAGTGATGGGCAACATGTGTTAGGTTTGATCCGGTAGAGCTGTGTTGACATTGTGTGTATCAAGTGTTTTGTGGTAAATAGTGGCTTTGGACCAGCAACTGTGACCATGGCAACTATCGTCAGTGAGTCGGAAACGTTGGTGAAAGACACACCGGTAGTCAAAGTGTCGGACTGTGGCGCGGCAAGTGCGTCGGAGATAACGATTATCATGCGTACGGTAGTGTCGTCTCCCGGCAACACCGTTGGTACAATCAAGAAGAGTGAAATGGTTCAGCAAAACGTACCGAAACGGCAAGAAACGGCCGATCGCGACACTCTGCGTCTTCCCGGCAATCGGATCGAGGTGACAACAAGCGTTAGAACCGTGTTCGAGTGCCCTCCGGCGACTGAGGCGCGGTTGTCCGGCGTGGCCGAAGATGCGACTGCTATCAGCAGCTTGTTGCAACCGGTTTTGAGCAAGAATTTTATCGCCCTTCTAAAGAGTGCGAACGATTCGTCGTTTGAGAACGTACTCGAATTCAAGTCGCTGCTCGCTTCCAGTGTTACCGGTGCTCCAGTTTCATCGGCCACCGAGCGGTGTCCTTCCTGTGAGCACTCGAAGCACGCACTTAGTTCCGATTCCGATACAACGGCAAACGATCTAGAGGCGTCCGTACAGAAAAAGGTGAAAATTGAGGACCTGAACCGCGTACAAAATGGAAAGGAGTGCCGGGACGAGGATTTTGCTCACAGGTCAACCTCGACTCCGATTAAGATACGAATCGATGGCTTACAGGATGAGAAAAATAGGTATGCAGATGGAGATACGGAAAACTATTGCCTGAACTTACTCACACCTCCGGCCGACGCATCGTTTATCGATTCTGACTTTGAATCGATGGAACAGGACCAGTACGATACGTGCAGTAGCAAGAGTTCGCCCCGGCCGGATCACAAGCAACATGAACTAATCTCGCAACGTTTGATGCTGGAGGAACTGGCCCGCGGTGATGATCCTGATGGCATTGTATCGGTAAAGGCAGCAAAGGCAACAGTGAGCCACACAGTTCAGAAAACGGAAGAAGACCACGGCACATTAGGCAAAGCCGGCGGGCGAAAATCATCCTCCTCGACGAAAGCATTCTTCGAGGAGGCACTTCGGACACCGCTTGCCATTCGGAAGCATTTCCAGCGGCGGCGCAACTCCGAACTTCCCAAACAATCGTCGCACAGCAATCTGTTGAACTTTTTCACTGTTAAAAAGAAAAGCAACAGCCTGGAGGGAGGTCTCAAGAGCCCGCGAGCGAAACGATCCCTTACAACGACCACAACAACAACGACGACAAGTGAGAACAGTTCGGAGAATGGAAGTCGCTGCACCTCACCGGCCCTGACCGAGGACAATCTGCGCCGGTTGTCAGTGTCGTTCGTACGCCGCGAATCAGACTCCCTTAATCGAACGCTCGTTTGGGGTGAAAATTTTGACTACTCGTACGAATGTGAACCGTCCCACTCGGACGTGGAAGAAGAAGGCGAGGAACCGGAAGAGACAAATGCTGCTGCTGCTGATGATGATGATGGTGATGCAAACCATTCGCCACTCGTCGGTACCATCGGTAACGGCAGGACGACCGAGCGTCGAGTCAGCACGAAGCTGGTGCACTTTGAAATTTCCTCGCCCGATTCGTCGTACGAGCTGCAGCCACCGATAGTGCCGAGCTTCCGGATTGATCCACCGCGGTCCAGCTCCACCACCACTACCGCTACCGGGCTGGCAGGATTGATTATTGGTGCGGCTGCTTATGCGACTGCAACCACTACCGCGAGCTTTCTGAAGCGTTCGTCAAGCGAGCCGGCCCACTGTAATAAGCTGCGCAGTCATAGCTGCACACCGCTCACGTCCGATATTGGCGAGTCGGATGAGGAAGAGACGGGATTGGAGCGGCTGCGGAATCGGGCATTGGACGAGGCTGAAGATGTACCGACGATGTGTAAAGCTTTGGTACCACAGCGCCCATTATTCACCAGCGTGCATCAGGCGTCGGTTCGCAGTTTGGACAAAATTGGAGTAAGTTGCCACCATAGTTCATTAAATTGGGGTTTTTGGTTATGCCACTGACCAGTGATGTTGTCTGTTGATTACTGGTAGATTTTAGCTAGTTTCTGTCAGTATGTCATTAGAATGCAATTTGCAATTGTGTTTAATTTAAGAAGTGAAGGTAAACTACCTATTACTTTCGTATTTTTTACAGACACTCTGTTGGATGTAGCACACTCCTATAAATGTAGTTTCTATAAGAAAGAAATCATTGATGGCAGGGGTTCTCTATGCCACGAAAATGTTGATGTAATATAGGTAAATTGTTCCAGCATACACTGGAACCTTACGATAATAGGTAGCGATTCACTTATTTTCTTATACGGCACTACAACTGGTCCGTTGTATGGCCTGTTGCAGCAGTTTTCGGTATATCACTCACGGTAGAACACCGTTTACCGTCCTCCAATCTAATAACTGGCCTTTCTGGTGGATGTATCAATGTCATTACTACATCTTAGTTAGGACTTATCACGCCTATCCTCTGCCCATTTGAATGGCTTAAAAAGAGCGTACGAAAAGGGTCGTCCGGTACCATTTTCACGACATGATCAGGTTCCGACGCTTGCCGAATGAAAATTGGTGTATAATAATGAAAATTTCGTACCGCTCATAGAGCTCATACGAGGTCACCGAGACATTCTGAGCCTTTAGCCTTAAAACCAGGCTTAGTCGGAATCGTATCGAATTTTTGACAGAGTTCGTTATTTGGCGGCGTATGAGAGTACTGGGACTGTAAATGTTCAAACCTACAAACCATTTCTTCCATATCGTTAGCGATTGATTCGATTTCAAAGAACTAGAACCATTTCCATACATATTTTTTACCATTTACTTTTTCTCCATTGTTGCATCGTTATCGCAATGCAATTGTCCGCCGATTAAGTGCACCTCGCACGAATGCATGCATCACTCTCATCCCGCATGATTTCACACAAAGAAGCAAGCGTTACCCACATCCGTAAAGGGTGGAGCTAATGCACATGCACTGCTGCACATGCACCAGATGATCTGTTCAATTATCGATTCGTCCGAACAACGGTGTGTCGGAGGATCGATAATGAGAGTGTTGAGTTTCGCGCAACGGTCGAATCCGTTTACGCACCCGATGCACACCGACGTGGATGGTTGACACGTTTCTTCCCACGGATATTAGTGTTGCATTGTGTGGCTCATCTAAGTCTTACTACAAAGGTTAGCAGCGGTGAGACAAGGTCGATGAATGCTCCCTGCCTACGGTAACGGGTGATATGAAGAACAATTTTCGTGTTGGTTTATAATTTTCGATCGGTTTGTTCATCCATATCACGTGTGGTGTGCCAGTGGTATGTGAAGCTTTGGAACGCGGGGTGGTGGTAGTTAACAGAATTAGGCGCGATAATGGATAGCAGGTTAAATTCTAGTGGTATGCTTAATGACTCCACACGAATGATAGAGTGCCGTCTTTAATTGTTTCTGGATGCGACTGACGTCAGTTTAAGTTATTGCATTAAATGCTTGTGCCATTTTGGCAGGTCGAAATTTGGCAGCCATATGAATGCACAACATGCATTATTCTGTCAATAAAATGCGTGACGTAGATATTTCAAGTTTCAAGTTGTTTAATACTACTAGCAGATTTGGGAGACTATTATTTTCGATTGTGCTTTAATTGGTTCTAATCAACTGGATTATCAACCTTCAACTTGTTCGAATATAAACAAAAATCAATGAACTATTTTTCTGTTCCTGATAGTACGACGTAAAACATGTCTGCAAGGCATGTTTCTTACAACAAACACTCTTCAGTCAACATGTTGTCTCCATCATCAATCTTTGTCATTGCTTATCAATTACAATAACGATTAACGCCCTAAGAAGACAGGATCACCTTTTAAACTGCTGCGTTCAGCTATCAAGAATCCATCAACTTTTTTGTAAATACAAATTCAGTTCACTAACCGATTATACAATGTTGTTTACTTTGCGATAAGTCGAGAGGACAATAAAACCAATATAGCCGAAAAACGGGTCAGTAATGTTTACGGTGTAAACATATGATCACCGACATCGTAAATTGATGTCTGTGGGTTTCGCTAGCCGTAGCTTATTCCTTTATGGAACATCATTGGGTAACATGCGAACGTGGTGTCTCAAATAAGGGAACGGAAATAAAACGCCCCCCCCCCTCCCCCCGCGCATTTCCATCTACTTCTTTCCCAAAAACCGATCATACGATAGAAGGTAGCGCGTGTCTATTCAGTTTACGATACCATTTGGTAAAAATTACTGTCACGAGTTCTGGTTTGCTCAAGTCAAAGCATTAAGCGAACTCGAATGCAACCACTTGAGACGTACCAAGGAACGCATCGATTTGGTTATGCACCAAGCATGCGGGCATCACTTGAAAGTCGGAAAGCCCGAAAGGTAGAAGAACCCGTTATCGGTAGATACTTCTTCCCACGATTCCGAATGTATCCAACCCGAAAAGACACACGTTCCCAACCATCCATGTTCTAGGATCTCTAGATTCGTGAGAAATGATGGTTCTTTACACTGCAACATTGTTGCAGCGGCTACCCCTTTGGTAGTAACATCGTCTTATGACCATCTCGAACTCTGGATGGATACGGCAGGTTCTTAAACCGTTGCCTCCAGTGTGACACTTGATACGCAAAGCGACGGAAGCTATTTTATAGAAGCTTAACCGCGGTTAAAGGATGCTTGTTGGCTCTTCCTTTGCTTGTGACTAACCATACCCAAAGAACCGATTACGGCGGGTTCGCGTGTCTCTTGCAAATGGTGAAGCAAACGAGCAGCAGAAACTTTATCAAATCTTTCCAAGAGCAACCAGCTACCGTTTGCTTAGCTTAAGTTGGCCTCGCGTTGTGCAAACGTAAGGGGGGGAAATGTTTATTCTTTGCAAACATAAACACACATACACTACCCCTATCTTTGGTGTCTAGCCGACAACGACATTAGTGCTTGAAGGTCCCATCGCTTGAATGTGCGCGGATTTGTGTACCGTCCATGGTGTACATAGGTTTGTTTTACATTCAGAAATGAGGCAGAAGCTTCTCCCCTAAGCTTCATGTCAACGGGTTGTATTTATTTCTTTTTGATTGGATCGCATAATGCATGAGTGTGCCATTTCGTATAGTCTGAATAGAGTCAGTAACGAGTCGATCGACCGATCGATGGCGGTCAGTTTGTTTTTGTCAGAAGCAGAAAGATGCACATGCATAATTTAATGCGCTAATGCTCAGACAGACGCTACTTTGTTGCTGTATCGAAGTTTTTCAGAGATAGAACTGCGGGACTACATATTTGGTATCTTCGCAGCACAGTTATGGTAATCATTACCGAGATGGTAAGATACAGGTGGCATCTGTTTTCTTGGGATCGAATCAAATGGAAATCAATTCGTAATGGGAAGTTTGTATCATTCCCCTGGTAATCGGTGCTTCAGTTTCATTGTGTTTCTTGCAACCAGAAGTGCCAGAGAAAAAAACACACACTAGAATCTCTCCCAATAGCATTCCAATATTCATTACCGCCTGTATGTCTGGTTTAAGAATCTGCGTCTCCTCAGTACCGGGAGCTATTTTTAGCTCATCCAACATACTACTAGCAGCAGCAGCAGCAGCTCCATTGTGTACCCACCTTTGGTAATTCCTACAAACATTTCCAGTGTTTTTGTTCCCACCACAGTTCATGGGAATGCATGAATCGGCTCCGTATCCGATAAGATCGTAATTAGACCTTGCCAGACAACGTAGACGAATTCGCGCTACAATTAGTACATAGGTGGTACTTTTAGCAGGTGGGGGGGTACTCTGTTCACCATTCCCGTTTGAAGGCACGTGACACAGATTCCGCTTTGTGGCAGAATAAAGTGTGACGACCGATGTTAGCGTGCGTGTTGTTTCACATTACACATGTCTCGGATGATATGCTTGCGGCTTTGGATTTAGTACAGGTGCTTGGTTGACTGTCCTGGATGGCTTGAATCACTGACAGGCATGTGTTTGCATTGTAAACCTTTTGATCATTATCCTTGTTGCTATAAACCTAGGCATATGTATCTTCAGCAAACCCTTTCGGAAGTACATCCATCAGCTTATCGGCTAGAGTTGGATTGCACAGTTACTTGAACTTGACCAACGCTTTCCTCTTTCGGTTAGTGTGCCACGACGGTTCGAAATTCTAACGATCTCCATTTATCGCACATTTCACTCTGATCATATGTTTCTTCACGTCGTTCCATCTCTAAAGCTCCAGTCTCGCGTAAGGCAATTCAAAAGGCGCCTACCATATAAGCCGGTCGACGGGCCGATTGTTTTCAATGTCCTATTCCTTGTGCTGTAGAATTTATGCTTCATTTATGATACATTTATCATGAGAAATAATGTTGCTCCGGTTTAGTTTTGCGGGTTCGAGGAATGTACGATCCGAAGGGGAAATAAATTATTTCCTCTCTCTCGCTTTCTCTCTTTTTCTGTCTTGGGTTCCTTATCGGTTGCACCCTCACTGATAGAGAGGTGGTGGTGGTTGAATGCATCCGTACGCAGGTCGTAGAGTAGCTGCAGACGCTCGTTTTGTTTGTGAGTAGTGAGTAGCGGTCGAAACGCCACGGCATTCCAGATCTTGGTATGGTAGCGAAATTCCAACGCACAGGTTGTTACTGTGATGCATGCGTCAACGGGACGTTCTAAGTCATTTGTTGCTACAGTGTATATACCTACTGTGGTCTAAAGCAGAAGTCGGGGAGATGCACTTTGGTGCAAATCCAGTACGATACGCAATTATGTGAGCAGCAGATCGACATGCATAACGATGCACACTCACTATGTTGGATGAACTCTTGGGGAACAGTTTTTCCTGTTACCAGATATCCGTAGCACCGGTTTCTTGCACCAAAGGCTCAATTACGGTAAGTGGAAGTGGAAGCACTTTAAACAGTACTAAGTTATTGCATCTTTAAAACTTCCAGTACTGTTGGTTTTTTTCTAGTCTACGATCAACCGGTACGGTTCCGTAGCGGGAGTTAAAGGTCTTTGTCGAAGGGTTAACGGTATTCAACGGATATCCGTTAGTGGTATGATAGGCATGTGATACCTTCAGATCCAATGAAAGACTCGTCATTCCTGAGTGCGGTGAGATTTTCTATTCTCATGAAGATCCAAATAAATGATACGGCCTGTGCAGATGAAAATGCATACAAATGAAGGATGCACCAAAACCAAAACACCAATTCGATCAACAGCATCGGAATGGATGGGGTGTAGCACAGTCGGAAAGGAGAGCGGAGTAATAAAAATAAGATTTGAAATCTGGTCATCCGGTATCACCGTTTCCTGTCGGGATGCTCGGGCTTTGGAAACCCGGGCATGTAAACACAACCGACGCGAGTTTCGAGTTTTGAATCTCGACGGACCCAAAAAACAAAACGCACTTGAACCCGGTTGACGATGCATCCGTTCCGGCTCAATTTGATTCAATTATCTTAATTTATGAAAATTAAATTGTGCGTTCGGTATCATTGCCCAGGCTTTTAACGGGTTCGGGTCGGATAATGTGTTGTCGATTGATGCAGACGTAACTGGCTGGCACCCTTTCGGCTTGCCAGCTTTTGTGAATGGCGCGTCACAATCGCAAAACGTTTATCAGTGTGGGAAATGGGTCGGCATAAATCGGGCCGCAGCTTGTATGCTACTGTTGGTGTTTGTTAGGTAAGGATTTTATACATTCTTTTTGGGTTATTTGCAGCTGAGATTGTGTGGAGTAAATGTTGGAAAGATACGCTCAAAGAAGGTTCGTTAATTAAGTGCTAAGATAAGAATATTTTTGTGATATGGATTAGTTATGTGGAAACAAGCGTTGCAATTATTACGAACATGGAATAGTTGGTTCTTTAATTAAACTTATCGATTTTTTTGTGAAAATGTTATGTGTTTGTTGGGATCTAAAAAATGTAGATGGACAATGCATGATGACACAAGCATCATCCTTTTTTTTGGAGCTAATTTTTGTTCTATGGGTCTGTACAACACATCTTCATGAAATTTCTTCAAAATTTTATTTATTATTCTTTTCAAACAACAACGTTGCAGTCTTTACACATCTCATAAAATTTTTTATCCATAACTTAAGCTGTATTGACCACTGCATAACTGGCAAATAAGAAAGGAACAGTCTCTTATAATCTGATCTCTTAAAATGACTCTGCTACTAACCCATGCTGTGCAAAGAACAATAATTGTACATAATTAATGCATGTTCCCCAAACGTTGACGGGTAGCATTTTTGGAAGAGAAATGTTCATGCTAAATAATAACACCCTTTGCCAAAAATATGATTGCAGCCTAAAGCAACTGCCTGCAACTGGAACGATTGTGTGTCACATAAGCTTCGTGTCACGTGTATCGAAGTGTTTGGTACTCGTGGTAATACTTTCAAAATTAATGTTATAATAATACAAGCAATCAATAACAAATTTTGCGAATGGTTGGGAGTCGTACCTTTGCCAGAAACTAAACGATCATAAATCATCAAATACAACAGCAACAGACTGCGAATCCTTTGTGCGGCAGTACGCCATAATTACACAGTGGCGAATGTGCGAAACGTTCTTCGGGTGTTTTTTGTTTGCGTTCGCGAATATGAAATGAATTCCACTTTTTTTCCACCTCAAGGCGTACCGCGTGACAATAATGACAAGGCTTAAATTTCCACGTCACAGCGGTGATATTCCTGTTGGTGGTGTGTTTAACAACGAAACACGGTTGTATCTTTACACCTTTGGGCTGGGAAGTGTAAGAAGATATTGGTCACATTTTCACAGCGCACGTGAATCTTCGAATGGCGCAGCGGTATCAAAGGTGTACCAACAATCGAATAAAAAACACAAACTCTAATGTAGATGAAGATTGTACGACTGCGCATTTGACAACGATTTCCGCTCCGAAAAGAATACCCTCATCCGGTCGATTCCTTCTCATAAGGAATGGAGCTGTTCAACAATCCCCTGCATCAGTAGGGGTGACATGAACGATCGGAAAGGAAACCAAAGGTAGAAGCACACCGGGAGAAAACACTTGAACGTCGCTCGCGTTGCTCGTTACTGCACTTCCGGTGTCTGGTACGGAAAGGAACGAGGTACGCCCCGGGGCCAGTGTTTGGCACACTACGTACAGCATTCAGTTGGATCCATTCTAAATGCTATTCATTACCTCATTAACATATGTATGGCAAAGGAACATAACGAATTTACATCTCCATTGAGTAGTGTCTCTCTTCGTATGGGCTTTTAGGACTCGTTTTGTAACTCAACGTCCCCCGAAAAGAGGCAACCGCCGGAAATGTGATTTGTTCGGGGTTGAAGTTTGTGTGCATTGGTACCACATCTTTCTGTTGTTCCGTATGCCGCATTCGGTTTGCTAGAAGTAAAAATAAACTTACAACGAAAGAATAGGTTTCAAGCGATCATACAACGGGTTTGGTGTCTGGTTGGAACGTAGCTTTCTCCTTTGCTTTACGCTTTGTTTTTCTTTCAGGGGTTCCGCTGTTAATCTCGACGAGTAAAACTTAGCTGGATGTGGATAATTGTTACACCCTGCTATTATTAGCTCATTTCGGTGTTGGACCGTCATCCGGATCGTCGGCAAAAGGGATGAGAAAATGAGCCGCTTTGAAGTATTTAGCAGAAGTGTCCCCATAGGACAACTGATCGGTGTGGTCTCTGTTAATATCGGTTATTATCGTATACGTGTTTCCTGTTTAGTTCAAGACGTACTAAAAGGACACCGGTAATTGAGGTTTAACGGATCTTACATTTCTTTTAATACGTTTTCTTTTGTAGTATTTGTAGAGTTTTGCTAAACTTTTGTTTGGAAAAAAAGCTTCTAAGAATCGCAGTTATAAAGATTCTGGTTCCTAAGCACTTCACGTTATAATGGGATGATAAATGAAAAAACCCGGCCCCAAAAACCCAACGCACCGTGGTGGCACATCATTACTCTAGACCACGGGTAAACTCTAACACAAAGCAAAATTAGAAAGTCGGTGAGAACACAATGGTCTTTGCTACTGCGTTAGTTTAACCCTGCTAGAAATTCAAGCTACTGCTGCCATGAGTGATCTTCGGCTCTCTTGAGGAAGAGGTTTCTTCTGGTGAATGAAGTTGAATGTGTAAAAAAGAGAATAAAATAAAGTAAGTAGCTTCGTTTAGCATAAATTTTGTTGCATGAGTTATTTGCAAAAACGGTTCTTACGCTCCTGACGTTGGTGAAATGTGAATTTCTCCATTGTTTCAACAAACACATTGCGAATTCACGTGCCGATTGGCAAGCGAGCAAATGACAAGTGTGTTGTATCAATTTACACCGTATCATGTGTGCTCTGTCAGCCGCAAAACGTGTCAAACTGCACGCGTACACCACGGACAGCCATCGATCCTCAATAGGTCTAGCCGAAGTAACGATTTTTTGTGGATGTAAACAGTGTTCGCAGTCAGACATTGGAAGAATATAAACACATATCACTAAAATGGGATTCCCGTTTGCGTACTACGCCTTCTGTATAACACTATTTTGAGTTATAAATCACCTAAACCAAAAAACGCCTAGTTACTCTCATCAAAACGTGCATTGTACTTATATTTTTCCTGTTTTTCTACATTTTTTCATTGTAGGTGAGTGCTCCAAATCTGCTAGAGGGTGGTGTTCACGATGATGATGCTACGGAAGATAGCAGCAGTAGACAAGTAAGTGCGAAGGAATGATCTCGCCCGCCTTCAACTATCCATAAACCCAGATTGAACGGTTGGAACCGTTTGCTGTTGCCATCGATCAAGTTTGGATGTGTTGGATGGAATGTCGACGACTGGGTGTGTTGTAGTGAATCGATGTCACGCACCAATGTGTCACGGTTCAGGTCGGGTGAATTGGGTGTGTGTGTGTGTGTATCGATTTAATTGAGACCTCAGACCGATGGATGGCGATCGGACGGAGTAGGTGTTCATGTTTTAGGGAAACTAAACCAAACGAAGAAGCTGAAGAGTTATTTGCGGTATGTTACATTTTTACCGTACTGCGAAAATGGGATGTCGTTAGCGTAGGTTATTCGCCTGCTTCCCACCACCAGAAAACCTATGCTCCGGTTCTTTAGGCCTCACTTAATTGTACCATGGATGGGCGTGTGTGTGTGTGTGTGTGTGTGTGTGTAGAGAATGTTGAGGTCTAAAGAAATCGTTGCGCTTTACATTCCGTGTATCAATCATCTCCACGTTCTCGTTTCCCATGGTGGAAGCGGCAAAAAGGAAGGTTGGGCTTGTTTTCGATCTATGCGCGGCCAATCCCCTGCATCAGTAGGGGTGACATGAACGATCGGAAAGGAAACCAAAGGTAGAAGCACACCGGGAGAAAACACTTGAACGTCGCTCGCGTTGCTCGTTACTGCACTTCCGGTGTCTGGTACGGAAAGGAACGAGGTACGCCCCGGGGCCAGTGTTTGGCACACTACGTACAGCATTCAGTTGGATCCATTCTAAATGCTATTCATTACCTCATTAACATATGTATGGCAAAGGAACATAACGAATTTACATCTCCATTGAGTAGTGTCTCTCTTCGTATGGGCTTTTAGGACTCGTTTTGTAACTCAACGTCCCCCGAAAAGAGGCAACCGCCGGAAATGTGATTTGTTCGGGGTTGAAGTTTGTGTGCATTGGTACCACATCTTTCTGTTGTTCCGTATGCCGCATTCGGTTTGCTAGAAGTAAAAATAAACTTACAACGAAAGAATAGGTTTCAAGCGATCATACAACGGGTTTGGTGTCTGGTTGGAACGTAGCTTTCTCCTTTGCTTTACGCTTTGTTTTTCTTTCAGGGGTTCCGCTGTTAATCTCGACGAGTAAAACTTAGCTGGATGTGGATAATTGTTACACCCTGCTATTATTAGCTCATTTCGGTGTTGGACCGTCATCCGGATCGTCGGCAAAAGGGATGAGAAAATGAGCCGCTTTGAAGTATTTAGCAGAAGTGTCCCCATAGGACAACTGATCGGTGTGGTCTCTGTTAATATCGGTTATTATCGTATACGTGTTTCCTGTTTAGTTCAAGACGTACTAAAAGGACACCGGTAATTGAGGTTTAACGGATCTTACATTTCTTTTAATACGTTTTCTTTTGTAGTATTTGTAGAGTTTTGCTAAACTTTTGTTTGGAAAAAAAGCTTCTAAGAATCGCAGTTATAAAGATTCTGGTTCCTAAGCACTTCACGTTATAATGGGATGATAAATGAAAAAACCCGGCCCCAAAAACCCAACGCACCGTGGTGGCACATCATTACTCTAGACCACGGGTAAACTCTAACACAAAGCAAAATTAGAAAGTCGGTGAGAACACAATGGTCTTTGCTACTGCGTTAGTTTAACCCTGCTAGAAATTCAAGCTACTGCTGCCATGAGTGATCTTCGGCTCTCTTGAGGAAGAGGTTTCTTCTGGTGAATGAAGTTGAATGTGTAAAAAAGAGAATAAAATAAAGTAAGTAGCTTCGTTTAGCATAAATTTTGTTGCATGAGTTATTTGCAAAAACGGTTCTTACGCTCCTGACGTTGGTGAAATGTGAATTTCTCCATTGTTTCAACAAACACATTGCGAATTCACGTGCCGATTGGCAAGCGAGCAAATGACAAGTGTGTTGTATCAATTTACACCGTATCATGTGTGCTCTGTCAGCCGCAAAACGTGTCAAACTGCACGCGTACACCACGGACAGCCATCGATCCTCAATAGGTCTAGCCGAAGTAACGATTTTTTGTGGATGTAAACAGTGTTCGCAGTCAGACATTGGAAGAATATAAACACATATCACTAAAATGGGATTCCCGTTTGCGTACTACGCCTTCTGTATAACACTATTTTGAGTTATAAATCACCTAAACCAAAAAACGCCTAGTTACTCTCATCAAAACGTGCATTGTACTTATATTTTTCCTGTTTTTCTACATTTTTTCATTGTAGGTGAGTGCTCCAAATCTGCTAGAGGGTGGTGTTCACGATGATGATGCTACGGAAGATAGCAGCAGTAGACAAGTAAGTGCGAAGGAATGATCTCGCCCGCCTTCAACTATCCATAAACCCAGATTGAACGGTTGGAACCGTTTGCTGTTGCCATCGATCAAGTTTGGATGTGTTGGATGGAATGTCGACGACTGGGTGTGTTGTAGTGAATCGATGTCACGCACCAATGTGTCACGGTTCAGGTCGGGTGAATTGGGTGTGTGTGTGTGTGTATCGATTTAATTGAGACCTCAGACCGATGGATGGCGATCGGACGGAGTAGGTGTTCATGTTTTAGGGAAACTAAACCAAACGAAGAAGCTGAAGAGTTATTTGCGGTATGTTACATTTTTACCGTACTGCGAAAATGGGATGTCGTTAGCGTAGGTTATTCGCCTGCTTCCCACCACCAGAAAACCTATGCTCCGGTTCTTTAGGCCTCACTTAATTGTACCATGGATGGGCGTGTGTGTGTGTGTGTGTGTGTGTAGAGAATGTTGAAGTCTAAAGAAATCGTTGCGCTTTACATCCCGTGTATCAATCATCTCCACGTTCTCGTTTCCCATGGTGGAAGCGGCAAAAAGGAAGGTTGGGCTTGTTTTCGATCTATGCGCGGCCGATCCCACGGAACGCTATCCGTTAGCGAGTAGAAGTCGAATCATTAAACTGCCAAATTGGCTTATTAACGTTAATATGGTTGCCAGAGCATACGGCAGTGACTGCAGTAGAAAGGTATCCCTTTGGTTTGGCTGGCAGCCGTCCAACCGTCTGGGGGAGAGATCTGTGTGCCGGTTCAAAGTGCCAGATCGACGCTGGTAGTAGAAGAAAAAGCTTGATTGCATTGGAATGACCATATTAGCTACGGTCAACATCGGTTCTACCATTTACAGGCTGTTTACAAGCCTGTCCAGTTTGGGGTTGTTCGTTTTTAGCGTTGTGCCAGAGCTAGTCGAGGGCCTTGTATCGCTTTTTGTGACAGGGGTTGTTCAATGTAGGTAGACTTTCCACCGGAAAATTATGGCAGCAAACAATGGTTTTGAGTATTTTTGTTCGGTAGTTGCGTTTTGTAGAGTGGAATTGTTGATGACACAGAGACCCGCAGTATGCTTAATAGGTCGATTGAAATGTGCACTCTATGTACTTCGTGTGGTGTGTCTATGTTTGCAAATTTTTGTTTATACAACTGTGTAAAACTGCTGTCTCAACTGTAACGTAGTCTGGTAAGGTGAGAGTCGCTAGAAACGGCTTTAAATTAGGTTTTTGAAAGACCATCGATATTCTACAATTTGAGCCCTTAGATTATGATTCACTAGGGGTTTTCTAGCAATCACTTTAGAATATCAACGTCTTCCTACGTCATCTTCTTGTGATTCTCGTACTGGTGCTGCTCAACCCCGGTGCTATATGCGAACCAGGAGAAGATGGCACAACCTAGAGAAACTGTGAGAAACACAGAAACACGCAATACTGACGATCGTGAAGATCAAGCCTAAATCAAAGCGCGAGCGATCTCACGCATCCCGCGACAGAGAGACGAGAAATCTCTCGTCTCACGCTCTT
This sequence comes from Anopheles maculatus, assembly GCA_002091835.1. Classification (NCBI taxonomy): domain Eukaryota; kingdom Metazoa; phylum Arthropoda; class Insecta; order Diptera; family Culicidae; genus Anopheles; species Anopheles maculatus. The sequence goes on along the minus strand of KZ062161.1, from coordinate 167,883 downwards.
TGGCCACTGTGAATTTCCACACAAATTTCACCGGGACAACTGCAGCAGCAGAGAGTGCCACAGAGAGCGTTCGAAATATGGGGCCTCCATCTACAACGGTTTACGATGGAGAGTTTCTCTAACGCACCACCGCCAGTGGAATTGGAATCTCGTTGCAGCTGAGCGAAACGCAACCCAAAGCGTCCGAGGGTTGAAGCAGCATTATCAAAGAGAGAGGAACACCCTCGAACGGTGCAAGAGATCGCCCGGATGATGTGTGGTGGCTTTACGAAGCTGAGAATGTGCGCGGATTTAGTTTCTATTAGACGGCGAACGAGGCCGACAGCAAACCGTGCTAACGTCCGGCTACCATCGAAGCGTACAATTTTCGGGGGACTTCGTGCGTGTGTGTTGTGTGTTTGTGAACAGTTTCTTAAGAGCTTTGCTTCGAATATCTTCAAAAACCCGCATAACGTTTTGTTGAGGTCGGTCAGTTGTGATGGAAATTAAACTAAAAACACCCGCATTTGCTACAGTTGTCGTGGCACCAGTGCCGTAGATCGTGGAGTGTTTTTACAAAGTCGAAGGCCTTGCCTATTATAAAGTGAAGTTATAATACACACACCCAGTGTGCATGCAGCAGTGTAGAGCAGGGCATTAGCGAAAAGGGGCGCAAGTCCCTCATGTTTTGAGAAAGTGGATACGAGTACACAATTAGCGTTTGTGTGGTCACTTTCCCGGTTGCGCTCTTTCTATATGCTCAAGAAGGATATCCACTTCCGTGTGTGTTTGGGCCCCTTTTTCCCAATAGCACCCCTAACACAGCAGTATTAGTTTCACTGTGGCTTGAGCGTTCGAAAACCGTTGGCGAGTGGTCTGGAAAGTGTTGTGGTTGTTTATGCGAAAAATTAATGCTACGTGCATTTCCTGAAATTGCAAAATCCGTTCGCATATTTCGGTGTTTCCGTAAGGTGCAGGTCCGTGCTTACAGTCCGTGCATATGACAGTGATAAGGGTTGTACCGGTAAAGTACACAATGACTAACCCCCGTTGAATAATTTCAACGTATCGCGTTCACCATAAGGGAAGTTATTCGACTCTCGCGCGCGCTCTCTCTCTCTCTCAAAACAAAACTTCCTTCCACGCGCAATTCAATTTCCTTTAATTGACCATTCAAACAATCAAAATACTATCCACCACACTGGGACGCAGTGTTGGACCGTTGCAACGGCTCACTCGCTAGTGATCTTTGCAACCAAACGCATCGACCAGTGCATTTGTGTGGCTTGCAGCGTGTGTCGGTGAAGTTTTACTTTGTGCCTGTGTCTAGTTTACTTAAGTGAAGCTGCTTCCTATTTTTGGAAAGTTTCCAGTGTGGTAAAGGGTGTGAATTTTTTGGAAATGGTGTGCAATACAGCTGGATTAGCCATTGTGCGTTCCCGAGTTATTATGGTGGAAAATGGGGGTGAAAAAAAGTTCACAGCCGAGTGAAAGAAAGTGAAGCGTTCATTCAATTGTTTGTGCTGGAGCAGGGTGTCTACTGAAAAAAAATGGTTTTCTTACGAGTGATCGTAGTCAGCTGAAGTGTTGTGTCTGTGGAACCGCTGTGGTAGCGAGTGGCAGCAACCGCAAGTGAATGCAATGTCAGAGACAAGCAGTATTAGTTTCACTGTGGCTTGAGCGTTCGAAAACCGTTGGCGAGTGGTCTGGAAAGTGTTGTGGTTGTTTATGCGAAAAATTAATGCTACGTGCATTTCCTGAAATTGCAAAATCCGTTCGCATATTTCGGTGCTTCCGTAAGGTGCAGGTCCGTGCTTACAGTCCGTGCATATGACAGTGATAAGGGTTGTACCGGTAAAGTACACAATGACTAACCCCCGTTGAATAATTTCAACGTATCGCGTTCACCATAAGGGAAGTTATTCGACTCTCGCGCGCGCTCTCTCTCTCTCTCAAAACAAAACTTCCTTCCACGCGCAATTCAATTTCCTTTAATTGACCATTCAAACAATCAAAATACTATCCACCACACTGGGACGCAGTGTTGGACCGTTGCAACGGCTCACTCGCTAGTGATCTTTGCAACCAAACGCATCGACCAGTGCATTTGTGTGGCTTGCAGCGTGTGTCGGTGAAGTTTTACTTTGTGCCTGTGTCTAGTTTACTTAAGTGAAGCTGCTTCCTATTTTTGGAAAGTTTCCAGTGTGGTAAAGGGTGTGAATTTTTTGGAAATGGTGTGCAATACAGCTGGATTAGCCATTGTGCGTTCCCGAGTTATTATGGTGGAAAATGGGGGTGAAAAAAAGTTCACAGCCGAGTGAAAGAAAGTGAAGCGTTCATTCAATTGTTTGTGCTGGAGCAGGGTGTCTACTGAAAAAAAATGGTTTTCTTACGAGTGATCGTAGTCAGCTGAAGTGTTGTGTCTGTGGAACCGCTGTGGTAGCGAGTGGCAGCAACCGCAAGTGAATGCAATGTCAGAGACATCTTGACAGATCAAAATCATGAATCGTCCCATGATTCAGTGTATGCGTATGTCTGTTGTTCCAGTGCTCTCAGCTAGTGCTATTACTAAACTCGGCCAACCGCCATCACCGAAGCATTACCGCCGTACACTTTCCAAATATGTTGCCAAATATGTGAGCGAGCGCAACACCACCACCGGCACACACACACCGGCTTATGCTCCACTAACGAGAAAGGATGATGAAAGTGATTTATGGAATTGTTTATCTCGTCTATCAGCGTGATGAGCGGCAACATTTGTTTTGGATGTGTTTCGCACGCGATCCTCCGCCCACGTTGGTTGGTTGCGTGTCGGTGAATTAGCAGTTCTGCTCAGCTGCAGCTTCTATGCATGAATGTGCGAATTTAATTGATGCTGTTGTGTTGTTTGGTCCAAAAGGGGTTTTACTTCGGTTTCGTTCCCATCGGGCGTAGAAAAATTGAGTATGGATGGTCTTGTGCATCCGTTACGCGAACGTACATCAGCGGGAGGATAATAGATCATACCGTCCGACGTATGAAAACAACCAAGAGGAACTGGTGAAGGGAAGTCGTCCGTCCTGCCTTATACGCCTATTCCAACGATACGGAACACCCAGAACCGGAGAAAGGGAATATTGGGAAATTAAAAACATGATGGAAAAGCGGGCTGTGGATCAACTTTGCGATCGCTTCTGTTTGTCTGCTTCTGCTTGTTGTTGTTCCGTTGGTGGGAGCGGACACGCTTAAGTTTGGGGATGGCAGCACGGTTTAATGGTTAACCGATGATCAAGCAGGTTGCACGGCATCCAATCCACGGTTGATTCCACCGATGAAAGAGAAAGAAAAGCAAAACAAACCCATTGCCTTTTGTCGGTTTCTCCCCAGCCGGGGGAACACCTGGGCAAATCGCGCGCGTATACAGCTCCGGTCCTGCAGGAAGGGAACCAGGGTCGGTATGTACGGCCCCGGGTAAACAACTTTCTAGCGATGGAATAATTATGATTGAATGCATAAACCTCTCCATGGTTAGAAGGGAGGAAGGGATGATCGTGAGCTGGCTTTCGTCAAAATGCTCTCTGTGGATGGTTGTTTGGTGATCGTGGGATTATTTGCGGCAAAGACTTCCCCAGACCTGACTGGGATGCGGCAAAGATAAAGCCGAGCTTCAAAAGAGTTTACCGTGTTTGGTGGTTTGGTGGCGATAGCTAAGTAATCTTAATTTCCGATCATGAGTTAGCTTTCTTAAATGTGCCCAAGCGTTCGGGTAATCTCGAATGGGGAAAAGATTCTTGCTATGCTTTGGTATGCCTGTTTGTTCACATATTTAAACTTTGTTTAAGCTTGGTTTTGGTCGTTTGTTTTATGCGCATTTCCTTTATCTTTTGCTACCGTGGAAGTTGCAACTTTTTAATTGGTGCAATAAATCGATGAAATTGAGTTGTTTTCATTGGTAAAAAGCAACTAAAGTATTAAAATGAATGCAATTTACTTCTCGTTTGGTGTTCTGAATGAGGATATTGCTTGCTTGCTTTCTTATGGGTTGGGTCGTCCAGTGCCATTTTCATGACAAGGTCAGCCCATCGCAGTATGACGATGTGATGTGATTTTAATTTAATTAAGTACCTTTATTGGGTCAGAATTAGGCTTTGATACTACATCATCTTACAGATATACCTGTTGCCTGTATTGTTAGCTGATCCATGCCTAAAATTTGGGGTTTAGCTTCTAATTCATGCCATGTCATAACGATTTACTCGACTTTTTTCGATTACCTTATACTAATAGATTGCTGCGAATTATATTACAAAAAGAAATATTATCTGTATACACATGCCTCATCCAACTCAATCCGATGCAGCGAAAAACCGTTGCAAAGATTAATTGTGTACGAGCAGTTCGTTGTTTGCAACAGTGTATCCGCTAGACTGTCCACAAAATGCTGTACCAAACGGAACGGAAGTCACATTAGTTGTGTGAAATCTCTCGACCGTGAAGTCAAGCAAAAAACGAACAACCCCAGACGACAGAACCTTCGCAGTAAATTTCTCCTGGGAACTATATCTTTAATGGCTTATTTTTCCAGTTACAAAAAGGTTCAAAACAAGAGCCTCCGAACAGCGCAACTAAAGCGCTCAATGGGGGTAGTATGGAGTGCAGTTGCATCATTTCATAGCGAAACCTCACACCGTGTACAGTACGGGAGGTGGTGAATACTCTGTGGCCTGCGGTGTGCGATGGTCACCGATGCGTTTAGCCGTGTGGACTTGCATTATTATATTTCCGGCCCAAGGTTAAGATACGGTCGGTGGCGTCGGAGGTTTTTGCACGTTACAAGTACAACAGGGGTTGTATCCACGTTGTGCAGAGACCGATCGGATGAATTTAGTGCTCTGCTTTGAATATTTTTAGTCGTGCCTCTCGCACGGTATGAATCATAAGGGCGATCAACTTGTAGCGCGATTTTGTAACAAAAAAATTGCATAGGTACAATAATGGCGGAATATAAAGATAAAGTTGGTTTAAATCATCCAGAATTTATATCATCTTTTGCTAAAACCTACATCTACGCCCAGTCTAGCTGTGCTCTGGGCTGCTATTAATATTCAAAACGGTCATCCTTAATCTCTCGGTGTACATAGGTCACTTCAGCGTTTGAAGTTTGCCGTTTGCCGATCCGGCAGAATAACTTCTGAGCTGAAAAACCATTCCCCCCAAAAGCGACGTTCACATGCGACGGTAGTAGCATTCGTTTAATGTTTGCGTGTTTGAATCCTACCAAGATCGGTGGTTTGCATGTTCCACGGGGTACGATCGGTATCGGAAACGATATATCTTTCGCGCGCAGCTCATAGTTTTAGTACCGGCATCGGTAAAATGACACCTTTAGCGAAGCCCGCTGAAGATCGCTGTGAGATCAAGTGACCTGTCCATCACCATCATCGTGAAGGTGCTTGGATGCGCATTACTCGCCGTGCCGTTGTCTAATCAGCACTATCAACGCCGTCATCTATTGCGTTGCGCACACCCCGGGACACATAAGCGAAAAAGTGGCGAAACACGCAAATTTATGTGCAACCTCCCAGCAGCTCGGCGTGTTCGTTGCTCACTTTCGCCCCATTTTGTACGTGATGTTGGGAACGTATTCTCTGAGACATCAGGAGGCAGTTCTCTGTTTCGATGGAGATTAGGCTGCGCCGTTGTCACCGCTGCCGATTCGTCGCCGGTTGGGTGATTTAATTATTTCGTACTCTTCTTACCTAACCGAGTCCGTTGCCGTTGGCGTGTAATGTAGAAAGTCACGCCGCAAATGGTCAATGTTTAATTGCGTAATGAATGTTATTAGAATACATTATCGTCTGTTTCGGAGCGACTCCAACACGGCATGTCAGCATGTGGATTAGCATTTGGACGTGCACTTTTGTGTCTTGTCTGGGTATATTAGTGTAGTGCTGATATTGTACAAAATGTGCGTTTTTTTTTGCTGACACACTGATCACATGTCGTATGATCGCAACACAAATGAGCACAGCACAAAGCAGCATGAGTGTTATGTGTTTGGGTGGTGAACGTCCCATGCCGTTAATTAAGTTGATCGCGAGGAATGGACGGACATGAGTACAGAGTGGGTAACAGTTGTTGAAGAATGCAATTTATGGTGGGAGTTTCTGTTGGTCCCTTCCGTTTCCGTAGGTTGTACTTATGATGCATTTCTGACGTTTTGTCCTCCATTTGCTCCGTAACGTGTGTAAAACCTACGCTAATTCCATCCCTTATTATTTTGATCGATTATTTCTGATGCAATGCAAGCGTTGATTTGTATCGAAAACTTTTTGTATAACAAGTACCGCACAATGATGAACTATTTGAATTCCAGAATCACAGTTCTTATGAAAGGAACGCTTCACCGGGCGATCGCTTTGTAGCTTTAGTTGTTATGATGTCTTCAATTCTAATCGCACATCAAAAACGAGTACAAACAAAACATCCATCAGATGAATGTATAGTGTATAAGTGTATGATTAGACATGATGCACTGTTCCGCTTATCACATCGCTACTCGAGTAAATATTCTTGACCAATGAGTCGGTTCATTATCTGATCAGTCTACTAGGCATGAGAGTACGTAATACTCGTGTTTTACGACGCTTCATTCAAAGTTGCCTACCTTCGTTTGCTACTGGAATGATTCTACAATGCTATATTCAATTTCTAGCCTAAAAAAAAGGTTAAAGTTTTGCTTGTAAGTCGCACCTCAACAACACATTACACATCCGGAACATTTTGTGTTACCGCTCAAAGAGATGCGCTTCTGCTGCTGCAACAACTTTTTTTTCTCCACCCATTGAGGGATGATTATGATCTGCTGCCGGTGGTACACACCCGTTTGGCGCAGTCACCCGTAATTGGTCCACTTTTCCAATTACCCCGGCTCCCCGGGGGCTGAAGGGTTTCGCATATTTTTGCTCTGTTTGTCGTAAAAAAATAAAGTTCTTTCTCCTTGTCGCATGCACCGCGGCTCGTTTGAGTATCGTGCAGCCGAGTTTTGCTTGCCTGGTTGTTGGTTGTTGATCTGTGCTCGTTTGCGTTAAGTTGGTAGGCAGGAGCGTAATGCTGCAGTCGAGAAAGCAAAACGGAAAAAAGACTCGTCGGTCGAGTCCCATCCGAGTACCAATGGCAATTGTTTCGCATTGGAAAACTGATTTGTTACGACCGCTTCCCTGTGGGAGCGACCACTTTCCATTCCTTTTCGGCCGGCGCTACTCTGCCGGGCTGTTAGTCAGTTGGGACAACGTTTTCCATCAACAAATCGGATCTTAAATTAGCTAGCCTACGGTGTCTGCCTTCACGAAGAGAAGTCATTTGCTGCGGTTGACCAATTGTACGCCACCGTGGTGGTCCACTTGTTCATTGGCCCGCGTCAGGAAGACAGTTTAGGGCCATTGTTTAGGTTACAGGGTTTCTGGTAAAAAATAACGTTCTCTAAAGAGACGAGGAGAAGAAAATAATATGTTTACTATAGCAAAAAAAAACTAACGGCCTTTTTCCTTCCGGGGTTTGTGTCTGTGTGGTTGTTTTGTGTTTTGTTGTTCTCGTTGAAGACGTTGAAGCTACAACATTGGCAATAAAACTCGACTACCGTTTCCGATTTGTTTGAGTGGCGTTTGGCTGTTCTGTTTTGCCTATTTCTTCGCGTGGAATGTTTTATGGTTTGTTAACCTGTTAGTTGCTGTGCTGTACATTTAGCGTACAGGAAATAAATCCATATGGATGGTTAGATTTACACGATACAATATACCAACAAACGATGAATGAATTGCGTTTAAATTAAACGCAAACGATGATCGTAAGTAAAATAAATGTTTTTTGTTGATTTTTCGACAATTTTTTAATGGTTTACTACACGATCAATGAACACAGCAATCTCGTAAAGAATGATGCACTGTCGTGGTAATTTCCATCGCAATAATTTTTGCTGATAATGCTCATTACTTTTCAGCAAGTATAAGCTAAACGATCGGGACAATTTTGCCTTACAGTACCGCGAACGTGGAAGAATCTGGAACGTGCACGTACACAGCACAGGCCCAGTAACTGTTGTACTGCTGTTGTTTTGTCATCTTTTGGATGAGGTGACGTTATGCGATGACAGATGATCGCAACTCGAGCCTGCCTACGATGCAGATAAGCGGAAAGTTCTTGAAGGTTCTTTTCGGGCTGCAATTGTAAAGTGATGCGTCAAAAATGACGTGATACGTGTAGAACCGTGTGGATTTCTTTTGTTTATCTGCCTATGAAAATAAATTTCAAACAAAGCCCATGCACACAAGTTGCAAGTTGGTGAGAAAATAGTGTGCACAGCTGGTGAGGGTCAGCATAATTAGATTTTTCTTCCACTTCTTGCTGCAACAATGCAATGCTTTGGAAACTAGGCTGAACTCTGTTGCATTCGTTTGGAGATAGTCACTTTTTCTTTTCACCTAAATATCGAAGCAATTCACTACCAATGTTCCCATCGCGTATCGTTCTGCAGCAAAGATGGAAGACACAGTCCGTGTACACATATGTTAGGAATTCTCATAAATAAATGAATGGACGTATAAGGTTCACTCACCATAGAAAACGAGGCTATGATCTTGATCTTGTTCGCACCACGACCAGTCCGTAGTGTGTTCCAATTTGGTAGATAAAAAGGGAAAAAGTTATGAAGGTCGGGAACACATCAAAAAATAGATTAAGATAAAACTAGTCGAAATGAAACGGAGAACTTGACTATCTCTTGCACATGATGATGCATCCCACGTAATGTAGTCGCGAAGAGATTTATGCATGTGCGTCACACATATGTTAAAGAAGATACAACAAGAAAAAGTTGACGATCGACATGCCCACCAGTTGATGTGCAGTTAGACACTGACGTTTCAGGGCGTTGTGTGCATTTACATTCAGCGACAACTGCATTCCACGAATTGATGTGCCTACTGTTTATAGCGGTTTTGTTTTGTGCTGTGCTTCTTTCACAAAACACTTTTGCAGCGCTAAGCACACACACACACTTCACTCGGTGACACTTTAGATGTGGCCGTGGTTGGTGTCTTCAGCAAGAGCAAGCAAGAAGAGACATGAAATAAGTTCAGTGGCAAAAACCAAATGCAATCTAAGCTTGGTCAACAATCGAGTTGATTCAGCTGTGGTGCTGAGCGGACAAATTGGTTTTATTAGCTTCTTGTGGTTCTGTACGAGCTGTAGACGATCGGATGCATATTTCGAATGAATTGTAATGGATGACGGAAATGCAACGTAGGCCACACCAAATGGTATTAATTCATTTTGTTTTATGATGTGCAGATGTGCAATGTTTAGGCAATGCTTAGGAGTATTACTTTACACATACGTACGAGTGGTATTAGAGTCATCGGAAATGAAATTCAGGAACCGCTTTCTAAAAATAAAATCCCAAATACTCCCTTCTTGTGTGTCTTATGATGTGCAACACACGATGTGCTTATTGCAAACACGTGTTGCACTTACTCAAATGTTGGTTGATTTCTGCTGATCTTGCTACGCGCAACACCCAACTATAATGTTCCATTTGCCGCCGGGCAAGTGGTTGACGAAGTAAAATGCAATTGGTCCCCTTCCAATGGGCATCTGTTTTCCTTCCTATTTCCGGTAATGCTCAGTAACAGGGAGAGTGTGCACTAGAAAACACAAACGAATTGCTGGACAGTGTTTCGGGCTGTTTATTTTGCCCTAACCGCACGGTGCCTTTGTTTTATTATGCTTGTATAAAAAAAAGAATCACTTTTTTACACTCAAATTCACTTAAGACGAGAAGGATAGCACTATAAGACAGCTTAAGTTTGACGTAAGTAAATGTTTGACAAATAAAACACGCATCTCTTGGGCACTCAATGGTCCCCAAGTACAGCGCAATCTATTTCAGTTGCTTTTGCTTGACAAGAATTTACATTCACCATGGTTGGTGGTTTTTGGTGGACGTGAAGCCACGAGGCAGCTACGCGGAACGTAATTCATTGAGATTTGACTGCTTTTTTTTTTGGTTTGTAAGCTTACAGCTTAGTGTTCCGGTAGTTTAACTATGCTTGTAGGAAACGTGACTTACCTGTGGGTACTCTGTTGTTGGTTGTGTTGATGTATCACACACCGAGAGTACACCATCGTACTCCAAATGGTTGTCATCAGCGGACGAGCTGTCTTGAGATAACAAAAGAAAAGAAAACTTCATCCCACGAGTTTGCTTCCGGTTTATGGTCACGATGTTTGTGTTTATGTTGGATTTTTTTCGGCTAATGATCGACGGTTCTTTGTTGATCAAAATAAAACCCAGAAGGAAATCATTATGAGTGCGTAACATGTTCCAAGCCTTAAAGCTGTTCAAATGGAGGTTTGATTGCATTTTTTTTATTTCGAATAATTACAAAACTCTTGAAAAATGAAGACAAATCTTCACTGAAACAGCGTAGTATGAGATACTTGAAAGTCAAAATAATTCTGATAACGAATTGAGACGCAGTTCATAGACGATCGTGCACTGGGAGACATCAAGGCTCTGATTGCTGCCACGATTGCATTGATGATCGACGTCAAAATATTACACATTTTTCTAACTGATTGTGCAGCCCATCTCTACCCAAATCGGATGCTACCACAAAGAAGATTAGCTTGACGTCATGTGTTCGAAATGCTTATGGTCTTAAATCATATCACGCGTCAGTGTGATCATTGCAATCTTGACCACAATCAATTAAAACGAAACATAACGTATAACGTAGTTAGACGGTGAAGATTACAACTAGGATTTATCATGCGTAAATCAAAACTTTATTTTTGATTATGTGTACATTTCGATTAGTGATGGCAAACATTGATAGCTGATTGTTTTGATGTCCTTCACAAACTGACGGCTGATGGTTATAGTGTTTTAAAACACGCTTAAATTCAATTTCTCTACCATCATACCTCCCCATAGTTTCCGCAGAGGTCACAACGTGTCATTAAGTATAGGCATTACGTCTACCAACTGTCACTCAGACCCCCCCGAGCTCGACGGTATTTTTCGTTTCATCATAACGGATCAACAGTTTTCGAAAATCATCTTCACCGACGACGACCGTTCGGTTGAGATAATTTGTGACCTCCTATGGCTTTAGTAGTAGCGTTTGATGCGCTCCGGTTGGTTCGAGATTCGATTGCCTTTTCGTCAAATATTTAAAACATCGATTAACCATAAGTTCCAATAGCTTACGACATACTGCTGCTGTGCACTGCGGGAAGGCCACCATCAGCAGTAGTTATATCTGCGCCCAAGCGGGTCGTTTGGGTTGGAAGATAAATTGAGCATTTTTATTCACACGCCGCCGTAGCTATTCATATTGCGTGTAATATCAGTTCCAAAGGGCGATTGACGATCGTCCTTTTTGATGTGCGTTACGAATAGCGAGAATGTCCACACACTTCTAAAAAACCACACAACGGGCATCGTATTATGTTTTGAGTTTAATGCTATTTAAATGACTTTTTAAATAAATAAAAAGAACCACAGAAATCAGGAAGTGAAGGCACGGACAAAGCACGAACGGTTGAATGTAAAGTAAAATAAAATATATGTCAACGGCTTAAATCGTGGGGTGGCACAAACCAATTTAACCTTACTTTCCAATCCGTCCCGATGATCCTCCGCACGCGGACGCGGGTATGGATGACAATTGGAATCGGTTACTGCGCCATAATTTAGCACGTGTGGTGTCGAAAATTTAGCTCTTTTAATGACCCGGACCCGAAAACGTGTCAATCAATCTGCCAGAAATAATTTAATTTGATATAAAGCGTAAAATGTAATGTGCTTCGAAGGAAGACGGGTCATGCTCTCAGCCTGTGTGATGTGATGCCTTTCACCGGTTGAGTGTGGGGAAAAAAGAAACAATTTAAACCAGAAATTCAATCAGTTTAACCTGCTTTACACGGTGTGAAGAAATGTTTGAAAATAATAAAATATTGTACGATCGCATTGCAGAGTTTAGTGATAGCTACGAAAAGTTAAGTGCAGAAAGGAATACCAACATCTCTGGGATCAAAGAAATCCCAGGCTACGTAACGTTTGATTGATGCACGTGCTGTGTAATGTTCACGGAAGTTGGAGCTAAGAAAATATTGCTCCTGCGCGCAATTCCTCTCTTGCACCGAGACACCAGCTCAGTGAGGTGAATGTACACACATTACAGTGAGGAGGAGCAGGCGTTAGCAAATGCGCCACTGCAACTGGACCGCAATAATAACACCAATAGCAGTGCCAACAGCAAAGAGCCACGGGACGGTAACACTCGTCCACTGGCTGCAACAACGTTCCAGCGCAGCGGCAGTACGCTACGCCGGAACGTTGAGCGGAAACGGTTTTTTGCCGCACCGTCGAGTATCACAGCGGTTCCACCGGTGGTGGTGGTTTCGGTCGATACAGATACAGTGCCGCAAGGTACAGTCGGCAAAAACAACCCTAGCGGAGGTGAAAAGCAAATCGACGACGACAGTGAGCAACGTGCAAACATGCTGCTCACATCGCACGATCATGTCGGTTTTAAGATGATGGGATTCATCAAGGAGGACGAAATATATGCCAGTAGCATTGGTAACGGTGATGCTGAGGGTGGCTCCCCCATCGTTGGTAGTGTCGGTCGTGGACGTCACGCGATCATACCCGAGATAAATGTGATCGCACCACCGACAGCTGAGCCTGAGCAAGATGTAAGATGGCGGGCGTATTGAAAGATAAATTAAATGGGGAAAATTTCGGGATTGAACGGAGGGAATTATAATTACATTTTTACCACGAAGCTGCTATGTTGTTGTTTTACAAATATATTTAATATTTTGTTTTGTTTCTCCTTTCTCCGTCTGCAGGGCAAACAGATAAATCACAATGCATCACCGTTCCGACGCTGGGGCCAATCGTCGCTCCGTTCCCGCTCGACAGAGCATCGCACACCGACCAATGGATCGTCCCGGCGACCATCATCGTTGGCCGCTTCCGAAAGCGATGTGTACACTAAATCCATCGACGATGACTACAGCTCGACCAAAAGTGGCTACAATCCGTACACCGGTGGCGTGGATACCTTATCGACCGAATCTGCTGCTGGTGTGACTGCGATCGGTGGAAGTACGCTGGGAACAGCGGGAAGTGGCAGTAGCACTACGACAGCCACTGGTCCGACCGGTGTCGCATCGTGGGGAACATCGTTCGAAAAGCTGCTGGAAGATGCTGGAGGTCTACATACCTTCTCGGTAAGAAAAAGGAACGAACATAACGTCCCTTTTGAGCGCCGAAGTAATGCCGATTAACTTTCCCTTTTACAGGAGTTTCTCAAGAAAGAGTTCTCAGCCGAAAACATCTACTTCTGGACGGCCTGCGAGCGGTACCGGCAGTTAACCGAGCGCGACGAACGTGCACGTGAAGCACAGGCAATATTTGCCCGGCATCTGGAATCGGGCTGCAGTGAACCGGTCAATGTGGACTCGATCGCACGTAACATTGCGTTGGAAAATTTGCCGCAGGCCGAACCGACATTGTTCGCCGCGGCACAGAAGCAGATTTTCAATCTGATGAAGTTTGACAGCTACCAACGCTTCATCAAATCCGATATGTATCGGGTGTGTCAGGAGGCGGAAGCGAAGGGTCAAATTTTACCGTACCCGGGTGAACAGTTGGATCCGATGTTGCGCACTAGCTCCACGATGGCAGCTGCCAACGGGGCGAATGCTGCCGGTGTAACTAAGTTGAAGAAATCGCTAAGCAATGCGGAGGATCGCCGGAGAAAATCGCTGCTGCCGTGGCATCGAAAGACACGCTGCAAATCGAAGGATCGGGGAGATTCGGATGCGTCCAAAAAGGAGAATGGGAAGGGTGGTTCCGGTGGGACAGGAAGTGGCGAGAAATCTTCCGGCATGGCAACGTCGGGCGGTGGTAGTAGTAGTAACACGTTAAAGTTGCTTTCAACCAATTCCACTAGCGATATACACAGTTCTCGAAGCTCGCTTGCCAGGTACGTAGGGTGATTCTATCACTGTTGCTTATATGTATTTCCTCAACCATTTAACAATGCTTCCTCTTACAGCTTTGATGCGGCAATCGGTGGGAAATCGTACGATCCGGATGACTCGCGTAACACACTCTGTCGGGTGATCCTTTCGAACGGTGCCACAACCGTCGTGCAGACGCGATCGAACGAAACGATTAAGGAACTGGTAGAACGGTTACTCGAAAAGCGTGGCATTGTGTACAACGCGTACGAAGCGTTTCTGGCTAGCGGTACCAAACCACTCGATCTAGACGGACCGTCGGTGAGCTTAGCTGGTAAGGAAGTGAACATAGATCAGCGTGTCGTCTTCAAGTTAAGCCTTCCGAATCGAAAAATGATATCGGTCAAAAGCAAAGCTACGAAACCGCTCGCAGACGTATTGCGGCCCATCCTGTACAAGTACAATTACGAGCTGGACCAGATGAAGGTGGTAGTACAGTCGACTGTGGACGTTTTTCTCGATATGACACAACCCGTTACCACGGTGGATGGGTTGTGTTTGTATATACGAAGCGCGAACGAACCTACCGGTGGCCCGGTTCATCCCGAGCTTGGTCGTCCGCTGGCAGGAGCACGGCCCGTAATTAACACGGCCACACATCAGCAGATAGTGCATCACTTTCAGCAGCAACAGCAACAACTTCTAAACAGTCAGCCAGTGTCCAGTACCAGTCAGCAGCAACAACAACACCCCTTCGTTATCCCATCCTCTAATCCTCCCTCCTATGCGATGGCAACCTGCACAAAAAGTCAGCAAATATTCGGAAGCGGCACAGCCGCCTCTGCCACGTGCAATAACAATGTGAACCAAAATCAAACACGTGCCACAGACCACCCGGCAAAGGACGAGCCGGTGGGAACAGCCAGACCGGGTCAGCAGGAGCTTAACACACTGGACGAGATTACGAACAAGGTGTTTAACGAGCTGATGAACGGGAAAACGGCCAGTAATGGAGCGGTTGGGAAGGGACCACCGGATGTTGATTGCACCTCCGACACATCATCCACAAGACGTGATCGATTCCGTCGACGTGGTTCGAATGCGGCACCGTCGGAAAGTGGTCGGGGTGCGAAAAGCAAAAAATGTTCCACCGGTGGATCGGAGGACGGTGGTGAGAGTGTAAACAATCTGGGCATCAAAAAGCCAATCATTGCAAAACTAAAGGCTGGTGTAAAGTTGCAGATACCGACGCGATCGCAGAACGATGGTATGGTACATGACTGCCTGCATGAATCAGATATATTTATTAATTTGCTTTCTTTACTCACAGAACTGCTGGAAGGGCTGAAGCGAGCCCAGCGAAGCCGTCTAGAAGATCAACGCGGTACGGAAATCAATTTTGAGTTGCCAGATTTTCTCAAGGACAAGGAAAACTTTTCTTCCACCTCGACGGCTCCACTGGTCAGCGGTAGCTCAGCAGCGACTGCTGCTACATCGTCGACGGCGGCAGGCCCGTCTAAGTTGACACGCAGCAAACCGGCCCGACGCTCGGAGGCTACCACACCGACCAGCGAGTTTGTGGGAGGTTCGCTACAGCAGATTAACAAACCCCAACCGGCACCCCGGTTATCGATAACCGGTCAAGGCGGTCGTCCAAATCTGTCCGGTCCGGGATCACCGGTTCATACGGCGGTTAGCGATAGTCATCTGAACCTGTCGACGCAGTGCAACGCATCGCCACTACCACAGGACGATCCATTTCACGTTCACGGTGGTGGCGGCTCACAGTCCGAAACTAGCTATGCCGGTAAGTAGAGCGAGAGAGAGAGCGCGATACGCGTGTGGTTTACGAAACCCTCTAACAAACTGTACAAAATGATGCTTCACTATCTACTAATCTGTACGACTATCGACGAACGATCCACTAACATTTCCTCTATTTTCCATTAATTCTCTTCTGTCTGTGAACGTGTGCAACTCATCGCGTGATCTACGCCACCCAAAACAACATTCACACTCTACCGTACACAGGGAGCATATCGAGTGTAGTTGAAGTTGCTCTCGGATAAGGCTGTGCCGATTGCCAGTCAAAATGATGTACCCACTGTGCGTATTGAAATCGAAACGGCTATGTTTGTATTATTGTGTATAACGTTTTGCTAGTTCGTGTGTCTTTCTGCATTACATTAGCGCAATCCATTAGTTCCTTTTTGTAGTTAGTTTGCTGTCTTTTTTTGTTTGTGTTTAGCTAGACCATAATTTCATACCATTCTGTAGGGCTGAATGCGAAACACGGATTCGTTTTGATGTTATAAATTGGATATTAAAACTGTTCAGGTTTTATTCACATGCACTCAAAGATATTGGGTACAGAGAATGTTTATATATTTTATAGACCAAATGCAAAATTGAAAAATGCAGTCATGATGTTTCTTTAAGATTTTATACTTCCATTTTATTATAACACTTTTTCAATTGCACACCATTGTAACTAATTTTTCATAAAATACGAATCAACATCATTCTTTTATCTAGTACATTCTTCAAATTTTTATTTCACTAATGCAACGTATGCATTAAAAATTACCTTTTTCAGGCAACAATGAAGAAAACAGTAATATCTATTATAGAATTCTGAATGTTACAAATTTTTGTTGATGCGTCCTCTGACTGGGACACTCCGTCGAATATGAGCTACCTGCTTGTATACAATAGCATTTTAATCGTTTTTTATTCTCAAGATAGATTTGTATAGATAGATTATTCATTGAGGATCACGATGAAATTAAGAACATCAAAAGGCAACTCGCAAATATGCCACAATAATCACGCTATTACATGGAACCTTATCCATAACTGGATCTTCAGGACTTTCGTGGTCTCAGCGATTAATTGATCCCTGGTCACAGACCGTAACAGACAAAAGACGATGTTTAGCTGGGTAAAAGACATTGGATAGACGATGATCTTTCGCGCTTTGGTTCGAACGATTTGCTGGCAATTGGACTAGTTCCTTGCTAGTCACTGAAGCTCATTCAAAATGCGAAATGATAAAGCCTCTCCATCGACATAACCCAGCTGAAGGGAAGGCTATATGTACGTTTCTCTTGTCACTGTTTCACAGAGAAAGGATAGATTGTACCGGTATACGGGGTCAGCTTAATTTGAGGGACATGAAGTTCCCGGCTAAATAAAACTTCCTCCTTGTCGAAGATGAGGCTGACAGTATGATCATCCCGTCAACCATGGTTGATAGTTGGTAGAGTGTTGTCGCCGTAACTATTACAAACCAACTGATAACGCAATCATTTGTTGTTTATGCGCTGTAAAGTTAATACAATTGATGACCGGCAACTGGTAGAGTTTGTACATAAAAAATTATCTTCAGTCTTTGTTTTTTAATGCATACGTTACTGTTCCATTACATTTGTTTCTAATTATTAGATTTTATGAACGTCATGCACTAAAACACATGGGGTAAAGACTTATAAGTTCGTAACAGTTATGTTGTTATTGTTAAACGTTTTGGTTTTATACTATTTAATACTGTTAGTATTTCACGTACTTTTATTACAAAATTGCATGCTTTTTGTTGTTTTTTTTTGTTTCACTGTTTCACTATTAGTGTAGCTTATATCGATAATGCAAAAATACAGTTTCCTTACTTCATCAGTGCATTATAATCCCATCCCAACTGCTGAGCATTATTCGCGCTCTTGTGCATCGGCACTAAACATCGTACTCTGCATATCCTTCCAGACACTACCCTAGTCTTCACCCATGCCAGACCCTTCAATGGTCAACCGTCGGTGGCCGCAACACCCCGCAGCACCATCTCATCCAATTCCGTTTCGCACCACCTCGGTACCGGTGATCATTCCAGCGATTCTAGCACTGCTGCTGACGGTGATCTGACCACCCTCGGTTGCTGTGAGCATCATCCGCACGAGCTATCGCCCGACAGTTCCCCACCGAGCCATGGCAATCATTTGCATCCCCTGCACTACCATACGGCCGGTGCGTCCGGCACGACGAACGGCAGCGGTGCTGTCACTTCCACCAGCAATCCCTATCCATTGGTACACTATCCGTCCCACAATCATCACCATCATCTTCATCCGCATCACCATCCACACGGACAGCATTACCACCATCATCATCATCATAATGCCGGAACGCGGTATCAAACGGCGACTCCGGTATCGAATGGTCTGGATGGGCAAACGGGCGCAAGTAGCACGGCCGATAGTCAGAAGGGGCCACCGCCGTTACCTCCGAAGCCTAAGATACTTCCGATGAAACCTTCCAACTGGGGTCATCCCGTGGCTGCCTCGTACGCACCGGGACCTCCCGGCACTGGTGGTGGTAATGATGTGCCCGGAAACACGGGAAACAGTCCGAATCCCCCCGGCACGTTAAACAATCAACACAACATCGTTGGCAGCAATAATGGTGGCGTTGGGACATCGGTAGTTGGGAGTAATGGTATTATTGTAAGTTCATCCGCGGCACACATCGATGGCTCGGGCGGTGGAGGAGGAGGAATACGGGAAGGCAATCGACGTGCAAGCGGCGGTACCACAGAGAGTGGCAGTACGACCATTCAGTCCGCAGCATCCGCGACAGCGATCAGTGTGGCCGTTGCACAGGCTCGTAATGTATATTTCGACCAAGGGAATAGCAGCTTTGTTTAGGTAGGATAATCGAAGCGGATTTTGTCAGGGTTTTATCAGTTCGGTCGGTGGAAAAGAAATGTGAGAGAAATTAATTTATTCAAAATTTGAAAAGTTTCTATAATTTTAAAAGCAATTGTGGGGTTACGATTCGAAACCGAATCGGCGTGATATGTATGTGGTGTGTGATGTTAATGGTTTGCCACGGAAGTATATGATTCCTTTTGTGTAAATAGTCAACAGCGCCAAGGCCCCTTGGGCTAGAAGAATTTGGCATACGACGGTGAACAAATGAAGCTGAAATAAAGATAAATTATTAAATTTTGTAGACAAGTTTGTTTTAACGATGGAATCATTACCGTACAAGAAGTCAAGATTGGCCTGGTCTTCAAATACATTCCCGGAGTCTTCAGGAACCAGAATTGCATCCTATTTCAGGTGAATCGCGGACGATGCCTGCTCGGAAAGACATCCGACAACAGTTGTTAGTTTCCGCTGCTCGGAGCACTGTCCAATACTTGTACCATAGAGGTCTATAAGACGTATTAATGTGCGATACATTGTGTGTTGCTGGAATTTTCTGGATTGCAAGAGTTTGTGGAGACCATAATAGGACCGTTCCCCTCGAAGAATGCTCGAAGTTAGTCTGTTTCTCAGTCGAATTCTATAAAACACGCGTTTCAGTGGGGTGTACGACTCGCACACCAGCCCAAACGTACGAATCGAAGAGATCGTGTAAAAATTGTTCCCCCGTTTATGATAACCTCAACACCCGATATTTAATGAGGGGCATCGACGAACAGCTTTTATTGAATGTACGTTTCCCTAGAAACGACAGCCCAATTAAAAAGGATTGTTTGCTGGCTGAACTGTTATCTCAACCAAACTATCGAGCAACGTCTGTGATTTGTCCTGATGTCCAAATCCTTACAGCCAACCCATGCATAATAACGACAAGAATTATCTGGTATAATTCCGCTACCAATTCTTTCCTGTTAGATGATTTGTTTATATATTCATGCTAGCTGCTGTGGTAGCTGATTCCTTAGCTTTCTGCGCCCGGTATGATGTTTTTTTTATGATCATCTCATGATCAGGCCCATTTCATGCAGAGTCCCTCTGGTTCACGCGTGTTCCATCGGCATTTTTTCCACAGTTTCGTTTATCCAAAATTATTACTTCACCTATGCCGCTCTTGTTAAACTGAAAAATTATGTTGGAAAACATCTCTCGTTAAACAAGTTGTTCTGTTACGTTACATACTTTTTTTTATTATTATCATGATGACTAATAATGCATTTTTTTCAACGCTAACAAACTAACGCCCGTTTTACGCGGTTGCAACCGCTCCACTTTTAGCAGATTCATCTGCCGACACGACATCCTTCGTTTCCGCTTCCGTATCTACTACCGCCGGAGGTTCATCATCCACACGATACGTAATAAATGCGGGCGCTTTCGGTGGCATCCAGTCGGGAATAATCTTTTCGTGCAATCTCCACACACCGTACTCGTTTGCCAGATGCTTCTCAAACACGACGTACTCGAGACAATCCTTCGGTACAGTTTCGCTACCATGCATTAATCGGCCAAAGCGATCGTAGATGGCCAATGTTTGTTGGCTGTGAAAACGGACCGTTACCTGCGCAAAAATGTTCTCCTTCGTGATGACTTCGGTACACCGGGCGTGAACGACACGCGGAGGTTCGAGTGATTTCAAAAACACCCAACGTATCGTCTTATCGCTCACATTGTGCATCAGCTCCGGGTAGGCCCGTTCCGTAACGATCTCTCGCAGCTTGTACTTATTTTTCTCACACAATGTTTTGTGTGCATCGATGTAAATATCCTGCGCTAAGGTGGCAAACTCCGGCGGTTCGAAGTCTTCATCGTAATTCCGGATCTTACGGATTGCCATCATCGATTTGGTTTTCTTTTCAAGCTGTTCAATTTTTTGTTTAGCACCTTCGCGCGAAATTGCCGACATGCGGCCGTCGCCTTCTGGCGGTACGTACGGCTCGAAGACACCGCCCGTGCAGCTGATGTAGAACGGACGTTCCAGCCACGGCCGGGGTGGTAAAATGCCTCGCTCCTTCATGCGTGTTTTGATCTGTTCCTGCGACAGTTCGTCCGGCTTTTCGTTCATGTTCGGAATGTCGATCTTGACGAACTTGGCTTTACGCAATCGTTTCCACTTCGGGTCCCAATGCTTCGTACGCCGGTGTCGAACTTGCTGCTGATTGATGGCTGTCGCATTTTGGAGGCATGGTGCAAGAAAACCAGCGGATGGGAGCTAAAGTAAGGGGTGGGTTTTACTATTTTATAAAGTCCTGTGTCTTACGCTAGGGCATTTACCTGCAGAAATTTAATCGCCGAGCGGCTAGCTGCGACAAAGGATGCCATGTTTTTGTCGTACAAATATCAACACATCTGTCGTAACGAAAGTGATGATGACAGAACGAACCAGGTACACCCAAACAGCAATTCCGCTGTTGTCATTCAAACGTCTGCAAATGCGAGCGGGCGAGCAACCCCAGCAAACAATTGGGTCGCGTTTTGGTCGAAATCGGGTCGGACGGACTGTCACCGTGTAGGAAACACTCGGTTTTTTCAATGTATGCGTGCGTCTTGTCAGTATTGGGTTTTTTTGCTTCGGTCGATCCAAAATAAAAATAAGAAGAAGAAAAATAATCATTGCTAAATGTAAACAGTGAAAATTATCATCAAAAAAGATTGTGTTTTCGTAAATGTTCTATAGCATTGTATGCGGAGTTCATTCCGAATCTATTTAATCAGTGAGTTTTACGAGAATTATCAGATTTATGGAGCATTTGACTGAGGTTTCGACACTGATGAAATAGATACAAAGAATGGCATCGTTGTAGCAATGTGGAGACAAAGTTCCCCCCTTCGTAGTTGTGTACCGCTGCAGAAAATCATTGTAGGGTAACAAGTATGCACAACATGCAAAATCGTCAGTTGGTCGAAATCTA
Source organism: Anopheles maculatus (assembly GCA_002091835.1). Classification (NCBI taxonomy): domain Eukaryota; kingdom Metazoa; phylum Arthropoda; class Insecta; order Diptera; family Culicidae; genus Anopheles; species Anopheles maculatus. Next base: position 146,219 of record KZ062161.1, on the reverse strand, counting down.
ATTATGACTGCACCATCTCATTGCAGCACCACGTAACCGCTTTTGAAACTGGCAGTGAAGATGATCACAATGATCGAAAAACTGGATAAATATAGTCAGTATTGAGAAGAAATATGCAATATGTTTGGCGATGATCATTGTAATCATCATTGTAGCTCTCACTAAATAATAAACATGAGGATATTATTTTCCACTTCGGGTACTGCGCTCCTTTATTTTTGGTCGATTCCTCAACACCTAACTCACATAAATTTGTAACACACTTTGTTTTTGCACACATCATATGTTCTAGTATGTTCTGTAGATCAAATAATGAACACGAAGAATCCTGTGTTTACCGCTCGATGATTTTCCTAGCTTGTAAAATCTCAAGGAGGGTCCACACCGAAGGCATAGCATAACATAACAGTGCTCGAATATGCATTTTGACAGATAAATCTGCCGCAACAAGTGTGGACGCACCATCCCTCGCTCTTACCGATTGTGCGTGTTATGTATTATGATTTTTATAGTTTTATGTTGATAAACGCGCCAACTTTTAGTTTGCTATCTGAAAGACTAAATAGGAACGGGAAAACACACAAAGAAAGTGCTAGACTGCTCGAATCCGCAATAAATTCGAGCATAACATTTGTTGTGCCACAACAAAACGCGATAGTTCTGGGTTTGTGTTTTGTTATGGTATACGGGGCTGATTTGTTGTGTTATACGCGTATACCATAACAACTGTTCTACAGTGTGGACCGGCCTTCAAACCTGTTTTCATTTCTATTGACTGTTATATTGCTAACATAAATACCCAATGCTTCATAGATTAAATGGGATAACAGTCAACTCATTGTCCTTTCACCAAAGCCAAATAATGATCGAAACCAACCTAAACCGTGTTAAAATTGTAACTCATAAAAAAATCAATCTCAAATATCAACAACAATGATGAGAAAAAAAAGTTGATGATGATGATGATGCCAAGAAGGAAAAGAAAGTCCAACGTGCGATTATTTTTTTCAAGCAATTTTTTGAATTGACGCAATTTTGGTCGGCAGCGCCATCTGGTGGGTCCGACCATTTCTGCATTACGACCATGGATGGCGGTCGGTTCGGCAGTCCGTTCAACCGCCGTCGGACCCAATCGCGACCAATTTTGCGCTCCGGGACGCGTTGTAAGACGTTTACAAGACTTTTACATAATGTTAAGGAGGGTCCACACCGAAGGCATAGCATAACATAACAGTGCTCGAATATGCATTTTGACAGATAAATCTGCCGCAACAAGTGTGGACGCACCATCTCTCGCTCTTACCGATTGTGCGTGTTATGTGTTATGATTTTTATAGTTTTATGTTGATAAACGCGCCAACTTTTAGTTTGCTATCTGAAAAACTAAATAGGAACGGAAAAACACACAAAGAAAGTGCTAGACTGCTCGAATCCGCAATAAATTCGAGCATAACATTTGTTGTGCCACAACAAAACGCGATAGTTCTGGGTTTGTGTTTTGTTATGGTATACGGGGCTGATTTGTTGTGTTATACGCGTATACCATAACAACTGTTCTACAGTGTGGACCGGCCTTTACAAAATTATGCAGGCGACACGGTTGCAGGCCTGCTGCAACAATTCTTGATACCGCTCAGCATCTAGCGCGCTTGTTTACCAATTAAATATCCCGTAGTTCTGGTGGACGCATCAACGCCATTACTCCGTCTCTATTTGGCCCAATCACACCTCCTCTGTGCATATGGACGGTCTAAAAGGACTTTACGGACTTTACCAGCCTACAGGAACCAGGAGAGTATAATTCGCTGCACGATGGTATGCTCACTGTACACCTCATACAGCTCGTCGTTGTGACGGCTGCTCGATTGTCCTCCCACACATTTGGGGCCAAAAATCCTCCCATCTTCCTCTCGCACAAGGCAAGGGTCAGTTTCCTCGAACAAGGAGGATTTCGTCAGTTTTGAACAGGTCCCATTTCTCCGAGACATTTGTAATCATTGGCAATATAAAGGTTCTATACAGTCCCAGCTTCGCTCGACGAGGCTTTTTTCTCCTGCAACTAACGTAACACAGTAAGGCCAGCTACACATGTATCGTTCAGTTGGATGATTCTTCGTGCTTGTAGCTGTACTTGTTTACAAAAATATCGCATGCAACAAAAGTTTGGAATAAGTAAACGACCAACTGTCTAGAAATTTACACTCCGAATAGAACCGTAGATAAAAAAAACCGACTGAATTTTCTCAAACACACAGCATTAATTTTTGACAATAATGTAAGAGGATTGATTTAAATTAGAATATTATTGACGAGCATGATTTACAAATAGAATTTGTTTCCTTTTATTCATTTAATAATTATTCAACCGTCAACTGTCATTTTGACTGAACAGCCATTCGAGCAATCATTTGATGGCGACGAACCCTTTCCCACGGTTGTGTGTGCTCGAATAAAACGTCTGACGGTTCGAAAACTGCCCGAGTAGGCAACTTCCGTGTGTACAGTGAACAACACTTTTCTTTCTCCATCGTCAGCGCGTGTGGTGTGATCGTTGTGTTCAGTCAAGTGCTCCGCGAACTATCTAATAAATTTGTAAGTAAATTCCTCCTCCTAGGGAATTGCCCTCGCGCTCGGGCAAAAGGGTGTTAAGAATTGGATAGGAAGTTGGTTAGAATATGATAGGCATTCCAGAAGCTGGGTACAACACTCCGATGGTGGAATATGGTTTTTTTTTTGTCAAGAAAAAAAAATGTCCCTGATGTTAGCTTCGGAAGGGCAAACTAGACTGGCTGGCTGGCCATCTTATTTCCGCACTTTATGTGTGTATTCGATTGAAAAGAGAGAAAGTTTCGGCAATACGGTGGATGAAACACATTTTTGTGCCAGGTTTGTAGATGCAAAAATGGTAAATCTTTGGCTTTAAAATGATACCGTTTGGTGCGATGTGTGTGGGTATGGGTTTAAAGATGGCCACTGTGCGGAATGCGAAATGGCGTTTTACATAGGGCAAGCAACAGCAGCAGCAGCAGCAGCAAGCATATCATCATCACTCATTTTCCGTCCCTGTATGTTATACAGGAAACAGGTAGAAGATGGAAACTTTAAAATATTTCATCGCCTGCTAAACTGCTGTAACAACCGCTACGGGTAACAGGACTTTATTTCAGGGATTTTCTTTTCTCTATTTTTGCTTCGGGCACAAGGCATGAGGCCGATGAAAAATTGTCCCAAACCACGGGCTAGCGCTAGCGCTGTCATTGGGTTGGTGCGGCGAGCGGATGGAAAATCCTAACCTAGCTTTCTGTGCCGATGTGTCATGTTGAAGGCACATAAACTAGCATAGGCAGGGGACATTTCTTCGTCGTCGTCATCATCATCGTCATCATCGATCTTGCGGGAAAGTCGGTGTCGCTTTGTGACGATGAGAATGAAATAGTGAATTGCGTCTGGAGCATAATCTTTAAAATGTGGTTCTGTCACTGTTGTAATGACGTCGTGGAAGTGCACGGTTGAAGATTTTTATATCAACTGCTGCGGATATTATGTTAGAATAAGCTTGTGCTTACTGCTTGTGATTAAATTGATGTGTCACAGTCATGATGGTGTGCACGTGTGTGGTTGTTATCATGCTCTTGAATGGAATAATACATGCCTGGGGATGTGTAATGGGTGAAAAAGGGATGGCTTCTGGTAACAGGGGACAGAAAGAGCTAGACGGCTTGAGATCGTTCTCGTATTCGAACCGGTTATTTGCGGTTTAGGTAGCGCATATGTACGTAAGTTCAAGATCGTCCTACGTTGAACCTACATCCTACAACAACTTCTGGTTGTTAGTCATGTGTACCTGCATTTCGTTGTGTGTGCGTGTGTTCGTCTTACGGTATGCTAAATTGAATGGAACAAAAGGCACACTATATGCACACATATTCTACGGAGGCTGCTGCAAATTTAGCTTGCGAATTGCAATAATGCCACACAAAGAACGGTTTCCATGGTTACAGAACACATAAATATTTGCTATGATTTTATCATGTGCGCGACGAAAGAACAATGTTTCATTGTGTTTTGTTTTTTTTTTCTTTTTCTTTTTTGGTAGAAGTAAGTGTCTTGGTGCGATGTGTGTGGGTATGGGTTTAAAGATGGCCACTGTGCGGAATGCGAAATGGCGTTTCACATAGGGCAAGCAACAGCAGCAGCAGCAAGCATATCATCATCACTCATTTTTCGTCGCTGTATGTTATACAAGAAACAGGTAGAAGAAGGAAACTTTAAAATATTTCATCGCCTGCTAAACTGCTGTAACAACCGCTACGGGTAACAGGACTTTATTTGAGGGATTTTCTTTTCTCTATTTTTGCTTCGGGCACAAGGCATGAGACCGATGAAAAATTGTCCCAAACCACGGGCTAACGCTAGCGCTGTCATTGGGTTGGTGCGGCGAGCGGATGGAAAATCCTAACCTAGCTTTCTGTGCCGATGTGTCATGTTGAAGGCACATAAACTAGCATAGGCAGGGGACATTTCTTCGTCGTCGTCATCATCATCGTCATCATCGATCTTGCGGGAAAGTCGGTGTCGCTTTGTGACGATGAGAATGAAATAGTGAATTGCGTCTGGAGCATAATCTTTAAAATGTGGTTCTGTCACTGTTGTAATGACGTCGTGGAAGTGCACGGTTGAAGATTTTTATATCAACTGCTGCGGATATTATGTTAGAATAAGCTTGTGCTTACTGCTTGTGATTAAATTGATGTGTCACAGTCATGATGGTGTGCACGTGTGTGGTTGTTATCATGCTCTTGAATGGAATAATACATGCCTGGGGATGTGTAATGGGTGAAAAAGGGATGGCTTCTGGTAACAGGGGACAGAAAGAGCTAGACGGCTTGAGATCGTTCTCGTATTCGAACCGGTTATTTGCGGTTTAGGTAGCGCATATGTACGTAAGTTCAAGATCGTCCTACGTTGAACCTACATCCTACAACAACTTCTGGTTGTTAGTCATGTGTACCTGCATTTCGTTGTGTGTGCGTGTGTTCGTCTTACGGTATGCTAAATTGAATGGAACAAAAGGCACACTATATGCACACATATTCTACGGAGGCTGCTGCAAATTTAGCTTGCGAATTGCAATAATGCCACACAAAGAACGGTTTCCATGGTTACAGAACACATAAATATTTGCTATGATTTTATCATGTGCGCGACGAAAGAACAATGTTTCATTGTGTTTTGTTTTTTTTTTCTTTTTCTTTTTTGGTAGAAGTAAGTGTCTTCATTTTCATCACACACCCGCTCACCAATTCACCATCGCGCGCACAGCACCGACCACAAGCCGACAAGAAATAGAGATAAAATACCTCCGCGTGTGTGCATATTGGGAGACAAAAGAAATTCACATTGCAATAATATAACCAACAAAGCAAACAGCTCAGTGATCTAGGAGAGAGAAAGGAAGAGAGAAGGTCAAGCAAGAAGAGGAACAGTGAAGAAAAAAACGCAGGGCAGAGACAAGCAGAGATTTGTTGTTGTGTACACCCTGGACATAGGCCGAGCGCGCGTGTGACAGTTTTGAATTTTCATTTTAATTTATCTTTCTAAATCATTTACACACATCCCCCCATTCGTGATTGGATAGATCTCGCGGGACCCGACGACTTCATTTTTGCGGAAAACCAGTAACTAAGTAAGCTTTATTTTATTTCTTTTGTTTTACTTTTATGTTTAGCTAGTTTTAATAGACGTATTTTCTTCGTACCTGATTGAAGTAAAACTTGTCCGACATTTGTCTTTCTCTTTCGATTGATTGCCTTCAATGCTGCTGTTGGATCCATCCATCAGCAGCGTACGTAATCGTAGCTGGTTTGGTGGATCGATTGATTTCGATCGATTTGAATGGACCGAATGGTGGTGTGGTGTGCCATATGTTCGGTACTATATTACTTAGGCTAGGAATAGATAAGATAGTCGTGTCTTATGTTAAAATTATTTTACTTTTCCGGCAAAAAGATAGATCCAGAGAGCGATGATGATGTACAGAGGAGCACAGAGGAAAGATCTTAAAAATATGTTGTTCCGTTTTTTTTTTGTTTTTGATTGGCGGATGGCCCAGCATTGTTATAACTACGTGTGTGGACTGTTTCGCTCTTTGATTTGACGTGTGTGTGTGTAGTATCATCTCTCACCTTCGTAATTGCCCTTTTCAGATCATTTAACAAACACACGTATACGCACACGACGACCAAAAAAGCAAGTGCCACGTCGTCGTCGTAGCCGTCGTCGTTGTCGTCAAAGGGAACAGAGAAATTGAAAATTTGATTTTCGTGGTTGAAGAAAACACGGGTAAGATACTTTTGTCGAGCAGCAGATTCGTTACGACCACGAGTTGTGTGCGAATCGATTACCCCTGTTTATCTTGTCCTCTTGAGCGCGGGGTGTGACGCACATTCAAGCGCTCTGTTTGTGGATTGTGCACTTTTCTCTAGTGTCTCAGCAGCCTGCGACGGCGCACACATCTCACCACCACCATCACTTGTTTTTGTTTACGTTTGAAATCGTTTTTGTTTGTTGCACCATCCAAATGCACCTGTTTTTCGTTCATCTTTTTGAAAAAAGTCATCATGTTTTCGCAAATGTTACATTCGTTCGATGATCCTATTGGAATATTGATCTTGCAAAATCTGGTTTTTTGTTTCTTTTTTTTTCTTTTTATTTCGTTCTAAATGTTTGTTCTGCAATGCCACCTTTGCAGTCACAAACAGAGAGTAACCATGAAGTGTATATATTTGTCTCTGTTGCAACGAGGAAAACTTTACAAGGACAACAGCAACAACGCTCATGACCTCCCGCTGCTCTGACTATGGTCCGGTGGGTTGTGTATGTAGGTCATGGGAAACGGACGGCGGAGAATACGTGTTATTTTTTATAGTATAATCCTTTCGTCCGCTTCCGTGAGGCTTGAATTTGTAAAGCGTAATTGTTAGAAACACGTATGTTTTTCAATAAGCTAGCAATATTGATAGATATTTGTGGTTTTGCAAATTTATCAAGCGAGCAATAGGAAATATAACAATAATTTTTAACATCGACACACTATTGTTCGTTAACAAGGAAAATCATGTATTTAAAAAAATGAGTCATTTACTAATATTTATCTTCTTGTTTTGTTTTCCAGTAATTTGTTGTATGAGTCAGAAAGCCGAAAGACCAGTACTATCAGGTCAACGCATTAAGACCAGGAAAAGGGGTAAGTTAAATGAACACAACATAACACTTTCTTCGCTTTTTGGATGTACTGTGATGAAACCTATCCATACAAAACTAATAGGTCGTAAGAAATCGAATGCTTAACCTATTGAGCAGTTATGGTATAGAAAAAATGATTTTTTCATTTGCGAACGTACTCGCGTACCATATGTTGAGTGCGTTGTTGGAACTTGTTTCCACGAATGGAGTAAATCAAACAGACAAATGTACACATAAAACATGCAAAACAAACTGAAATTGTTCAAGAAATATTTGGATTAAAAGCTTTTCACAGAATAAATGTTACAAAACTGTTAATTCATGGAAACTTTAGATGGTTTTGTTACTGCTGGTCGTTGCCGTCTCGTCGTTGCTCAAGAATGAATTTAATATGATGCCTCGGTGTCTCTATAAATATCTTGACCGCCACAAATGAAAGATAAATGGAAAAATATTAACAGAAATCATTATATGCAATAAATAAATTTACGTTTCAATCTAAAATACAATTGACAGCGAGTAACACGAATAAAATTATGCAAAGATATTAGTGTAAAATTTCAAAAACGCGTATACGCACCATAATTAGAACCTACTTATTTACCCCAACTCTGTTTGTAGGTGTCGAATAGGTGCTACAGAATATTACATCTGGTCAGCGACTAAACGCGCATTCGACATCTAGCGTCTGATACAGAAGTCGTTAGGCCATGAACATTTCGTTATATCGAGACTTTCTTGATGAACTGAGTGTAGAAAATCTTGAAATTATTTACCCGATACGCACATTAGTTAGTAGAACCAAATATTAACTCTACTGCCTTGTTATGTTTGGTGGGAAATCGTGTGCAAGAGAATGATCAGAGATTGTGCTTCAGTAAATGACGTCGAGACACTGACGCATTTACTTGCCTTTTGTGTGATCTGAGACAAATCGGAAAAAAATCATAATGTGTGAAGAAAAATAATAAATATTATTTGATATGATAAAGGACGATAATTGCTGTGTATAAGGTGCTATACCGGGCCCCCCCGGTGGTGATGCGACAGCGGCGCCGGTCTTCACACGGTAGGACCGGGGTTCAAGTCTCATCTGGGCCGTTCCCCCATAGTGAGGATTGACTAACCAACTATGCGGTATCAATTAGTCTAGTAAGCCAGAAATGGCAGGCATGACCTTAAGAGGTCGTTAGGCCAAGAAAGAAGAAGAAGAAGGTGCTATAATATTGGATTGTTTTGTAGGCACATTGCTTATTTATTCGTAAAATTAATTTACCTCTATCTTTAGAGTTGGTACTCTTGACATTTATCGCTATAGTATTATCTGTTTGCTTGAGGATCATCTGCAGTCTAAAAACGAAAAGGACAAAAGTACACAGTCACTAACCATAAGCATGATGCTTTCCTCGTCTGCTTTTGGATATAATTGGCTGTAATATAAATATTGGCTTCGGCTACGCTATGTTACGCATAGTCAATATTTCCAATACTTGAAGTAACACGCCGCCTGGCTACAACACAAAATGTATTGATTGTACGATGAATTATGGCAACGATCGGTTTTTGTGACTTCTCATCCTGAAAGATTATTTTTGCTGTGCACAATTCGAAGGAAAAGCAGTTTAATTATAGCAAGACACAGTCGCTAACCATAAGCATGTTGCTTTCCTCATCTGCTTTTGGATACAAATGACTGTAATATAAATATTGGCTTCGGCTAAGCTATGTTACGCATCGTCTGACCCTATACGTGTCGTAACACGCCGCCTGGCTACAAACGCATCGAAAATGCATAACCGAGAATCAAAGATGAACTAGAGCAAAAAGAAAAGAAAAATTGACTGTGATACAAAAATAGTGGCTTCGGTGTATCTATGTTATTACGCACAGTTTTCCTAATCCGTCTGGCTACATAAAAAAACAAAGCCTTTATCAACATCAACATACTGATCCTTTTTTATTTGATTGATTTTTTCTTTGCAGATGAAAGAGAGAAGAATGACCCCACGGGATTCCGTGACGCGGTCATTGCAGGTCTCGAAGCAGCTGAAGATCTAGAGCAAATTTACAAGTACCTTGACAGCGCTGGTAATAAACTCGACTATCGTCGCTACGGTGAAGTTTTATTCGATATCTTAATTGCTGGTGGATTACTCGGTAAGTAGGACTACTAATAAATAAATAAACGACTTTTAACTGACCAGAAGTATTGTGTTTTTGCGTTTCATCTGTTTATGTGATAGTTCCTGGAGGATCTATCTCGCAAGATGGCGAGAAACCACGTACCGATCGCTGTATATTCGCAGCATCGGAAGACATGGAATCGATGCGGAACCATGAGCAGGTATGTAATTGAATGTGTCGGTTGTTTGTACAATAATATGGCGCACCCTTCCACTAAGTATAACTGAAAGTTGATGAGTTCTTGGCTCTTCCCCCCCAGTATTACGTTGTTAGATAGGTGTGTGCTATATCAACAACGGAAGCTATTTGCTTGAGATGCGTTTTCATGCTCTGTAAAGCGTATTCTTTTCGAGTTTTCCTACATTTGTTTTTCGAAAGAATATATTTTTCAAACATGTAATATTAATAAAAGGTAACCAAATAATTTTCTTCTTTATGTTGCACTTCTAGATCTTTATGCGGCTTATGCGTCGATACAAGTATCTCGAGAAAATGTTTGAGGAGGAAATGAAGAAAATTTTGATCTTCATCAAGGGTTTTACTCCACTCGAACGGATCAAGCTCGCTCGCATGACGGCTTTGTGGATGGGTAAGTGTTTTTATGTTTATATGACTTAGGGTTAGGACACATTTCGGCACCAAGGATCATATAACTGGAGACTGTGACTAATTAATCATGTCGAAGGTGTTTTATTAAACAAAAAAGTGCCTAGAGTAAATCACAAAATAGTTCATTTTGCTTACGCTATTATCTGTCCGGAGAACTATGTTCTGTGACTTTTGGCGTCAATGAGGACTATTACACCGTGTAACCTTCCCTCAATGTATGACGCAGTCTGAGTGATGCTTCTTGCAATACTAATATGTGTTGATGTGTGTGATTCTCTTCTCTTTCCTCCTGTGCAGCCAATGGTTCCATTCCGCCGCAAGTGCTGAACGTGCTGAACAATGAACACCTGACGAAGGACGGGCTAGCGCTGGAGTTTCTGCTGGAGGTGTTCATCACCTTCAGGCAGGAGAAGGGCGGCAATGCGCCGTTGGTAGCGGCTCTTCGCAAGGGCGGTCTCGACACCCGCCTTATGGAGTTTCTGCCCATGAACAAGCGCAACGAGGACTACCTCAAGACGGTGCTTGTTGAGAAGGATCTGGCCGAAATTTTCAAGCTCCACATGGCTCAGGCGAGTCAGGAAGCGAAACGAGAACTGACACAGGTACGTGCGAACACGACGAAAGATTTGTGGTTATTCATTTTTGTGAGATAGAGGATAAATTGATCATTTGTTTTACTTAAAATATATGCACCCTTAATTAGAACCTACTTATTTTTGTTTTATGCAACTCGATTTGTAGGTGTCGAATAGGTGCTACAGAATAAAACATCTGGTCAGCGACTAAACGCGCATTCGACATCTAGCGTCTGATACAGAAGTCGGTTGGCCATGAACATTTCGTAATATCGAGACTTTCTTGATGAACTGAGTGTAGAATATCTTGAAAATATTTACCCGTTTATTTACGCACATTAGTTAGTAGAACCAAATATTAACTCTACTGCCTTGTTATGTTTGGTAGGAAATCGTGTGCAAGAGAATGATCAGAGATTGTGCTTCAGTAAATGACGTCGAGACTCTGACGCATTTACTTGCCTTTTGTGTGATCTGAGACAACAAAAAGTTCATATAATAAAGTCAGTTCTCGGCGCACGTAAATTACTATACGAAATCTGCGCATCAGAAATTAGAGCATAATGCCAAGTACTCTTTAAAACATTTTTTACACTTCCTATTGACAGCGTAGGTTAGGGAACGATCTACACCGGGAATTTTTGTTAGGAAAGGAGAGAGGAAAGGGAAACCAAAACGGTCAAGTTTTGGGGGATAGGTGGGAAAAGAGCAAAAATCCAGCAATGGCTTGAAATGTTGTCGGAAAACGCTGCAGAGCGTCTCTTATCGGCTACCCGCCCAAGGACCTTTAAGGGATTCAAAAACTGGACAAATTTCGGGATATGAAATGATTCGTTTCCAAAGCCTTTACTGTTAAATTTCTCTCAAACTCGAATTCTACAGTTTATTTTCAATATAGTCATTGTGAGCTGCAGTGCTCTGCTAGTGATGGATAACAATCGTCCGCGAAATACTACAAAGTCACTCAACTGCTACTATCCCTGGCTACCAGATGGTGCTGTGCTATAATAGTTGAATTTTCTACAGACAGAATAAATTCTAATCTGAATATTTCTAGTGTAGTGATATCTTCACTATTACTTTACTGAAATCACGCACGACAATTCCTTTTTACATATTTTATTTTTGGGCAGCGTTTCCCCTAATAATCGGACTTGCGGAGTGTGGCTAAAAGCTTTCGAATCCTTAATTTATACGCGCGCGTTCGCGCCAAAAATTACTTATGCTTAATTCTGATTAAGGGGCGGCCCGGTGGTGTATACGTTAACGGCGCCGGTCTTCACACGGCAGGACCGGGGTTCGAATCCCGGCGGACCGCCTCCCCGTACGCAGGACTGACTATCCAGCTACGGGTAAAACTAAGTCATAGAGAGCTAGCAATAGCAGGCCAAGACCTCACGAGGTTGTAGTGCCAAGGAAGAAGAAGAAGTAATTCTGATTGGTTGATTCTAATTACTCTTATGTATCCTATTTTTTTTTCCCTTGTCTCCTACTTCTTATGATCTATTCTATTCTAACCTACATGCTACGTTAACATTAATTAAATTTCTCTCCTTACAACTACATCTACATCATACTTCGAAATAAAAAAAAAAAAAAAAAAAACTACATCTACATCTATTACTAGCTATAATTAATTATCGTACTATAAAGCTCGTTGCCTATACTGCAGGCGCTACACTAGAATGTACTGTAAGAATTCTTACGAATTATGTGTCGGGTAATGATGCATGTGTCGGAAACTGATCATACGTAGTATAAATGAAGATCTCCCTGATTATTCCAGAACAAGTATTGTATCGTCGATTATCATGTCCTCGACACAAACACTGCTCCTGATGATGAGTGTATTTATTGTTCTGGTAGAATAAGTATTAAATCGTAGTACTGCATTCGACAACCTCCGTAGTGGTGTCGAATGCGTCACGATTTAAGACATTACTAGACTCCAATAGCAACTCTTAGCCCTATGTATTAAACACATTTCACAAAGTTTATTTACTTCATTAACTAGGGAACGACCTACACCGGGAATTTTTGTTAGGAAAGGATAGAGGAAAGGGAAACCAAAACGGTCAAGTTTTGGGGGATAGGTGGAAAAGGAGCAAAAATCCAGCAATGGCTTGAAATGTTGTCGGAAAACGCTGCAGAGCGTCTCTTATCGGCTACCCGCCCAAGGACCTTTAAGGGATTCAAAAACTGGACAAATTTCGGGATATGAAATGATTCGTTTCCAAAGCCTTTACTGTTAAATTTCTCTCAAACTCGAATTCTACAGTTTATTTTCAATATAGTCATTGTGAGCTGCAGTGCTCTGCTAGTGATGGATAACAATCGTCCGCGAAATACTACAAAGTCACTCAACTGCTACTATCCCTGGCTACCAGATGGTGCTGTGCTATAATAGTTGAATTTTCTACAGACAGAATAAATTCTAATCTGAATATTTCTAGTGTAGTGATATCTTCACTATTACTTTACTGAAATCACGCACGACAATTCCTTTTTACATATTTTATTTTTGGGCAGCGTTTCCCCTAATAATCGGACTTGCGGAGTGTGGCTAAAAGCTTTCGAATCCTTAATTTATACGCGCGCGTTCGCGCCAAAAATTACTTATGCTTAATTCTGATTAAGGGGCGGCCCGGTGGTGTATACGTTAACGGCGCCGGTCTTCACACGGCAGGACCGGGGTTCGAATCCCGGCGGACCGCCTCCCCGTACGCAGGACTGACTATCCAGCTACGGGTAAAACTAAGTCATAGAGAGCTAGCAATAGCAGGCCAAGACCTCACGAGGTTGTAGTGCCAAGGAAGAAGAAGAAGTAATTCTGATTGGTTGATTCTAATTACTCTTATGTATCCTATTTTTTTTCCCTATGTCTCCTACTTCTTATGATCTATTCTATTCTAACCTACATGCTACGTTAACATTAATTAAATTTCTCTCCTTACAACTACATCTACATCATACTTCGAAATAAAAAAAAAAAAAAAAACTACATCTACATCTATTACTAGCTATAATTAATTATCGTACTATAAAGCTCGTTGCCTATACTGCAGGCGCTACACTAGAATGTACTGTAAGAATTCTTACGAATTATGTGTCGGGTAATGATGCATGTGTCGGAAACTGATCATACGTAGTATAAATGAAGATCTCCCTGATTATTCCAGAACAAGTATTGTATCGTCGATTATCATGTCCTCGACACAAACACTGCTCCTGATGATGAGTGTATTTATTGTTCTGGTAGAATAAGTATTAAATCGTAGTACTGCATTCGACAACCTCCGTAGTGGTGTCGAATGCGTCACGATTTAAGACATTACTAGACTCCAATAGCAACTCTTAGCCCTATGTATTAAACACATTTCACAAAGTTTATTTACTTCATTAACACTTGCTTGATTGTGTGCTTTTTATTCCACAGCTGCTAGTTGATGATATTAACGATAACAAGACAATTAAGGATATTATCGCCGACGCGAAGGAAATGTCGACGAAATCAAACATTCCCGAGCATGAAGTAGTTGGTCTCGTAAGTATCGGTCGAGTTTTTCCTGTTGTAACATTCTTTTGTTTGTTTGCCGTGTTTATTCTTTTGTTTTCCTTTATGTGTGGTGGCACCAAGACAAATCCACTATCAGCGGATTCCAACTCGCCTAGTGGTTCCAACCGGTTAGCCAGAGTAATGCCTTTCAAGAGAGTGTTCTGTGGGATAGTTTCCATTGTTGATCGAAGCTTTTTTTCTCTCGAAAAAAAGGCTTTAAGCAGGAGCATATCTCAAACACATTTTTGGAACAGTAGCTTAACACGCTTAAGCAAAACGATGTTTCTTTTGTTTTGTTCGTTTGTTTGCCTTTCGTTTTCTTTTTCGTGAGTCCTAACTCCCTGTTTTTCTTTGTCCTCCTGCTCCCTTTTATTGCAGATTTGGTCCACCGTTATGTCACTAGCCGAATGGAACAAGAAGGAAGAACTGGTCGCGGAGCAAGCAATGAAACATCTGCGCACCTACACGCCGCTGTTCGAAGCGTTCACTACCACGGACCGATCGGAGATGGTTCTGCTGCTGAAGGTGCAAGAGTTTTGCTACGAAAACATGAACTTTATGAAAGCTTTTTCGAAGATCGTTTTGCTTTTCTACAAAAGTAAGTATGCTCTGGCCACTGGCTAGCTGTGCATGCGAGCATAATCATTAATTCGTAATTGTTCTCTCCCTGTGCCCCCCTTTGCAGCCGAAGTCATCACGGAAGATTCGATCCTGAAGTGGTACAAGGAGGGTCATTCTAACAAGGGAAAAATGCACTTCTTGGAACAGATGAAAAAATTCATTGAGTGGTTGCAAAACGCTGAAGAAGGTATGTTGTGTGCATATCGTAGTGCTTTTGTTTTGTTACGAATACAGTGTTGGAAAAAGCAAAGACATTGCCTTACTTAATGGTTATAGTATCTACAACCGTACTGAAATATGATTGCTGACTGTTTCAAGCATATCCTAACCTCTGCGCTTAGAAGTAGAGCGACTGTCGGAAGCTGGTAAACTCTCAGCGAGAAATATCAACAGTTTTTTGGGAACTTGCAGACATTTGTCTTCGGTTGGGTCAGTTTTGAAGTTTTCAAAGTTGCCCCAGAGGATTCAGGATGGTCATCTACAATTGTTGTACATTACCAATAGCGACGTCGCGTTGGCCGCCATGCTGCGTCAGTGAGAGAATCTCATTGAAAAATTGGGCCTTCTGGACTATAAAAATCTTGAAATCAATATGGTTGACTTACCGAGTCAGTTCGGGGAAGAAAAATAGTTCGTTACTCTTCAAGACAGAACAGCTTGAACTAAGTATTTGAGCATGAAACAAGTTTTGATTCGTTAAATACGCGTAACGCTACTTCAATTTAAAAGCAAATAAAACAAGGCTGGTCTTATTTCTATCCAACACTGTATAGTTTTGCAAATGTAGAGCATTATTATTGCTACCGGGCGTTTATAATTGATCTCTATTTCTAATCGGTTTCTTTTATTGGAATCATTGCAGAAAGCGAATCTGAGGAAGACTAAATCACTATCATCTCGTTTCTCCCTGTGTGTGTGCGTTTGGATACTCTCCGTTTCGCACCAACACCCAATCAACAGCAAAAACAAAATCACACAACCCATCTCACCACTGCTATTGCGCTGTTCGCGTTCTTCTCTAATAAACCTAGACGATTATGTGTTGGTGTCCACCAGCTACCCTACCACCAGTATCCCATCTTGAACGCGCTACGAACAGCAGCACATATTCTCATTTTACCCCGTTACTTTTATTAGAACAATGGAGTATAGAACGAAGGAAGGGTGAACTTCCCTTTATTCCCGCTGTTTGTGCGTATGTGGAGACACTACAGAGAACAGATGATAAATATAAAAAACATGGTTGAAAGGGAAATTTTAATTCTGAGTTAATGCGGGTTTTTGTGTTTTCCCCCCCTCCTTTATCCGTTGCATCTCATCGTTTTTTTTTACGAGCGGAAAGAATGTGTTTGTCCATCAGCCCGGTTTGCATCGTTTTATGTCTGTTTTACTTACTACAGTGCTGTATGCAGAAAGCAACTCAAATTACAGGAGAAGTATTGGTAGCAGTAGACGTTTCCTTTGTTTCTTATTTTAGTAAGCTCTATTTGTTTCTCTCCCTGATGTAAAAACAACAAAACTCTACAGCAGATGAAACACAAATTATAATATAATACAAAATTCCATACAAGCGCGACTTTTTGTTTTGTTTTTTTTTACATTTCATTTATTTTATTTACCCTCATCGTACCCCGGATTGGTAATATGTATGGGTTACGACCCGAATGTTATGCATTGCATATTTAAATTAATCGAAATGAACCCGGAAAATTTAGAAGTTAGAAGGTGAAGAGGTCAAACACAGCACAAACGACAACCATAAGTAATATGTTGGTCAAGCTATTTTCAGCTTTAATGAGAAAAGGAATACAATTTTGATTTATTTTATAATTTGTTTCCTTTTACTAACAAGAACGTAGGAGAGGAATCACATTGAACAACGAAAAACTGATTTTTTTTTTCATATTAGATTCTCTGATAAATGTAGAGAAAAAAAGGAAACGATTATTGGTAGATAGTTGTTTCGTGTTAAGCACGACGAAAACGGCGTGCGTAACACCCTGTAAGACCTGATCAATATATACAGTCGATCGAATTATTGTCAACTAGGACCAGCAATGATTAAATTTGGTACACACTGTTGTCAACATCGGTGTATTGGGTTTCAGTAAGCATAAACACACACTGATACAGGAGTTGCTGCATACTCGTACTCTTACATACACACCCCACTGTTGTCAGTACATTTAAACGAGTATTACAACAACAAAATCTATCACATTTAAAAATCCGATGATGATCCTTTTTCTTCACAATTGGCCGAACGGGGAAAAAATAGCCATTGATAAACAAACACACAAGCACAAGTGACCATTGATTTTCCGGAGTCTTCCAAAACCGCACTTTAGGAGAGGAGGAAACAGAGGAGGCGCGGTAGAAGGGAGAGACGACGATGACCGCAATGCTTTACCTACCTCTCTTTGATAAAATGATGTAACAAAGCGACACGATTCTGCAAAGTGCAAGGAAGCGAAGAAGAAGAACAAGAAGAAGCATAAGTAGAGAGCAAGCGAAAAGAATCTTCAAATATGTCATGAGAAATTGTAAAGCGAAAGAAAGAACGGTCAACTGGCTAATACAAGCACACTCCACAGCAGTGGTAGTAGGCGCAAAGGAATAAACAGAAGTATGAGAAAAGAGAATACACGAAATCAGTCGTTGTTTCTTTTACATGTGGAAGATCGTTGCGAAAGTAACATAAGGTGGTTTAGGTTGTACTCGATCAAATGTGGATCTTGGCTCGATTATTCTGACGCGTAATCGTCACTGACAACTATCTCTCGTAGTGAGATATTTGTTCGGCATCTGTCTTTACCATATTTCCTTACCTATCCGAAGATATGCACCATCGAAGTCGTCGAAAACTTCATGCATGCAGTGGCGGGTCTAACGGTGAGCAAATCAGGCGGTCGCTAAGGGATACGACGGCCGAAAGTTTTCGATAGATCCGAAAGGTTGATCATGCTATGCGAATGACACCGGACGACTCAATGAGATTAAAAACATTGACAGAGGAGTAATGTAGAATGGCACCGGACGACCCAGTCCAGAAAGTCCTTTTAAGCCGTCAACTTGGACAGAGGAGGCGTGAAATTGGGACGGAGTACTGGCGTACATGCGTCCGCCAGAACGGCCGGCATACTTGATTGGCAGATGACGACGCTAGACCGTGTGCGCTATCGAGGATTGTTGCAGCAGGTCAAGATCGCAAAGCGGTTGTAACATCTGATAAGTAAGTAAGTGTTTAAAAACGTTGTTCCGCTCATTGGTTAAGCGATTGTTGGAGTTTTGTTCGGTGAATAATATCAACATCGATTCGATCGAGCTGGTGCAGAGGTTATTGCACTATGATTGTTATCAATAAGCTCTTCTGTACTGCCCTGTTTCTAGGGCATATATCGTTTACTTTGCCTTGATTCTCTCAAGATAGCCATTCCTTCACTCTGCCGTCATCTACTTATTCCAACACGGTGCACGCAATTCGTTGATACTGGAACCTTGAAGTCAGTTAACGACCCTTGAAGTCA
>KZ062161.1:86369-127839 GCA_002091835.1 Anopheles maculatus | reverse complement strand
GTCCCGTACTCATAATTCTTACACTCTTTTGTTCTCTCACCCAAAAATGCGTACAAAATTCGAATCCAATTGTACAACACCGACGATGGATGATGCGTTTATTTAGTCGTAATTTTTGCTTAAAAATAATAAATTAATCTAAACCAAAAATGTAACCCTGCCGGCGAAGGAATGATGATTTGCTAATTCACTTGTATTCATTCTATTCTGCTGTAGTTGGGGCTCATGTCTCTCTTCCTGTGTCTTTACTACTCACAGCTCACAGTGCCCCACGGTCCATGCCGTCATAGTAGCCTTTCCAAGTAATGTAGTTTTTATTGATGCCAGGAATGATGTTTTCCGGCGAAGAACAAAAAAAAACAATCAAAGAAAACAAATGCAGTACTGGGACCGTTCCTTTCACACATTATCAGTTTATCACAAATTAAAATCAAAGAAGTTAGTGCCGTGTGTAGTAAGTGGGGGTCCGGCAAATTGATCCGTTCGTTGTCATCGTTTGGTTAAAGTTGGTGTGTCTTTTGTGTAACAATTTTAACCATGCAGTTAACAGTGTTTAAGGCAAGGAGAGAGGTTATGTTTGATGATGCTGATGCGGAGGAGGAGCTCCTCTTCGATACTCATCATCGATACATATTCTAGGATCGTTCAGAACGAGGTTCTACGATAAAGGTACCACAATAATTGACCGTCGGTGTTTCACCCAACGAAGGAGAAGGACGGAAAGGGTAGGGGAGAAGGGCGGGGAGGGATACGGTTACGATTGACTGATCGTGTTACGGAAGGAAGGATTGAGCATCACAATTTCCTCCTCACTGTCGTCATCCGTATCGGTGATCGGGTCCTGTTCGTCGTCGTAGTACGGCTGCAGCTCTGCGGAGGACAAAAGATGTGAGTTAAAAAACATTGTAACGAAATCTTCGCCGGAATAAAGAGTTTGACATACTTTTCGTGGAAGCACGGAACAGTTCCGTCTCTTCGTCGTCGTCGAAGAGCTTCCGGTTCAGTTCGCCCTTCTGTGGTAGAAGTGAAAAGTTGTAGTAGTAGCGCGAATCACGACGGCGCGCCTGAATGTACATGAAGCACATGATACCGGCAACGATGATGCCGACCGAAACACATCCCGCCAGTATGACGAAAACGAGCCGCGGCAATCCTAGCACACGTTCGTCGCGTGCCAGATGGAAGACGATACCCGTCGCGCCGCCCAGAGGTCCTTGGCTGATTTTTCTGCAAAACAAAGAGAACAACGGTATGATGAATGTACTGCTGAGGATGAGTTCTCGCTCTGCTCAAAGGAGGGAAATTATTCTACATCAACCTCATCAACGTTAGGTCCTACCGAAGAGAAGTCCCATGTCTATGTAGAACATATTCTGGGGGACGACTTCAATAGAAAATTCGGTAGGAAGTCAATGTATCACCAATTTATTGGAAGTCAAAATCTACAAGAGCCAACAATCTGATCGCTGGGGGTATGGAGCTTCTTGTAACCACTTATTGACCACTTATTGAACATTTGTCCAAGACTATCGAGCCACTTGAACGGATAGGTAAGGAAATATGGTAAAGACAGATGCCGAACAAATATCTCACTACGAGAGATAGTTGTCAGTGACGATTACGCGTCAGAATAATCGAGCCAAGATCCACATTTGATCGAGTACAACCTAAACCACCTTATGTTACTTTCGCAACGATCTTCCACATGTAAAAGAAACAACGACTGATTTCGTGTATTCTCTTTTCTCATACTTCTGTTTATTCCTTTGCGCCTACTACCACTGCTGTGGAGTGTGCTTGTATTAGCCAGTTGACCGTTCTTTCTTTCGCTTTACAATTTCTCATGACATATTTGAAGATTCTTTTCGCTTGCTCTCTACTTATGCTTCTTCTTCGCTTCCTTGCACTTTGCAGAATCGTGTCGCTTTGTTACATCATTTTATCAAAGAGAGGTAGGTAAAGCATTGCGGTCATCGTCGTCTCTCCCTTCTACCGCGCCTCCTCTGTTTCCTCCTCTCCTAAAGTGCGGTTTTGGAAGACTCCGGAAAATCAATGGTCACTTGTGCTTGTGTGTTTGTTTATCAATGGCTATTTTTTCCCCGTTCGGCCAAATGTGAAGAAGAAGGATCATCATCGGATTTTTAAATGTGATAGATTTTGTTTGTTGTAATACTCGTTTAAATGTACTGACAACAGTGGGGTGTGTATGTAAGAGTACGAGAATGCAGCAACTCCTGCATCAGTGTGTGTTTATGCTTACTGAAACCCAATACACCGATGTTGACAACAGTGTGTGCCAAATTTAATCATTGCTGGTCCTAGTTGACAATAAATCGATCGACTGTATATATTGATCAGGTCTTACAGGATGTTACGCACGCCGTTTTCGTCGTGCTTAACACGAAACAACTATCTACCAATAATCGTTTCCTTTTTTTCTCTACATTTATCAGAGAATCTAAAATGAAAAAAAAGTTCTCATTTTTTCGTTGTTCAATGTGATTCCTCTCCTACGTTCTTGTTAGTAAAAGGAAACAAATTATAAAATAAATCAAAATTGTATTCCTTTTCTCATTAAAGCTGATAATAGCTTGACCAACATATTACTTATGGTTGTCGTTTGTGCTGTGTTTGACCTCTTCACCTTCTAACTTCTAAAACAAAATCTATCACATTTAAAAATCCGATGATGATCCTTCTTCTTCACATTTGGCCGAACGGGGAAAAAATAGCCATTGATAAACAAACACACAAGCACAAGTGACCATTGATTTTCCGGAGTCTTCCAAAACCGCACTTTAGGAGAGGAGGAAACAGAGGAGGCGCGGTAGAAGGGAGAGACGACGATGACCGCAATGCTTTACCTACCTCTCTTTGATAAAATGATGTAACAAAGCGACACGATTCTGCAAAGTGCAAGGAAGCGAAGAAGAAGCATAAGTAGAGAGCAAGCGAAAAGAATCTTCAAATATGTCATGAGAAATTGTAAAGCGAAAGAAAGAACGGTCAACTGGCTAATACAAGCACACTCCACAGCAGTGGTAGTAGGCGCAAAGGAATAAACAGAAGTATGAGAAAAGAGAATACACGAAATCAGTCGTTGTTTCTTTTACATGTGGAAGATCGTTGCGAAAGTAACATAAGGTGGTTTAGGTTGTACTCGATCAAATGTGGATCTTGGCTCGATTATTCTGACGCGTAATCGTCACTGACAACTATCTCTCGTAGTGAGATATTTGTTCGGCATCTGTCTTTACCATATTTCCTTACCTATCCGAAGATATGCACCATCGAAGTCGTCGAAAACTTCATGCATGCAGTGGCGGGTCTAACGGTGAGCAAATCAGGCGGTCGCTAAGGGATACGACGGCCGAAAGTTTTCGATAGATCCGAAAGGTTGATCATGCTATGCGAATGACACCGGACGACTCAATGAGATTAAAAACATTGACAGAGGAGTAATGTAGAATGGCACCGGACGACCCAGTCCAGAAAGTCCTTTTAAGCCGTCAACTTGGACAGAGGAGGCGTGAAATTGGGACGGAGTACTGGCGTACATGCGTCCGCCAGAACGGCCGGCATACTTGATTGGCAGATGACGACGCTAGACCGTGTGCGCTATCGAGGATTGTTGCAGCAGGTCAAGATCGCAAAGCGGTTGTAACATCTGATAAGTAAGTAAGTGTTTAAAAACGTTGTTCCGCTCATTGGTTAAGCGATTGTTGGAGTTTTGTTCGGTGAATAATATCAACATCGATTCGATCGAGCTGGTGCAGAGGTTATTGCACTAAGATTGTTATCAATAAGCTCTTCTGTACTGCCCTGTTTCTAGGGCATATATCGTTTACTTTGCCTTGATTCTCTCAAGATAGCCATTCCTTCACTCTGCCGTCATCTACTTATTCCAACACGGTGCACGCAATTCGTTGATACTGGAACCTTGAAGTCAGTTAACGAACCTTGAAGTCAGAATGCATATACCTGCCCCTTTTTTTGCGGAAAACATCATGATAGGCGACATCTTGAAGACTTGGGTGACGCTTGTGACTCTTACTCATAATTCTTACACTCTTTTGTTCTCTCACCCAAAAATGCGTACAAAATTCGAATCCAATTGTACAACACCGACGATGGATGATGCGTTTATTTAGTCGTAATTTTTGCTTAAAAATAATAAATTAATCTAAACCAAAAATGTAACCCTGCCGGCGAAGGAATGATGATTTGCTAATTCACTTGTATTCATTCTATTCTGCTGTAGTTGGGGCTCATGTCTCTCTTCCTGTGTCTTTACTACTCACAGCTCACAGTGCCCCACGGTCCATGCCGTCATAGTAGCCTTTCCAAGTAATGTAGTTTTTATTGATGCCAGGAATGATGTTTTCCGGCGAAGAACAAAAAAAAACAATCAAAGAAAACAAATGCAGTACTGGGACCGTTCCTTTCACACATTATCAGTTTATCACAAATTAAAATCAAAGAAGTTAGTGCCGTGTGTAGTAAGTGGGGGTCCGGCAAATTGATCCGTTCGTTGTCATCGTTTGGTTAAAGTTGGTGTGTCTTTTGTGTAACAATTTTAACCATGCAGTTAACAGTGTTTAAGGCAAGGAGAGAGGTTATGTTTGATGATGCTGATGCGGAGGAGGAGCTCCTCTTCGATACTCATCATCGATACATATTCTAGGATCGTTCAGAACGAGGTTCTACGATAAAGGTACCACAATAATTGACCGTCGGTGTTTCACCCAACGAAGGAGAAGGACGGAAAGGGTAGGGGAGAAGGGCGGGGAGGGATACGGTTACGATTGACTGATCGTGTTACGGAAGGAAGGATTGAGCATCACAATTTCCTCCTCACTGTCGTCATCCGTATCGGTGATCGGGTCCTGTTCGTCGTCGTAGTACGGCTGCAGCTCTGCGGAGGACAAAAGATGTGAGTTAAAAAACATTGTAACGAAATCTTCGCCGGAATAAAGAGTTTGACATACTTTTCGTGGAAGCACGGAACAGTTCCGTCTCTTCGTCGTCGTCGAAGAGCTTCCGGTTCAGTTCGCCCTTCTGTGGTAGGAGCGAAAAGTTGTAGTAGTAGCGTGAATCACGACGGCGCGCCTGAATGTACATGAAGCACATGATACCGGCAACGATGATGCCGACCGAAACACATCCCGCCAGTATGACGAAAACGAGCCGCGGCAATCCTAGCACACGTTCGTCGCGTGCCAGATGGAAGACGATACCCGTCGCGCCGCCCAGAGGTCCTTGGCTGATTTTTCTGCAAAACAAAGAGAACAACGGTATGATGAATGTACTGCTGAGGATGAGTTCTCGCTCTGCTCAAAGGAGGGAAATTATTCTACATCAACCTCATCAACGTTAGGTCCTACCGAAGAGAAGTCCCATGTCTATGTAGAACATATTCTGGGGGACGACTTCAATAGAAAATTCGGTAGGAAGTCAATGTATCACCAATTTATTGGAAGTCAAAATCTACAAGAGCCAACAATCTGATCGCTGGGGGTATGGAGCTTCTTGTAACCACTTATTGACCACTTATTGAACATTTGTCCAAGACTATCGAGCCACTTGAACGGATAGGTAAATCCCAACAGGGCATACGAATTCACTCCAGGAATCTACTATCAACCCGAATGGCTCTACTATCAACAAACGACTAAAATACGTGAGACTAAATTATTAAGGTTGCGAAAATACATTCTCAGCCTAAACATCGAAGAAGGATGAGAACTCACGCAGACGAGAAGGAAAACAGGATTCAGGGATGCCAGAATCAAATAGGTGATGGGAATCATCAGGATCGTTCTGGCCAGGACATGTACTATGGATAATAAGAGAAGGACCTGGCTCGTACACGTCGAGAGTGAACATATAAAGCAATTAAGGATAATAGCGAAAGATCAACAAGGTCATTGGAGAGGAGAGTAGCGTTGCACAGGAACGGATATAAGAGTTCGCCTTGTAATCGCTTCAGGGCCAAACAGTCAACAGCATCCTAGCCATACTCAACAGACTGCTGAGCACAAACTCAACATCAGTACAGCGATTTGAGGCATAGAGAATCACGAATTTCAGAGGGCTGTCGGATAGAAAACAGCAAGCATTTTATTATTAGCTTAATTGAGCGTGGTGTCGATGTGATCGTTAAAAGACAGTTTAGTAGAAGTGACTCTAGAGGTTCACAGTAGACGAACAATTAAACGATATAACACGACACTAACACAGGGCAATGCACAATACCATTGGAAAAACACAGGGCTTAGAAGGAAAGGTATATACGAGGGCTGACAATAAAGTAAGGTCTCCAACGCTGCAACTTCGCCGGATCACGCGCTAGGCGAAATCTGGCAACACCGCCGTGTTCCTTGGTTCCCCCACTACCACTTTGCTGCTGGGTGAGGCTTCCCCGACCGCTCAGTCTTGGCTGAGCAGCCGTCAACGATGGAGGTACCCCTCGCGTCAGCGTCCAAGTGCGAATTGCGTTCTGTAATACGTTTTTTGAGTGCGAAAAAGGTGACACCTAATTGAAATCCATCGTCAACTAGTTGAAGTTTACGGGGAAAAGTGTATGGACATAAAAAACGTGCGTAAGTGGAGCCACGAGTTCAATTCCGGGCGCACTAATGTTCACGACGAGGAGAGAAGTGGCCGACCGTCGGTCTCGGATGCGATTGTTCAAGCAGTGGAGGCAGAAATGCTCAAAAACCGCCGTGCGACATTTAGGAACTTGGAAGAGAAGCTTGGAGGA
The DNA here is from genome assembly GCA_002091835.1 of Anopheles maculatus. Taxonomy (NCBI): domain Eukaryota; kingdom Metazoa; phylum Arthropoda; class Insecta; order Diptera; family Culicidae; genus Anopheles; species Anopheles maculatus. The sequence goes on along the minus strand of KZ062161.1, from coordinate 121,076 downwards.
GTGTGTAGCAGCGAAACAATCCGTCATATCCTTGTGAACAACTTGCAGTATCACAAAGTTTCTGCCCGATGGGTGCCGAAACAGTGCGACCAAAGTTGTGGCCCGTCATCATCGATCACCCTCCCTATAGTCCCGACGTGGCCCCAAGTAACTACCACATGTTCCCCGCCCTGAAAAAAACATCTCGGAGGGCCTTTCCAACGGTGTATCGCTTTTTGTAAATAAATGTCATTTTCTATGAAAAAAAAAAATTGGAGACCTTAGTTTATTGTCAGCCCTCGTAAATTTGCATATCATCAGAATAAAGTAGAGAGTGATCTGGAAGAAAAAACTTTACCGCAATCGTGTATACACAAGGAAAAAAGAAGCACACTGAGTAAGCTACTTTGTGGCACCTTAGATTTCGCTTTAAAAGAATCGAAAAGCGAGTCCTCCAATCTGACTTCGTAACTCTTACGTAGTGAAATTACTAAACTTGGCAATGGATCTCATGGTCATTGCATGTACAGTGAGCCAATCGCAAATCCGGACACCTTCAATTTGAGCAATTGCCTAGCTTTGCGATCAATTTTTGCGTACGGGAAACAAATAAAAATTATTTTTTCTTATCAATTCTTCTTTGGACACCTTCCAACAAAGCAAATGCAAAGAAAAAACGATTAAATAAATGCTCGAATTGCGGCGCAATCAACAAAAGAGTAAGAAAAGCCAGAATTTTGTCAGTCAAACGGAAAACCGGACAATTACTTTTCTAAGAATCCATTGCAATTTAAGTGGTCAGGAAGCCAGTTTTAACACTTGCTATAGTGTTATGATTGATGTAGTCGATTCTTGGCCGCCGTAGTAAGTGTTTGAATGCTTGGATCTCTTAAATTTCCACATTTTTCTTAAAAATGCGTCATACAATATTACTGGAGAGAAATATCATTATAGTTCACCATCAGGACGAAAAAAGTATTTAGGAAATCAGTAATTTAACCAATATAAGCAAATCTATAGTTAAACACATTATTTAAAATATAAAAATAACAAAAAGTATTGAAAAATCAAAGAAAAATTGTTCAACTCAGTGCAAAATTCAGAAAAGGGAGGGAACATTGATTCGTAAAAATACTTTTACCAGTGCTGTGGATATTAAAAAAAAATTATACAAGACGTATGTAACATCAATGCAAGTGCCCAAACTGTTAGCAACAATTTAGATCGTAATGGGCTTCATGCAAGAACTCGGGGAAAGCAGTCGTTGATATATGAAAAAAATCGAAAACTACTAACTATTTTGGAACAAAGTAAATTATCATTTTTTTCAATAAAGAAAGATAAAGTTAATTGAGGATGATAGTTTTAGCAGGTTCTGTTTACAGACGAAACAAAAAAAAAACATTTTCTGTGCACATGGACGGCCATATTGATAAGGAATCGTTAGAAGGAAAATGTTGAGTAAAAACCGTCAAGTTTGGTGGAGAATTGGTGGCGGCTGGAGGTCATGTTTGGTGGAAAATTGCATTATATTCGAGGTACAAAGGATAGTATGTATTATTCAAACCCTTAAAAACAAACGGTACAGAAACGTGTTGTTAAAATGGGAATGTAACAGGAATCTGCGATTTACCAATATAATGACCCTAAACAAAAAACGTGGGTTGCGCGAAAGTGGTTACTGTACAATTGTCCAAAAGTGATCGAAACTCCTTTCCAATATCTAATCTTAATGTAATTGAATATTTGTGTGCCCTTTTAAAAAATTAGTAGCGTTACACCGTGTTACTAGCAAGGTTCATTTAGAAGAGTCGGTAAGACAAAGATGGAACGAAATTGGGCCAGAAACATGTAAAAAAAATTAATAGTAAGTATGCCCAGACGTTTTAAAGCCGTGATTAAATCTAATGGAAATAGCACTAAATATGAAATTGTTGTAAAAATAGTAAAATCAAACATGAATTACGTCCAAAACAAAACTGTCCGGTTTTCCGTTTGACTGACAAAATTCTGTCAATTGTTACTCTTTTGTTGATTGCGCCGCAATTCGAGCATTTTTTTTATCGTTTTTTTTTTTGCATTTGCTTTGTTGGAAGGTGTCCAAAGAAGAATTGATAAGAAAAAATAATTTTTATTTGTTTCCCGTACGCAAAAATTGATCGCAAAGCTAGGCAATTGCTCAAATTGAAATTGTCCGGATTTGCGATTGGCTCACTGTATAGGAATACTATCAACGCCTGCCTTGATGAAATCAGTATACTACACGAGCCAAGAGAGGGGAATGAACGATCGATTCAAGAACTTTTGATGAAGGAGCACACAGCATCGACACGTCACGGTAATTCACGCTTAAGCGGTGGCTAGACTAAAGTTGAGGCAAGCGCGATCTTATTTTTTTTATGAGCGATCTGTCAAATTTCGCGCTCCTGATTTCGCGCTCCGATCCTGCATTGCAGGAAAAATGAAGCGTTCGCGCATTGATCGCGCTTGCCTCAACTTTAGTCTAGCCACCGCTTTAGAGTGTTCACTCTTCTTGGAAGTTGGGCTTTAAGCTGACTTTTTCCGGATCTTCTCCTTCTTCCTTGGCACTATAACCTCGTAAGGTCTTGGCCTGCCAGCTATTGCTAGCTTTCTGTGACTAAGTTTTACCCGTAGCTGGATAATCAGTCCTGCGTACGGGGAGGCGATCCCAACGGGATTCGAACCTATGTCCTGCCGTGTGGAGACCGGTGCTGCTGTCGTATACTCCACCGGGCCGCCACACCGGAACAGGAGAGTTTAATATATTCATTAGATTTTTGATTTCGGGTTTGCACAACAGAATGGCCAGATACCTGATCCTTCTGCTCGATCTTTGCTTGTGTGTTACATAGCACACTATCCCTCACAGTGATGGTTTAATCTGTTTTAAATACTGTTCCATGTTTAAAAATATGTTTCAGTGCTGTGTCATGAGGTGGTTGCTGTCTTTGCTGGCGTTTGACAGCATTTCTGAATGACCCAATGCTCGCAAAACTATAGAGATTTAGCACAGAGAATTTAGTATTTTCTTGTTTCTTCAGGTGCTTTCTTCATGGTAGAATGTACCATGTTCAAAATGTGTGTTCTTTTTCAAATCTTTTTGTAATTAGGTCAACCTCTTATTACTGCATTTGTACAATTGACCTTCCCGCTGATGGTGTTGTTATAAATACTGATGGTCTAAAATGACTAGAGTAGACTTTGCAAGGTTAAAAGCTTTAAAGCTTTTCATCATCTTAAAAGAAATGGCAGTTGGGTTCATTCTTGTATGCCAATATTTGCGTCCAAACACCTGAACCTCAGTGAAAACCTCAGAATATCTTACAGTCTAGATATTGTGAATGTAGGTAGTGTACTTACTTTACGCCCTGCTCGTACCCCGACGGCTCAGCATGCACCATAATGTCTTTCGTGCCGGACAGAGATTCAAACTGGAATTTTCCCAACGGTCCCGTACGTCCGTTAGCAAGCACCTGTTCGCTGTGTGCATCGGTTACGTACACTTTCGCATTGGGCAGTGGATGATTAGCGTCATCCAGTACGATTCCTGTAAATATGTAATGAACCGTGTATTAATATCGCTACGCTTTACCGCCCGCAACCATTACACTTACCACTCACAACAGCATTCACCTCAACACCACCATCCTGCGGGAACACTTTCATCGTTTTGGCCGGCTCGAGCACCCCAAAATCGTGATGTTTCTCAGGCAGCAGGACGTGTGGGTTGATCGGTACAGGCGGTGCGACGATACTTTCCCGTGGCCGGGCAGCTTCCTGCATTACAATGTCACCGAGATCCAGTATCTGATTGTCGCTGAGCGTTACCGGCATGATACGAGATGTGTAGTTGTAGCAGCTGATTTCGATATCCATCGAACCGGACGGTAGAACGATGCGGAAGTGTGCCAGGTTGGGCGTTACCTTGTAGATCAGATTGTTACCGTGCACGCGCAGGATTGCCTTGCGCAGCGGTGTACCGTGAATGTCTTTGACGAATCCTCGAATGCCGGTATCGATTAGCCGCAGGAAGTTAGTCATACGTTCCAGATTCTGACGCCACACGCTGGCAATGGCCGTCTCGGATGGCATCTTGCAGCAACCAAGCTGCAGCGTAAACAGGGGCACCTCGTACAGCTTGTGGATCGCATTCGTGACACGTTGCGTCGCTTCGACTTGATGCAGCTGACCGGCATCGACCGTACAGTGGTCGGAGCTGGCGGACTGCCTATATTTGTGACCTTTGATTTTTTCCGCAAACCGTGAGTAGATTGCAACCTTATCCTCCGTGTTCGGGAAGCTGTTGTGGCAAAGAAGGGTAATATAGAGACATTAGCGGGGTGTTTTTTGTTGTGTGATTGTTGGGTATACACGCCACTTACAAAACATCGTGTCCACCGGCCGAAAATGTAAGCGCCAGATCGTACTCCTCGTCCTTGAGCATACGCAGGAACATATCCTTCTGATGGTCCGTTTCCGCGTTCAGCAACTTATCTGCCAGCTCATCCGAATGTAGCGTAGGATTGCAAACGGATTCATTCGCCCGAAACTGTTGTACGATCTCGTCGAAATTATTCTTCACGGGCACGAAGTGTAGGACAGCATTTTGAAGCAGTTTAATCAGCAACGGTTCCTTGATTAAATAGCCCGCTAGGACATGACGTGCCAGATTAATGACCATCTCCCGCCCAATGGCAGCCGTTTGGAAGAGTGAAGATATGATCAGGATGTGTAATTTGGTCTCTTCCGGCGTTCCTATCTGCAGATGGATGCGGAGTAATAGTAACTTTTAGCTTATTTATGTTCCCATTTTCCCCAAGGCATTCGCTTACACTACTTACACTATCGGTCACCTTCACGGAAGGATACGCCATCGATACCTCATTACCACTGAACTCTAGGGTAACGGATTTGTAGTGTTTGTTCTCGAATTCGGCCATTATCGATTGCAGTTCCGCATCCGAATGGTATCGCGTTTTGATGACGTTTTCCAACGTCCGATAGTCGTACGCCGACGACCAATGTTGTGGATCGTCACGCATCAGCTGAAAATCGACAATCACCGCCCGCTCTGCCTCGGGTGGGATGCGTACCTCGAGCGATTGTGGTTCGTAACCTTCTGCTTCAGCAGTAACGTTGTACAGACCGGGCAGCAGCAATCGATAGTAATCACCGTTCGCCGTAGTGTACGTTACATGCTCGATCTGATTCACCTTTACGCTGGCACGTCCGATCGGATGCCCGATCGTACTCCGCACGTATCCCGTAATGCCGTGCTGTGCTTGCTCCACGTACTGTAGCAACGCTTCGCGGTTTTGTTTCCAAAAATCGGGTAACTGTGAAGCGGGCGGGAACTTGTCGCATCCGACCTCGAGCGTCAGCTCGTACGCTCCACCAACCACGTACGACCAGTCCTGCATTCCGCCGGTCACACTGTACCAAGCGGCACCGTTCGTGATGCCGTCGGGGAAGGTTTCGCGCAGGAAGGTCGGACACGGGTGTCCAAGGTGCATCGTTGTATGTGACTGTAGGAGAGAGAAACGCAAAGCAAATTTGTTAAAAATGGTGCAGTTCGAAGTTCTCTTCGTTATTTTACACTTTTCTTAGACATTTTTAAATCGGTTTTTGAACGGTTTCGCAGTTATGCTTGAATCCAGCTCTTACAGTGTGTTTACGGTTTACCAAATATTTCTGAATTTCGTAATGGTTCCTGCAGTTTTAAAATAGCTCTTTGCAACGAAAACATAGGAAGTTATTTAGAATATTTGGAGAACCGGTAAAAAAAGTAAAATATATTCATTATTATTTGGGACTTTGGACGAATCCAAAAATGTAAGAAAACCGTCAACGATTCAAAATTATCCAGAAAAGTGTAACTTAGCGATCCTGTAATCGCCTCCATTACACATCACTTACATTAGCGTACACATGTGCCAGATACTGGAACAGTTCGTTCTCTTCCGTCGGATTCTTAACCGTGCGCGGATCACCGTACCCGCTGGAGTATGCGAAATCCTTCGGCGAATCATCGTACGGATAGTTGGCTACCAGTGCACCACCGTGCAGATTGGCCGACAGTACAAACGGTGTCGATAGGGACCAATTCATAACGGCCAATGTTTCCGGTTCCTGGTGACTGTTGTACTGATTGCGCCCAAACTGATCGGGAAAGTTACGGTTCAGGTCAACGTTGTTCGCGTTCGAGCGGCCACGCAAACTTTCCTTATCGTTCGCATCGGACAGCTCGTACCCGTCCGGATTCATGCTAAACAGCAGATGCAATCGTGTCCCATTCACAAGCTTCGTAATGCGCTGCGTACGGTTAAAGTTTTCGCACAAATACTTAGCAAACAGTAGCAACAGTTCCCGACCGACCACCTCGTTACCGTGCATGTTTGCGATGTACTTAACTTCCGGTTTGCCCGGTACGTGTTGACCGGGGGTAGCGGTAACTTCCATTACCCACAGATCACGTCCCTGCACGGATTTGCCGATCGAGTAGAGCCGCGTAATGGATGGGTAGTTACTGGCTAGATCTTGAATGTAGCTGGAAGTAGGTTTGTGATGGAAAGTATGATACAGTTGGGTACTAATGGAGGAAAATGAGGGTACGCGGTCACCTACCGAACCATGGTAGTGTAGTTGTGGTGTACAAAGGCGGGCGTTTTAGCAAATCCATAATCGTCAAACGTTTCGCGAACTACTCGCACCTGTTCCGATTTGGACGGAGCTGTAAGAGGGATAGTTTGAGAAGGAATTAGCAATGGAAAATGATTTACGGCATATTTCTAACATGATTTAACTTTACAATATCTACACTACCGTTAGTTTTTGGTTGTAAAAATATGTTTTTTGTTGTTAATAATTAGCATTTGTTATATTATCTGCATTATAGTTGATGCTGTGAGATATCACTTGAACCATTCGACGCTTAAACAGTATACGGACGAACACGAGCAGACACACACACACAGAACAGACAGACATGGACATACCTTTAATATTGTACAAAACTACTACAGATATCATACAATTTACCATACGCTGGAATCATATAGCAAACGCTCAAGAAAACTATTGTTTCGTAACTATTATAAAATTGCAATTGCTATGATGGTACGTACGTTTTTATCTTTATTCTTCACTTTCTCTCTCTCTCTTTCTGATGGTTTTTCCTCCTTTTGCTGTTTGCTTTTTTACACACCAACAAGAAGATTTTAGTGTTTAAGAACCTGAAGTAGAATATTTGTTCCGCTGGGGGTTGTGGTTGTGTATACAATAGTGTTTCAATTTGTGCAGTGTATGTGTGTTGAAATACAATGTTACACAGTTAGGTAACACAGTGTCGCTAAACATTTATACACTATATGTACTGGATCCTTTTTTTTTTGCGATCAACATTATTACTCTTTCATGAAATGTACATCAAGTTAAAGGAGCAAGGATAGGTTTGGGTTTGCTCCTTCCATGTGTGAAACAATGAATTATTCGAGGAATATTACATGCTTTAACAGCGGTAATTACTGTCCGACTTCCACAGAAACCCGCTTAATGTTGAACAAACAAAGAATTAAACACGGATGTGTCTTGAAGTGAATCGTGATGCTATTAGATATCTTCCGGATTGTTATTTACTGGCTTGGATCATCCATAGATTCATAAAAATAAGTAGTAGTGCTGCAAATAATTTCTATAAATCAGCAAACCAAAATTGAAAAGCATTTACTTCGATAAAAGAACACAAAAACTGAACATCTGGAAACTATTTAGGAGTGAACGGACTTAAACATCCTCAAGCGTAAAATGTTTCGCTGGCCGATAGGAACAAGTCAACCCTTGCCAAAACGGAAGGTGCATGCAAACAAACAAAAGGAAACGGAAGAAAACATTTCTATACTTAATCTAAAAATGTTTTAACAATTAATTGTTGCCTTAATACCCATAACCAATCGCCCACATACTGTTTACAAAGAAGCCTTAATATATTTGTGTTAGTGTGCAATTAGATTGCAGTTAGTATTAAAGAGATAGCTTTCCAACATGTTGTGTAGTCCCATTCCATAAACAAAACCAAACCCGCTGGTGGTTAGTAGTATATTCGAGAGGTGAGCAGGTGCCCTATTCTGATCGGGTAACCATATTGAGGAGGGTTCGTTAGTTTTGATAACGATTCTTAGAATACATGTGGCGCTCATTACGATGTAAAAAGGATGTAATTGTACACTAGAATGTTACTGTTAAGTTAAGATGCTTCTTTGCACCAGATTCACTGCTTGGTTCACTGTTAGTTGTTATGAAATTATGTGTACGAATTCGCTAGAAGAGATGTTTTTTCGTTCATAGTGGATGCTGCTGCTGCTGCTGTCTTTTACAATTTGCATATTTTAAAGTGTTTTATACATATTTTGTTGTGGTCAATCTCATTTCCAGTATGTATGCTCCGTAAAACCCATAAATAAAATAGAAAATAAAGATCACATGCTCGAAGCGGCGGCGGCGCGGGCATAGGAATAAAAGAAAGATTCTAAACTTTTCTCTTCAGAGCGCGTGCTGTTAAGAATGAAAGTGCCTTCCTACGGAAGTGTGTACACAAGACGCAAGCCCTGTTTCGACAATTCGATCGCACCCCGGTGGCATACGAATGAAGCAAGCACTGAGGACACACCGCAAGTGAGGGGGCGGCCGTAGCTGAAGATAGAAGCTTTAGATACCTTCTTGTGTGTCGTAGCTCTTCAGGCTGAAGTTCACCTGCAGCGATTGATCGGCCTTCACTTGTACGGTAACGGGCTCGCTCGGGTAGTAGCTGACAATAAGAAAAAGGGAAGAGATGATAATTTTCAACCCCGGTTTCTGTTGTGTTTGGCTGCAACAACTTACCCAACAGCTTCCACACGAACGTTGTACTGACCAGGGACCAACAGGCGCCAGTATTCGCCCCTCTCGCTGGTGCGTACATTCCGATCGATTCCGCTCACAATTACGTCCGCATCCTTGATCGGATAACCGGCACTGTCCGTGACCAGACCCTAAAACAAACATTTTAACACCATCATTAGCGGAAATCCTTTGGAACTCTTTTTTTCATTCGGAAGCAACCACTACCTTCACACCAACGTGAACCAGCTTCATGTACTCGATCAGGCTGCGCTTGTTTTTGTTCCACTCTTTCGGCAGCTCTCTGGCGTACGGAAACTTGCAGCAGCTTAGCTCCAGCGTAACCTCAAAACAGTTGCTGTACACGTAGTTGAAATCCTGCATGCCACCGCTCAGCTCGTACCAGTACGCTCCGTTGGTGATGCCGCTCTGGAATGTTTCATTACAATCACGTCCCTGGCGCATTACCGGATGATTTTCGGCGTACGTTAGGGCAGCATATTTGAAGAACTTATTGTCCGGGGTACGGCTTTCTTCGCAGCAGTCATGATGATGGCTGGAAAAGATACAAACAAAAACTAATTGTCTAACACGCGTCTAACCGGGGCTTTCGGTAGCCTTACATCGAATTGTCGTATGGGTAGCTGGCAACGACGGCACCACCATGCAGGTTAGCGGACAGAACGAACGGATTGTTAAGGATCCAGTTCATAACGGCCACCGTTTCTGGCTGGCGGCGTCTCATGCGCTGATGGCGCGTACGGTCATCATCGAAGCGGTCGGGAAAATCGCGATTAAGATCCACGTTTGCTGCATTGTATCGTCCCACGTAATCTGGTGGCGATTCACAGACACCTTCCTGGAAGCGGGAGAAGAGATCAATAAAATGTTTTTACAAAACGGTTACGTTTATTTCATTCATTATCTCGTTTGCGTCACTACACGAGCTCAGCACAGCTGGAGCGCATGATTTGTGGGAAGGCTATAGGATCTGGTTGCGAGAAAATGCATACCAACCATAAGCTTCCATACACAACCCACGTGAAATCGTTTCCTGCTTATTCCACTACACTACAGAAGAGCGCTGTCATTATTTTTCCGAAAGCAGTGTACAATCTGGACGGAAAACAGGCTCCAAAGCGTTTTCTTCCATCATTCACGAACAGAAGAGCGAAGGTGGAAGCGTTCGCGTCGGCACAGCGAATTATCCCACGCATCACAACATCCTGCCATTCATCCCACGTGTCATTACGACGGTGTAAGCATCATGTGAATGGGAAAACCGTCACAACGAAATATCAAGTGATTAAGGAGGTGAAACCAGGATCCGTACAAATAAAGAGAAAGGCTTACTTAAAAGAATTTTCGTTCGATGGCCCAATGTTGTACCAATTCACTTAACTCTTCATTGTATTTTGTATTATGTCCTTAATGTACAGACCAAAACAAACAGCGTTATCATTTGATCTCTAGCGTATCCTGAACACTGGTTATAGGTTGGCAGGAGTTTTGCAGCATCTTCTTATGATCTGCTGAAAATCGGCTAAAAAACACAACAGAAAATTATGAAGAAAACTCAGGCTTTTCAGTTATGTATCCCCTGGATTGGCTTTAAGAACATACTGGACAAACGGCATAATGTTGTACGAAACCGTCTATGCAAAATCTATAATCTTGCAAAACCTATCGTTAATCTTCTTCAAGAGGTCTAGGTCTTTGGCTGCCTCTACTAAGGTTATCTACAGCTAGATAGTCAGTTCCGGAAACCCGGAGTACATAAATGTTCCATTGATAGATTAGAAACGCAAACTGTGAATCATCAAGAGCCTAACAATCTACAAAAATTCAGAACATTTCTGCATGCTGCATGTCGCTGCATGTGGCTGGTAAAGTTGCAGTGATGAATCATAGAAATATGTTTTTCTTAATTTCTGGAGCTTGGTTCATGAATCATGAACTTTTACCACAGTTACCGTTTGTTTTCATGCTCTTTTTTTAAATTCAATTAGAATTTCATGCTCTTTTAGACTACAGATTCTTATATACATAATTATTGTAATCTTTCTTACAGATTGCACCAAATATTGTGTGTTTTGTTTATTTATTTATACTGGTATAGAATGGTAAAAAGAGTACAGGATGTTCAATAAGTTCGAATACAACTTTTTAATGTTGTGTGGATGCGCACGATATGCAATTCTGTGCATTGGAATTGATGTCATAGTTTGCATGGTAATGCATATATTTGCATGATAATGCAAGAAATTTCATGTAACTGTCATTTGTTATTCGCTTATTACACGCCATGAAGCAGTTCCGCGAAATCGTTATAAAGTTATTTATGAGAGGTGAGCCACCCGGAGACATATTCAGGCGGTTGTATTTACTTGGGGCGGCCCGGTGGTGTATACCAGGTATGTCAAACTGGCGGCCCGCGGGCCGCATGCGGCCCGCTTAGACTTTAGATGCGGCCCGCGAACATGACTAAACTGCATATGTAATTGATTGTAAGATATCGAAGATAATCTTTTATACATTTTTGAAAAGTATTGAACCATATTGAATAGTTGAACCATATTGATTTTCTTATTAACATCAACTTTGCAGCCCGCAAATTATCGGGAATGTGTAAATGCGGCCCGCCAATGAAATGAGTTTGACACATCTGGTGTATACGATAACGGCGCCGGTCTTCACACGACAGGACCGGGGTTCGAATCCCGGCGGACCGCCTCCCCGTACGCAGGACTGACTATCCAGCTACGGGTAAAACCAAGTCATAGAAAGCTAGAAATAGCAGGCCAAGACCTTCCGAGGTTGTAGAGCCAGAAAAGAAGAAGTATTTATTTGGGGTGAAGCCGAATTTCATTTATACCAACATCCGTCAGTGCCAGGAGACGGGCTCGTCCAACGACCGTATGAATGATCTTGTGGACTGTCCAGAACAATCATTAAGTATTTGAACAAGAGGACACACCGCCCCAAACGGCAAAAGTCTTCTAATGGTGTTCTTTGTGGCCTCCCGGCTCCTCGCATGTGCTGGATTTTTTGTATGATCGTACATGTTGGCCAACCATTGTGAACATCATGTGAGCAGTATGGACAAACTGCAGACCAAGGTTTGAGACGAGATGCCGAAGAAAAAGGAGCATACTGCGGGACAATGGTTTTGAGTAGCGTCCCAAATCGCATTTGTGAGTTACTTTCGACAGAATTGTGGGAAGAAGAAAGAAAAATCCGAAAGAAGAAATAGAAACGAATGTCAAATCCGCGAACGATGGACTGAGGGGTAAGACGAAGAAGGAGACGAAGCAGAGGAGAGGTTGCTATGTTTGAATTTGACGTGAGGAGCGAGATAAACAAATTCGAGAAGCGCAAAGTGTAACGAAATTCTTCTTGCACACGGATAAAACAACACTTTCTTTCGTCAAACGTACTAGAAACGGCACTCTAAAGTGAATAAATATAATCGATTGTGATTACGCCAGTTTCATTAGCCATTTTGTCGGTGAAATTTTATAAATCCATCTTGTGAAGCGGACGATAATAGCATGGATAAAGCCAAACGAGCAAAAATCAGCCAACTTAAAAGTAGAACGGGCAAAGCAATATGGTCCCAAATGGAAAGAGAATGGGAAGAAGAGAATAGATCTGCAACAGGGAGCCGGGAAATACAAGGTAAGTTTACAAGTGATATTATAAGTTTATCAATCAAACATATTTTTAATTGGGTGAATTGTGCGGTTCCGTGTTTTGTGGTATAAAAAGAAGTTACGCGAAAGAATGATCGTCAGAGTAGTGTTTTGCAAGCAGAGTGTAATGACCCTTACAATTGCTACAGGAAGAGTGGGCTAGTTTTATGCTGGCCAATATTAGCAGTGGCGTGTTTAAGTGAAGCGTACGGAGTGGGCCCGGAGGCCCGGTTCTTGCAAGTGGCCCCGAAATCACAAAGAACCGTACAGTTCCAGAGGCGGACCGGATTACTATCAAACAAAGTAGATGTTTAGAAGCCGAGTGTTCCGTATGGCCATTCTCCCAGTTAATCAATCAAATTCACACTTCCCCCTCCTCGGCGGATCAAACGGTGGGCGGAGTAGGCGGCCGCCTAGGATCCCGCCATTTGGTGGGGCCCTGAAAAACGTAGGCCATAGAACCAACCCTCCCCCTCCCCGTTCACGCACTTGTGAAGAAGCAGTTGATAAGGGGCCTCCTGATTACCAATAATCTGTTTGTAGGGGCCTCGGGTTGCAAGGGGGCCCCGTTTTACACAAGGAGCCCCTTCGTTGAACAACATTTTTTTGAACAACATACTGCAAATTATTAAATTGTTTTTTTTTTTTTGTATGTACATTTATTATAAACAGGTCAACCTGCTGTTCAGCAAACACCGGCCATCCTCCCTGTGGCAGAACCACCCGTTCAACTAACACCTGATACACTCCCTGTAGAAGAAGCACCTGTTCAACTGCTGGAAGATGTAGTTGAAGAAAGTTTCCTAAACTACGAATACGAAAGCAGCAATGAAGATCAGGATGAGTATAATGACGACAGAGCCCACAAAAATCAAGTTTTTGTTAAAGAATTGCGATTGTGGGCTCTGAAGAATAAAATTACGCATGTTGCATTAAACGAATTGCTACAAACATTACGCAAAACGACTGATTTTTATCTTCCTAAAGATTCCAGGACATTGCTGAAGACACCAATAGGCGTGGGAAAAGAACTATTGTCCGTTGCTGGTGGACAATTCTGGTATCAAGGAATCGAAAATTGCCTTCGACAATTCTTCGGGTAACATGAACATAACAGAGTGAAAATGTGTTTGTTTTTTATAATTGTTTTTTTTTTTAGCGACATTGTTCCAAGCGAAGATTCGCTTTGGATAAATATTTCAATGGACGGTCTACCACTTCATAACAGCGGAGCTATGCAGGAATATGGAATATTTAGTGGAACATCTAAACCGGAAAATGCTGAAGACTATCTGCGACCCCTTGTATCGGAGCTGAACAACATTACCGACAGCGGAATCATCATAAATGGAAGGCGAATAAGTGTCGCACTTAGAGCTATCATTGCAGACTCCCCAGCCAGAGCGTTTATTAAAGGTAGGAAATGTATGACTTTGCATGGTATGCTAGTTTGCAATGCCAATACCATACGAAAATGTACTTGGTTATGTCTTCATTATATTTTCAGGAGTAGCATACCATAACGGTATACATGCCTGCTTGAAATGCAAAATTATGGGGAGATCGTATCAAAGGCGGATGATTTTCGAAGGATTAGCAGAAGTTCGCACAGATGCAGAGTTTCGAAGCGGAGCATACTGCATTGGTCATCAGAAACGACCAACTCCATTGGCAGATATTAAAGGTATTGATATGATTAAAGATATTCCCATAGCAGATGATCTTCATCTATTATATTTAGGAATAATGAAGCTATTACTTTTAGGCTTCATATTAGGGCTACTAAAACCTTTTAAGAAATGGACATTAGAAGAGCAGGATGAAATTTCAAACTTATTATTGAAGATTAAATTACCGATTGAGATTAACAGATCGTTAAGGGTACTAAAATATATAAAATTTTGGAAAGGGTCAGAATTCCGAATATTTTTGCATCACATAAGCATTCCATTACTAAAAGGCAGAATAACTGATAGTGCATATCATCATTTTAAACTCTTTTTTATGGCAGTTACAATTCTTTCTAGTAGATACTTTCAACAGCATTGGCAATACGCGGAAATGTTATTAAACCTAGTGGTAGAATTTAGTGCAATTTACGACAGATCATATTTAACTTACAACGTTCATAATCTGGTACATGTAGCAGCTGACGTCAAAAGATTCGGACCCCTTCCATCAATATCATCATTCCCTTTCGAAAATAAATTGCAGCATTTGAAACGTTTAGTCAGGACAGGGCATAGGTGTTTGAGCCAAGTGGTAGGAAGACTAGTGGAGCTTCAAGAATTAGAAACAGCTAGTGAGAAGGTTCAATTTCTTTATCCTTTCTTAAAAACTAAACAAGAAGAAACCATTCTACATGTAAGGTCTGATTTTATTCTTAGACAGGGCAATAGAAACGGATGGTTTCTTACAAAAAATAATGAAATAGTCCGATACAGTAAAGCGATAGAAACAGGAGGATTATTTTTTATTGAGGGTCACAAGATTTTACGGAAGAAACCATCTTTCTCATATCCACGCAGTTCAGACGTTATTTTCAACTTTGTAGCAACCATACAAGATCTGTCTTCAGAGGTAGAAAGAGTAAATGTTAGTGACGTTAAATGCAAATTAGTAGCTGTATCATTAGATGAAGGAGTGACTTTTCACTTTAGCCCTTTAATACATACGCTTCAGTAATAGGTAGTGATTAGGGAACAGTCGAGGAGCAATAGACGATATATTATCTTTCTTTGTTAGTATTTTTTTAAATAACTTTCTTTTTCAGCTGGCTAGCTAATGCTAAGATACCTTATTCGTATCTTTAACTCCTATCTCAACCTCCTCGTGGTGCTAGCTGGATTATGGTTACATTACATGCATTTTTATGCATTATTATGTATCTATAAACTAATAGAGAAGGAGGAAATTTGCACCATTCATAATTAAGTATGAAAAATGAGTACATTCAGCCTAATATTCCATTTCGAACTCTACATACATAAATAAATGAAATGAAAACTACTTAAATATTATGTGTTAATGTTTTATTCATTTTGATTTTTACAACTTACACTATTATTATTATATTATATTCACCTAATTACTTGCTCCTGTTACACTTACATTATTCCCCAAAGCTTCCCCGCAACGTTTTTGTTTCACATCTGCCTTTGCCATGCCGCATCTTACTTACTAGAATTTGCTTTACGCGTTCTTCACTTAAATCATTAAACTTATTTCCTCCTGCCAGCTTAATTAACAATAAGACATCCTCGTACTGCCCAAGAGAAATTTTAAGGTTGGGAAATCCTTTCCCTGTCCAACTACACTGCGCCAAAAATTCTCTTGTAAATAGAATATCAATAATTGCGTTCATTCTAGCATCAACCTCCTTTACATGTTCTATATTATAATTAAGTCTATTTAACATTTCTCCCATATACATCTTAGCTCCTAGCTTAATATTTAATGACTCTAAACCCTCTAAATTGTTAATAGCTGTAATATTATTGTTACAGGGTGTTGATCCGTCCTTTGGCGCAATAATGCTGTACATCAATTTAACTTCAGCCGAATTCTGTTTGACTACTTTTGTTAATATATCTATTTTTTTGTCCATCTGCTTGATGGATTCTGCCATGCTAGTCAACAATATTGTAATATCGTTCGTTGCTGGTGGAATAGGCGAGGTTGTGGGAATGAAGGATGGTACGGGTGGAGCAACATGATCTTCGGAAATGTGATTTGGAACTGAAGCGTTATTGTAGGAAGGGCCGGAAACTTACAACGTTCATAATCTGGTACATGTAGCAGCTGACGTCAAAAGATTCGGACCCCTTCCATCAATATCATCATTCCCTTTCGAAAATAAATTGCAGCATTTGAAACGTTTAGTCAGGACAGGGCATAGGTGTTTGAGCCAAGTGGTAGGAAGACTAGTGGAGCTTCAAGAATTAGAAACAGCTAGTGAGAAGGTTCAATTTCTTTATCCTTTCTTAAAAACTAAACAAGAAGAAACCATTCTACATGTAAGGTCGGATTTTATTCTTAGACAGGGAAATAGAAACGGATGGTTTCTTACCTGGAGGTTGTATCGTGGCCCTGCAGGAAATGGGATACTCTAGTTATTGGTGGAAGCGGATGTAATGAAAGATAGCCAAAGACATACCGCAAACATGAAGTTGTTCACTTGACTGTAGACTTCTTCATCACTAAACTGCCGACCGGTAATGTCGGACCGCAACAGTATATCCAGCAGGGAAAGGCGTCCTTTTTCCGGTTTCGGATCGGCATCAGATGTAGCGGCCGTCCTTGCCAATAGTTCTGCACGGCGCTGCTTGATGACGGATGTGGTAAAGTCTCGATTGATACTAATCGATTCGCGATATGTTTTGTAGTGCTTCGTCAACCGGAAGGTCCAGTCCGAGAAGCCCATCGCATTATACATTCGCCAGAAGGTGATTCGGGAAAGGCTTTGGATATGGTACAAGTTGATAAAAAATAACGAGACGATGTTTGCTCGATGTGCCACTACTTACTTTGAAACTGCACGCACATAGTCCGAATCTTCCACCTGCGCTCTACATCGAACACCCATCGAGGTTTCCAGGATGACATCGAGTGTGTACAGCTTTACCAGGGCAAAAACATCTACGGGAGCACCACTATGTTCAAGCAGCTTATCTACCAGCACGTCCGCCTGTTCCTCAAACACTGGCACATAACTGTCCAGTATCTTAAAGTGAAATGCACCGGTCAGTGCGCGACGATTCGTGAACCAGCTGTTGCCATGGTCGAGCAGTATGCCGTTGCCCAACCATTCATCCAGAATGCCATAATCTAGCGATTTACGATTGAACTCATTGGACGAGATGATGCGCTGTGATAGGAAGAGCAATCAAAGGCTTATTAGTCTAAAAGCAAATTGGATATTTCGTAGCTGGCAGGACAACAACACTAACCTCAACATCATTTGCCGAGGAAAATACGATCCAGCTCTTGTTGAGCATATCGAGTCGAATGATCGTTCCATAGCGGTTAAAATATTCAATCAGCTTTTCAAAAAACACTACCAAAAAATGTTTAAAACAAAACAGTACATTACAATAACTTTGGTAGCAAAACACTCACTTACCATGCGTATCGTACCGCACGAGCTCCAATGCGTTCCCGAAGAGAAAGTTTACCGGCGGTCCGGGAATGTGGCCTATGGTGCGATACATATGGTAACGGAACGCGACAAACCGTATAATGAGAACGCACAGCGCAATTAGCAACACGTACACGATCATCGTCGCTAAACGAAAAAGTCTCCGATATGATGTGTGGTGCTGGTGCTTCCGCGTTAGAACAATGACTGAAACAAGTTTGAGGTAGACAGCACCGAACAGGTTCCCAGCGACATGTTAAAGTGCGTTGATCAATTGCCAACAAAAAAAAAAAAATACAAACGAAGATAGAATAGATGTTTGAAGTACTTGTCTGTCGTAGACATCGGCGTACTTCGTCATCATGACCGCAGTTGTTGGGGTGTATTTGTTTGTTGATTATTATGTTTTATCGCGTATGTAGGTACGGGTAGAGCAACATGATCTTCGGAAATGTGATTTGGAACTGAAGCGTTATTGTAAGAAGGGCCGGAAAGAACAACATGATCATCAGATAGCGGGGGTGGTGATGATGAAACAAGATTCGGGTGTGAAGGGTTATAAAAGGATGGTACGGCTAAACCCAAACGATCTTGGGAGAGAGGTGGAGGCGATGATGAAAAAATTTCCGGCGAAATCGGGGCTAAAGCGGTATTGAAGAAAGGTCCGGATAAAACAGTATTTTCGGAGAGAGGTGGTGGTGACGATGAACTAGGTGGGTGGTGACGATATGATGGGAATCCGGGCAAAACATTCTGCACAAGTGTGGTAGAAGGTGGTGGTACTTCCGATTGTTCCATTGTTATCACAGCGGATGTCGAATAACCGTGATCGTGAAATATATTCTCCATAACGCTGAAAAAAGACAATGTAAGTTTAGTTTTTTATAAGCTTATAAAGAGGCCAAACACCATCATTACAGGAAAGCCGCCCGCACAAGTGCTTGGACATTCACACTAGCAGATGGAGTCAACATTCTCGGTAAGCATAAATTCAATATAGAACAACAAAAAAGATTTAACTTACCTTCAACAGCCTCGCCGAGTATTCCAGAATCACACAGCAGCCACAGCTTTAACGGCAATAACGCAAATACAATGGAGTAAAAGGGGCGCTAACACATAAAGCAACACACACACAAGCGAAACAGAGCAAGACGATATGTGACAGAAAAAAATTGTGGGGGATAAGAATGTTATTTTTTTTGCATTTGACAATTGTCATACCGATTACTGTCTTACCCCCATTCACAGCAAAGGTAGGCCATTTTTGGATTGTGATAATGTTTGTGTGTGTGTGCGTGAGAGCTGGTGAGTACCGCCCGCGAAATATAATTTCGGGCGGTGTCACTCTGTGTTCAGACGAGCACCGGATGACAATACGCGCGTACGGCGTACGATGAAAACAGGCTTTTTTTTATATGGATTTTGAGTGTACGCTGAGCGGTCTCGTGTGAACACCACGAAGCACAGAATACGCTCATTTGACATCGTTTTGACAAGTAGTTGAAATTAAAATTTAATAAATTCAACGTATATTGATATATTTTCATTTGTTTTTATCACAAATCATGTAAATGAATGTCAACAATTGTTTTTGTTAGCATTTGGAATCGAGAATGTGTTTTTCATGCCAAAAACGGTTTCAGCTGTCATCGTACGCTGCGTATTTTCAGCGTACGCTCGGCCGGACCTAAGTTGTACTAAAAATACGCGCGTATTGTCATTCGGTGCTCGTGTGAACACAGAGTCACTCAAACAGCTGTCAAAAGTAGCTCACGAATGCGATTTGGGGTGTTAAGTTCGTTATGTACCACAAACATACAATCCTAAACTTGTCCTAAAAATCCTACTTTACGCAATAAAAAATTAAAAAAGGATATCTTGAACTTTAAATTTTTTAATTCACACTTAAAGAGTATTCGAACTTATTGAATATCCTGTATATCTCTGGCACAGAATGGTGGAAACAGATGTGGTTATCCTTGTCTAAACGACGACCAAACAAATTTGTTGCTCGAACCTTTATTGGAGTACCTTATCCAATCATTCTATACCTTAGATGGAGCAGCAACTTCCGGTCCAGGGTCTCAAAAACTTTTTTCTCTCTCTTGTAGAAAGGTTCTTCAGTGTCAAATACGTCAAAATAAGTCACACATCAGCAGGACATTCAAAATAGAATTTATTTTCTGAAGGAAAACGCACATATTTATCAACGATAATGCACATTACACAAACACGTACTAAACTGTCCTGAAGCAAAATTATATGCAATCGGAAGAAGCATTTAATTGACAATCTAATTACACAGCACACCAAGCCAACCAACCCACTATGCTAGTAGTGCAGAAGGTCTTCCATAATATTAATTGCTGTGTTAGGTCTTTGTCCCCAACCATAAAGCTAGCGGAAATCGTTCGTGAGTCGGGTCGGGTGGTGGTGTAAATAAATCGTAAATAAAAAATCTGCCCGCGTTGTTGTTTATCACAGCATTAAATCGATTTTGATTCTTTGACGACACCTACTTATTATTACAGCGTGGCCACACGGTTTGTGCAATATGTTATCGGTTCAATTTATCAGACCAGTCAGTGTCCGATGGAAGTGTCACTGCAAATAACGCTGTACAGGTTAACAGTGTAACTTTTTAGAGATAAACAATTAATCATCATCAGCGACAGAAGCGCACTGTTCGGTTCGCGCTTCAGGGCTAGGTTGGCAAAGTTGGCAAAGGTGTTACCGGAATTAATCGATTGCTTCCTGTCAGCTTTATTAATTGTTGTGCAGTTTTGTGTTACACACTAGGTGCAGAGTGTACATCCCGAACAACAATGCCCTTTTTCTTTGGGGTTATTGTACAGTACAGATTCAAGAGTTCTTTAACCAGTGGGGTTATTACTGGGGTACCCTATGTGGATGTTGAAAGGTGCTAATTAAATGTCCCGTTTGCTCCCGTTTCTTCGCCTTTTACACGCTAACCACACGTTGACAACACTTCGATCCGAGAAGTGAAAATGCAATCTCCCAGCAGCTGGCCCGTGGACGCACCAGAGTGTGTATAGGAAGTAATTGAATCAGACAACCGATAAGATGTGTCTTTTTTCCGGGTAATTGGATGTGGGATTCGGTCGTTTAATATGGTTTGTCGGGGAAAACAACTTACGCAATTGCAACGTCCTCATAAACACCACAAAGAATAGGAGCTTATAAAATGTCCTTTGAGATTCTTTTACACACCAATACACCAATGGTGGCCTTACATTGTGATGCTCAAGCAAAGCCTGAAGATGGAGATAGAGGAGAAGGTCCACTCAGAAAAGCTCCCTCCTGCCCCACAAACAGCAACTGCATTACAATGAATGTTTGCGTAGTGAATAATGATCGTCTAAAGTCGCGCGCCGGGACGTGGTATGCGCTGGAGCTGAAGTCGATGGCAATGGCATTGATGACCTTAAGATGGCACTATAGTTGGTGGTTATTGTTTGGCGAACGAGCATTTTCATTCGCGTCATTATTTATGAACCGTCGCGTCTTCTGCAAGCGAATGCCGGGAGTGCAAAATTATACTTTAAGTTAAGTTAACAATATGCCAAATTTATAGCATTTAATATAAGCATTCAAATTAGTGAAATCACATGTTACTAATTAAATTAAATCAAACAGTCATTAAATAAATCGTCGCATTTATACTTTTTTCATTGAAAGCTTTCACCCTAATTGGTTTGATGCTTTTTAGAAAATTGTAGACTTTCGATCTAATTGTACTGCTATTACTAGAGCACTTTCACAAAAGAGAGTTTTCAAATGAATTCACACAACGCTTACTAATGTTGTTCTGTTTGCTGGACCAGAACAACTGAGCCCTCTCTCTTTCACGCTCTCTATTTGGTTTTTCAAATCGTTCTAACGATGTTGCCCGGCAACACACGTTTAGAATATGGATGACACCTAAACTGTGTCAACTATGTTAACTACCATCTCACGCTCTAATGCACCACCGGTGGTGGCAGGGTAAAATGAATGTTAGTTCCATTTTTTTTGTTTCTACATTTTCACGGATGCTTGCGAACTGAGAACTGCTTTTCACATTCTACGTCGAATGTGGTCATATGCCAGATCCCGATGGAAACAATAGATACATAGATGGAGGCAATAATGCAACAACTTTATCACAGAATTTCTCATCCCACACACTCACACGGTAGACAGCAGTGGTGAGTGCACAGCTGCTTGCTGTAGTGCATTGAAATTGTAATTGTGAGAAGAATTTTCCGCATTCCAACGTTTTGATTAGCATAATTTAGACATTTTCCAAATGTCTCACCCGGCGTTCGGGAAGAGGAACGAACGAGAGGGAGAAAGAGTGAAAGTTGTGACCCAGAACAGCAACGTCACCATCGGTAAATCGGAACGGAAATTTGCGTATGACGGAATTCCGGAAACGGTACGATTGCCGATCAAAGTCACCATGTTCCAGCGTGCAGCGGCACAGCGTGCTGCGATCAAACGAAGGTAAGAAGTGGTGGTGCGTGTTACTGCGATGGTATGTAGGTGGTGGTGGTGGTCGTGACATAATAACAACGGACCCGCGGTTCGTTGTGACCGGTTTCAGCCATCGCCATGCTACGCCAGCAACAGGATTGGGTCCACGAGGTAGTACCGGGATGCTGGTGAAAGGCATTTTTTGCGTGGTAAACAATGACAAGACACGGAACTTGGCTAGATGAGGTGTGGCAATGGTGCTTTAAAGGAAGAACTGTGACTGTTTTACCATCATTATTTCTAGCCTTTTTATGCCTTCAAAAAGTGTTTGATGAATCAATTTGCACCGTAGTTGACATTGTAGAAACTGGAAGTTTATCGTACTGCGATTGCATGAATTCCGGTTTGCCTCATCTAGCACCGAAACTGGAAATTCCATGCTAGAAGCACGCACAAAATGGGATTTAAAGTTGCTACAGATCCATATCTCCAGCATAGCATACTTCGTTCTTCCTCTAGGCAAGAGAAACAACCTATTTCGGTTCCATTTCTTCCGCTGGAAATTCACAAACGTCATCACAGCACTCTCGTACTGACAAAATTTGAATGCCACTTTGTGCGCTTTGCGTATGACGTCACAAACCTTCCCAGCTGGCACTGATGGCTATGCGGGTGATGAATAAAGGTTTCACCCACTCAACCACGCACATTCCCATGCAAACTGCAATATGTTACACCTATTCGGATGATTCTGCTTACCTTGGACCGCTCATACCCGTCGGGATTCATTGTTGGCATCAGGTAGATGGCAGTTTCGTTCACCAGTGTGCTCACTTCCGGATCCCGGCCGTAATTCGCCAACAGATACTGCGCCAAGTACAGCAGCAGCTCACGGCCCACCGTTTCGTCACCGTGCATATTGCCGACGTACTTGAACATGGGCATCAGCAATGGTCGCGGACGGTTCACGTTCGGGCGTATCTCGAGCACGGTCAGCGGACGACCCTCCAGCGACTGGCCAATCGTGTGCACCTTGGCCAGCTCCGGGTAGTCCTTTTGCAGGTGCGCCAATACATCGAGCAGCTCGTTGTTGCCACGGTAATGGGGCTGCTGCAGGAACGATTCATCCACATCGTGGGAATCACCACCGACCGGATTCACATTTTGCACCGTAAAACCGTACACCGTCAGCACCGAGAGGCAACAGTTTATGGCAATTGCTGACACCAGCAGGGATAATTTCACGTCTCCCATTATTCTGCGGCCCTTGCTGCGCGAGGAATTGACCTCGACCGCCGAGAAAGGCAAGCAGCTGTTTTCCACTTTTTCACGTATTCCACTTTTCCTCAACCTAAACGCCAACCAGCACCCACACACACACACACGCGTACACGTTTGATTCACCCGGAGCGACTGTTTCAGTGAATTTTACACCCGCAGCGAGGAAAAGCGGTGTACTCTAACTGTTTCCACGGAGACGAAACACACGCAAATCGGCGGGGAGAGAACGCATACGATAAGAAGGTCTAAATTATTGCGCTTATCGTAATCGAACAACTGTTGTTGAAAATTCCGTGCACTGTGGCACCACTGCGAACCATTATGACAGTGGAGAAAAAAACAGGAAAAGTTGTGTTGACAATCAGCTGTCATCAGTCGCCCTATTTTGACGGGAAATTATACAACTGCAGCCTATAGTGTTGTTGGTGTGCAAAACGCTTGCGGACAGTACTGCGGATTGCATACCTTCCGGAGTAAATGATTCATCTGTTGAATTGAAAATTTGATTCGTTGTAATTTCCGTTTTGTGTCGTATATAAAACATATTTTTTAAACTTTCGTAATTCACAAAGTTCAACCTAACCATCGCTCTTTTCCCTGTGTTTTAACGCACCCAGTTTAAATGTGTTGGCCTAGCGCACATGTTTATCAATCAATCGATAAGATAGCATGTCCGTTAGTATATGCGGAAAGCTTGAGTGTTGTAATGTGGCGCGGTGCGGTTTCGCTGTCGTGGTGCAATGTTGTCGCCCTACAACGTCCCTATGTATTACGCGTTGCATTTTATCAGTTGTGATATACGTTAGGCTACGACGTGGTTGTACGTGAAGCGGGTTTGCTATTTTCGGGCAGAAAACAACTGGTCTTTAAGATGGATAGCTACTTGGGTTTAGCACAGAGCAAGGTGAAGCCACGTAGCGTGGTGGACGCGTTTTCTAACCGAACAGCAACGATAAAAAAGAGGTAATTTTGAGGGCGCAGTGTGGGGGTGTAAGCACCGCTCATGCCTGCCTCGACATGACTCATCTTTCCGTCTTTCGTTTCAGACCACCACGCCCGGCAGGTTCAGCCTCGAGAGTAAGCTTCACTGTGTTAATTGTGCTTCCCGGTTCGCTTAGGCTCTGCAAAACTTAACAAGCATTACTTTTACAGCCCATATCGACCTCCTCGATCGTGATAGACACTGCCGCCCAGTTTCGTTATCTACAGGAAGAACATCGATTGCTGCTAGAAAAGTACAAAAAACTTGAGGCAAGCTATTTGTCGTTGGAAGGCGAGTACGCCAAAGTGAAATCCGAAAAGGAAAACCTACAGTGTGCATACGAAGAGCTGCAGGAAACCTATAACAACGCAACGGCCAAGAACTTTAACGCAGGCAAACTGTTGGTGTACTTAAAACTGAAGCGTCGCACCGACAAGGAAACGCTGGAGAAGCGCAACATAATCAAGAGTAAGTTCCGGAGTGGTGTAGTGTACAGTGAGTAGTTAACGAGTGTTGTTACATCATGTGCCTTTTGATTTGCTAGATGAAGCTTGCTTCAACACCTACCTGCAGGATGTCGTTATGCTGGACCATCCGCGAATACCGCGGGTCATACACGAATGCATTACGGTGCTGGAAACGAATGATAAGTTTATGAAAAGTCCTGGTCTGTACCGCGTGTCGGGCGATCATAATACCATTCAGAACCTGCGATACGACATCAACGCGAATAACTACAAAAGACTGCACAAGCAAAAAACTCCTCACGAGGTTTGTGGCATACTGAAACTGTTTCTGCGTGAGCTAAAGGATCCCTTGATATCACTGGAACAATGTGCAAAGTATATACCGGATGTGATACAAATGAGTGAGTGTTGGAAACCATCGGCAGCTATCAAAACTTTGCGATTTACAATTACAAGCAAGCGTTTTTCCATATTTCTAGAAATCAACACACGGTCAAAGGTTGAACAGCTGATCAACAGCCTGGATGCAGTTAGGCAAAACACACTCAAAGTGCTCATGAAACACCTCCGGAAGTAAGAAACGTACCGAACGCCAGTATCCGCTTTGCTTACAGTGTTTTCCAATTCACAGTGTCGCAGCCATAGAGGAGAACGAAGTGGACAGTTTCAGTTTGGGTCTGCTGTTTAGCTCACTCATCTTCAACGAAACGTTGGCCGACGTGTGTCCGGTAAAGTTTCAAAAATTGACCGCCGTACCGCGCGAATGCATAATTGTTATGATGGAGGATTACGATGCAATTTTTAAATAAAGCACACTTTGAGCTACCCACAGACAAAATAGGTGAGCTTTTTGTAATGTGTGATGAGAAAAGTTTATAACGTTAACATTCTTTTAAAATTCAAATTGGAGAATGACCTTCCTAGATGATGCACTGAAATGTGTTAGATATTTTATTATTTACTTGAAAGAGAATCATGCAAAATATTTATCACTTGAATACGGAAATAGATTCACGTAAGCTTATCACGATTGGGCGCAAAAAAGAACTGCAAAATCGTGTAATCTATTTACAAATGTCGCGCATCTGTATGTGTGTGAGTGAAATATTTCAACTTCACTACCACATCCAAGCTGTCAGGCATTTGTTTATCTTTTGTGTGCGGTGGTCTACGGGTGGCAGAGATTGTTTTGGTTTTCATACGCTTCCGAGATGTTCTACTGGATTGCCGCGCTGGCCGTAATTGCCGCTGTACTGGCAGTGTTCGACTGGAAGTTGAAAGCCTACGAAAGTCTACCGGGTCCCAGACGATGGCCATTCATCGGTAACGTAGTTTCCTTTCTCGGTGCTGGACCCGTAGGTAAGTGGGCAAAGGTCCGGATCAGGAACCTGTCGAAGCAACGAACATCAAGAGCGAGATTAGCTTATCAGTGCGTTGTTCTTATTTTGCAGAAATATTTGATCAGCTTATCGCATTCGCGTCTACCTACGGGAAGGTTTACAAGCTAGACTTTTTCTACGACTATACCATCGTTTATTCTTCGCCAGAAGCAGCCGAGGTATGGTTTGACTCTGTTGGCGGCGCACTGAATAGAATTGTGGCAGTGTTTATTTTTATTTTCCAGGCCATTCTAAACTCTGCCACATTTGCCGCCAAATCGCAAGACTACGACAAAGTGTCAGAATGGATCGGCAATGGATTGCTAATATCCCGGGGACAGAAATGGTTCACCCACCGGAAAGTCATCACACCTGGCTTTCATTTCAAAATATTGGAAAACTTTGTGCCCATGTTTAACCGGCAGGCTGAGGCATTCTGTGCAAAGATGGAAAGCTTGACGGAACGAAGCTCCGGTGCAGCTATTAACATCTTTCCCGAGCTGAAATTGCTTACCCTTGGGATCATCTGTGAGACTGCGATGGGTGTTGGGATGGATGGCGGGAGCCATGACACCCAGCAAGCGTATTACACACAGATCGTGGAAGAACTAAGTTCCATCCTTTACTGGCGGATGTTCAATGTGTTCGTTAATATTGATGCGCTGTTTCGGCTGACCCGCACCAGCAAGCGGTTCGATGAGCTGGTGCAAAAGTCGTGGAACTTTACGCTGGATATGATCAATAAAAGGCGCAAAATTAATGAGCTGGAGGAGCAGAAGATAGAGGGCAGAGCAGAGAGGGACGAGGATGAGTCTTTCGGTAAGCGGAAGCGGGCACTGCTGGACACGTTACTGGAGGCTCGTATCGATGGAAAACCCTTAACAGACGAGGAGATTCGCGAGGAGGTCGATACGTTCACGTTCGCGGTAAGGCAGACTATGACTTTTACATTTAATTTTTGTTGATAAAGCCTCGTGAATTTAATCTATTTTATCCATACTCTCCACACAGGGACATGACACAACCGCCTCGGCCATGACGTTTATACTGTACAATGTAGCAAAACATCCAACCGTACAGGAAAGGATTTATCAAGAGATCGTGAACGAAATCGGTGCCGACTTTGGTGAACTAACGCTAAAGTGAGTTTCTCAAACCACAAAGAAAGGTTTGCATTTGCTAAACCGTTTGTTTAATGTTGTTTTCCCACAGCTCACTAAACAATCTACACTACATGGAGCTGACCATTAAGGAGTCACTTCGACTTTTTCCACCCGTCCCTGTGATAGCGCGCATTGCAACCGGCGACACGCAACTGCTTTCGGAACGGATAACATGCGGCACGAGTGTAGCGATTGACATTTTTACGATGCACCACAGTGCCGACTACTTCCCCGACCCAGAACGTTTCGATACGGAGAGGTTCGAAAGGGTGCGCGATACACAGACGTTTAATCCTTACACGTACATTCCATTCAGTGCCGGCAGTCGGAATTGTATCGGACAAAAGTTTGCTCAGTACGAGCTGAAAACTACGCTTGTCAAGCTGCTGCAACGATTCCAGATACGGTTGGCCGATGCGAACTATGTACCGACGCTAAAGGCAGAGATTGTGTTGAAACCGGCGGAAGGATTGCCGATAAAGTTTACCAGAAGAGGAACTTAAAACGCTTGAGGTTTATATAGTTTATAACGTTGGTTTATTTGCTTAAAAGTGCAATGTGTATGCTTGAGAATGGTGACTGGAAGTTCAAATTATGCTGTGGTACATTGAAATCGTGAAAGATTGCTTAAATTGTTGTTGTAGATGTGTAAAATAATAGTTAAAAAATGCATACAATGTTTAAGAGACGGTCCTCCCGTATCGAATAAGAAAATGTTCGTGTATCACCTAAACGGTCATATTTTTCCGGTCCAAAAATCGGAGAGGCATACCGTTCACCGGTTTCAGCACCAGTTCCATCTTCATTTTGGGCACAAATCCTGGATCCGGTAGGACCACCTTGCATTTGCGTAATATTTTTGTAAGTGCAGTTTTAATCTCGTTTAAGGCGAATTTTTGTCCTAAAAAAAAGATAACAGAGTGGTGAATGTATTGTAAAGTAAGAAAACTGGAAAAAATCCCACTTACCAATACAGTTTCGGCTACCAGCACTGAATGGGATGTACATGAACGGGTTCCGTTTCGTATCGCCACTATCGTCAAACCGTTCGGGACGAAATTGGTCTGGGTCGGGGAAATATTCCGGATTGTGATGCATCATGTACGCACCGAACACGATCGTTGTTCCCTTCTCCAGTCGGATGCCACCCACCGTCGTGTCACGGTCAATGTGTCGCGAATAGTACGGTACCGGGGGAAACATTCGCAGTGATTCTTTGATCACTAGCTC
This sequence comes from Anopheles maculatus, assembly GCA_002091835.1. NCBI lineage: Eukaryota > Metazoa > Arthropoda > Insecta > Diptera > Culicidae > Anopheles > Anopheles maculatus. Next base: position 92,392 of record KZ062161.1, on the reverse strand, counting down.
GAGATACTTCAGATTGCCGATATGCTGCTGGCTGATCGGTTCGTCGGACGGTATTTCGGCGCATATCTCTTCGTACATGCGCTGCTGCACGTCCGGATGCTTGGCGCAAGCGTACAGGAGGAAAGTAATCGCACTGGAGGTTGTATCGTGGCCCTGCAGGAAATGGGATACTCTAGTTATTGGTGGAAGCGGATGTAGTGAAAGATAGGCAAAGACACACCGCAAACATGAAGTTGTTCACTTGGCTGTAGACTTCTTCATCACTAAACTGCCGACCGGTAATGTCGGACCGCAACAGTATGTCCAGCAAGGAAAGACGTCCTTTTTCCGGTTTCGGATCGGCATCAGATGTAGCGGCCGTCCTTGCCAATAGTTCTGCACGGCGCTGCTTGATGACGGATGTGGTAAAGTCTCGATTGATACTAATCGATTCGCGGTATGTTTTGTAGTGCTTCGTCAACCGGAAGGTCCAGTCCGAGAAGCCCATCGCATTATACATTCGCCAGAAGGTTATTCGGGAAAGGCTTTGGATATGGTACAAGTTGATGAAAAATAACGAGACGATGTTTGCTCGATGTGCTAGTACTTACTTTGAAACAGCACGCACATAGTCCGAATCTTCCACCTGCGCTCTACATCGAACACCCATCGAGGTTTCCAGGATGACATCGAGTGTGTACAGCTTTACCAGGGCAAAAACATCTACGGGAGCACCACTATGTTCAAGCAGCTTATCTACCAGCACGTCCGCCTGTTCCTCAAACACTGGCACATAACTGTCCAGTATCTTAAAGTGAAATGCACCGGTCAGTGCGCGACGATTCGTGAACCAGCTGTTGCCATGGTCGAGCAGTATGCCGTTGCCCAACCATTCATCCAGAATGCCATAATCTAGCGATTTACGATTGAACTCATTGGACGAGATGATGCGCTGTGATAGGAAGAGCAATCAAAGGCTTGTTAATCTAAAAACAAATTGGGTTTCTCGTAGCTGGCAGGACAACAACACTAACCTCAACATCATTTGCCGAGGAAAATACGATCCAGCTCTTGTTGAGCATATCGAGTCGTATGATCGTTCCATAGCGGTTAAAATATTCAATCAGCTTTTCAAAAAACACTACCAAAAAATGTTTAAAACAAAACAGTACATTACAATAACTTTGGTAGCAAAACACTCACTTACCATGCGTATCGTACCGCACGAGCTCCAATGCGTTCCCGAAGAGAAAGTTTACCGGCGGTCCGGGAATGTGGCCTATGGTGCGATACATATGGTAACGGAACGCGACAAACCGTATAATGAGAACGCACAGCGCAATTAGCAACACGTACACGATCATCGTCGCTAAACGAAAAAGTCTCCGATATGATGTGTGGTGCTGGTGCTTCCGCGTTAGAACAATGACTGAAACAAGTTTGAGGTAGACAGCACCGAACAGGTTCCCAGCGACATGTTAAAGTGCGTTGATGAATTGCCAACAAAAAAAAATAATACAAACGAAGATAGAATAGATGTTTGAAGTACTTGTCTGTCGTAGACATCGGCGTACTTCGTCATCATGACCGCAGTTGTTGGGGTGTATTTGTTTGTTGATTATTATGTTTTATCGCGTATGTAAAGAATTCGTTGCAAATTAACGCTATCGCACGGATGAAGTCGTAATCAGTTGTTAGGTGATGTATAGAGGGACCAAGTTTCACATTTACATGCATATGGTTTGTTGGTGAGAAAGATGATTAAAAAATAATCATAAAAACGCGCAAGGTGGAACAATTGTCAGTGTATTGGCGGCAGCTCTTGACAAGCGTTAGGCAAAAAATTCAGAATAGAGATTGAGAGACGACTTTGACTAATGAAGCGCTCAACACATGCGTGATCGGTGTAGGTAACCGTGGAGACTTAAATGCTCAGTAGGCGGGAAATGGTCGATGTACGATCATCGTAAAGAAAATAAAAATGATACTTAATTTAGTTTATTTTGTGTAAAGTGTTGTATAAGATCATCAATAAGAATTATAAATTTCTTTTTGTAATACGTCATTGTAATAAGGAAGGAAAAAATTCCCCTCTTTTCCATTCTCGTTCTGATTTCAGCCAACAAAAAATTGCAATAATCCTCTTCTTCTTTTGACCGTCAAATGTTGTACAAGGTCTTGAGCAGGCATGCGTCTTATTTTAACTACCTCAATCATCCTCTCAATCTCTGATGTTCCTCACTATTTATTTTACGCTCTTTTATTCGTAACGATCTATTAGATCATGCCGAACACATAGTGAATTACAATACTAAACATTTTTTACACTACACAGTTTAATAGCTAGAACTTAGCTAAGGAGGACCGCGGTCAAGATGATACAAGAGCCACCATCTCCAATGTAATAGATCACAAACTGGTGCTAAAGGTCACGTCCAAGGCTCGAAGTAATTTTATTCTATTCTTTTGTTTGTTTGTACTTTCCTATAACTTCCGTAATGCTTCAACATTAATTTTGTTCATAAAATTTCCTCATCCGGATGTTATCGTACAGTGTTGTTTAAGGAGACTGATTGAAAATAATATATGTTGAATGATATAATAAACATAACTAACCAAAACCTTTACATGGATGGTTTCACGAAATTAAGGTACAACATTAATATCTCCATGGGATATTTGGTCTTAGATTTCTATAACCACCAAAACCGATCTTCATCACAAAAGCTTAGCTGCTTAGCTCGTAAAAGTGACGTTAAAGCACTGCGAAACAACAAAAAATTGTTCAAAGAACACGGTCGAAAGAATCTACAATAATAACCTTATCCTTTAGAACTTTATGACTATGTTCTTCAATTGGTAAATTTCCATAACCTGTTTATTTGATACAGTAAACAAGATTACATTTAGAATCCGGTCTAAGTCTTGTGTAAAAGATGGGCGTATCATGGAAATTTCAAGGTCGACATGTTAATTAAAACCGATTTTCTTTTCTATTTTTTTACGTTGTAGTGTTTGACAAAACAAAAAAGCTCCATGAATTTGTCGTAAAGCATAAAAACAGAAGCAGTAATCTGTAGCTTTTACGTCGTATTCGAGATGCAGAGAAATTCATTTCGGCAAATAAACTGAATATTTCAACATGAACACACCGAATGACGGTTTAGCATCCGCTAATATTTGATGGTTTAGCAGCTGCTAAATTCAAATAGCAGAACTATCCTCTTTCGGCTACACATGTTACATTTTTCTGGCCAAAAGAATTCAAAATTATAGGAAAGATATGCTTCGCATTTGTTGTAACCAGAATGATAAGCAGCTTAAACTCCAAGAAATGTTTCGGAGTGTGAAACGATGAATCGTTTTTCGCTGAAGTCCCACAAAAAATGCTTCTTCTAAATGTATCTAAATCTGATAATAGCAGATAACTCGACAACACATTGTATCTACCATTGCAGTAGCACATTAAAGCACAGCGTTTCAACGTGACGTAGCGATCGAGCTGCTGATAATGACTGTAATTAGGCCCGATGACTTACGCGTAGGGTTTTGTTCTTTTCAAATTACTAAACAATTTTGTAATAATGCAATTGATAGTAATTTTCTTTTGCCAATCGAAAGGTTCGAAATGTGATTCGTATGATTCCCGTTCCAAACGAAAAGGAAAGCAGCTTTAGATTTTATTTGAGCGTATGGGAATAACATTATGTGATCAGGTTTTGCTATAATTTATTCAACGCTTAGAACGATTAGAACGATTTTCGCTGCTTCAGTATCGCTTGTGAATAATCAGCCGGTAGAGAAATAAAACCGGTAAGGTCATTTAGGCATATTTTACATTGGAAACCCGGTGGGTTAACTTGCTATCCCCTAGAATCAACCCTTAACGCCACGGGGGTTAATCTGTGTGCGTCTTTGTGTGTGTGTGTACAGTCGATCGACTACTGGAATGATTAAAAACCCGCGAATGTAAGCACAAGTACGAAAAACACAAACAACTTTACGATCGTAATACGATCGCTTGGTTAATCGTCGCACTTGGCGACTTTGTGCGGTTGTATTCGGCCTTTGTTGAATTCTACATCGCTACAGCCACTCATCACACGCATACACACGCGCACGGGAAGCGATCGTGATGACCGTTCTTGTCACGCTGGGCAACCCGGTGGAGACGCATTCCGTCGCCATTCAGTGTGTGGTGCCAGTCGTGTGTGGTGGACTGTTTTCCGCACCAACAGCTTCGGAAGCGCGAACAGTGGAATCTTTGTGACGCGCTTGAAGCAGCAGCAGCAGCAGCATCATGTTGGCAATCATTGCGAGTGGTGTGGCGTTACTGCTGTCGATCGCACTTTGGTGGACGGTCGCCAACTTCGGCAGTGCGCTACGGTACGCCGGCAAGCTGGGCGGACCCGTGGCATACCCGCTGGTGGGCAATGGGCTACTGTTTATCAACAAAACTCCAGCCGGTTAGTGAAGCGCCGTGTATGGTGTATGTGTGTTTGTGGTTGTGAGTTTTTGAAACAAAGATAATAAATTACAGAGTTCCTTCAACTGCTCGGACGGCTGATCGCTCAGTATGGCAAATGTTTGCGTGTTTGGCTCGGTACGCAGCTGATCGTGCTCGTAACCGATCCCAAGGACATTGAGGTAAGTAAGTAACGGTTCGTAACGTGGATAGGGTCACCGCCATCGGGAAAGGGCTAAGTAAATAAACAAACCAAATTCCTCGAAGATAGGCGGCTCGGGGTCGATCGGGTGCAATGTTTGTTTGATTGTTTGATGTGCTTGTGTTTGCGAATTTGACCGAGTGTCGTGCAATCGACGCTGCATTTTGCCGTCGTCTGCTGTATAAAACGTTTACCTTTCACGGCACGTATCGGGCTAGAAAATGATGTGTAGCAGATATTTGCATTGCAAACAGTAAGATGCAGCGAAAAGAAGATGACATAGTTTCGATTATGAAATGCATCGTATGACGCAATGTGCGCGTTGCGAAGTGCTTAAACTATCGATTAGCAGCTCCAGTCAGTGAAATCCGAAGCAAAGGTGCATATAATAGACCTGCCGGCAGTATCCTACGAGATCTATTGCGGTTGATAAGAGCAGAGAAACATAGAAAATGTTATCGAAATTATCATAATTTTACCTGCTGGCTTCGTTGGCGTCGGGAATAGTGGTGAGAATTTTTGTTTGGTGAACAATAAATAACTACAAGCAATTACGTTCGTACAATGGGAGATGTGTGAAGGGTGAAAATGGCGTCAACTAACGCATGATTTTTTGTTGTTGCACCTTGCAGGTCCTCCTGAGCAGTCCCAAGTACATCGATAAATCGAGCGAGTATGACTTTATACGCCCCTGGTTAGGCGAAGGACTGTTGATAAGTCGCGGCCGAAAATGGCAGACGCGACGAAAGACCATTACCCCAACGTTTCATTTCAAAATTCTGGAACAATTTATCGAAATATTCGATCAGCAGGGCAACACGTTCGTCGACATTCTGCGTCTGTTTGCCAAATCGGGTGAAACGTTCGATGTGTTCCCGCTGGTGACACTGTGCGCACTGGATGTGATCTGTGGTAAGGCAGATGTGGCTTTGAAGCGTGATCTTTAGTAATGCAAACTTTCGATCTTCCTTCTTCCACAACAGAATCGGCAATGGGAACCAAAGTGAATGCACAGATCAACTCCGAGTCACAGTACGTGAAGGCGGTTAAAGAGTTAGTAATCGGTGGTACACTGAAGCCTGCAACACACGCACAACCGTTTACTGATTTGTGTCTCTGTTTTGCAGAATTACCAACCTTATACAGCTCCGCATCTACGACTTTGTAATAAGGTACGAGTTTTTCTTCCGTCTTTCTGCCAACCGGCGAAGGCAACGCAAGGCACTGGCCATCCTTCACGGATACACGGATAGCGTGATACGGGCAAGACGGCAGGAACTGAACGATACGTTGGCCACCAACAAGACTGCCGATCACGCAAACGATGCACAGCAGGAGGATTCGGTAGGCATGAAGAAGCGTATGGCATTTTTGGAT
>KZ062161.1:62705-85951 GCA_002091835.1 Anopheles maculatus | reverse complement strand
CAACGTGGAAACGTCGGCGGAAAAAACGAACCCCTACCAGTACGTACCGTTCAGTGCTGGACCGCGCAATTGCATCGGACAGAAGTTTGCTGTGGCAGAGTTAAAGAGTTTGGTGAGCAAAGTGGTACGAAACTTTGAGATACTTCCGTCGGAGGAACCTTTTGAGGAAACGTTTATTGCGGAGCTTATCTTGCGTCCGGAACGTGGTGTCCCGATCCGTGTTAAAGCACGTGTATATTAACAGGGATGTTTGAAGTTTTAAGAGGTGTTACCGGTGATTGGGAATAATTGGGAAGATGTATGTACTTATCGAATGGAAGAAATGTTTCTTTTTGTGGTTGTTTAATAGCTGGAGCGTAATTATATGTATGTAAATGGAGTTAAAAAGATATGTATGAAGTATGCAATAAAAAAACAAACTGATACAACAGTAACACGAGCGGTGTTTGCTATTGATCGATGGTTCTGAGCTTGATCTTGTCTGGTCGTTTCTAGATCATCCGTTTATAGCTGACATTCTTACTCGATCGGTTCACTATGGGAAGAATCTTTTTAGGTTATCGCTTTATCAAAAGTGGGCTAAGGGCAGTTGCAATTGCTTCTGTGCGCTTGAAAGTTCTCACCAGTGATAAGAGGCGATTTTTTGCGGGATGCATTACAGAAAAAAAGAAGAGATTCCCTCGTTGGCTGTTAATACGTCATTTGTCGATCATTCTAGCTTGCAGCTACGTTGATCATTCTAGCTACGTAATGTGCAACAAGTGTGCAGTAAACATGTTTGTAAGTATTACGAGAATTGTTATTTCCTATTACAGCAGTATTACGCAGTACCATCCAGAACAGACTTGTATTCAGCGAACAAACGGATGAAAAGCAGCCACGTTTTGCACCTTTTATATCGGTAACGAACGGTGTGATTAGATGGCCTCCAGCGCGTACCTGAACTTGTACGTTCCACACACACCGGACGGTGAGGCCTAGAATTAGTACCAACGGCAGCTTCCTACTACTAGCGCCGCAAACTAGTAGACCTTCCATTGCACAAAGTATTGCAGCGTCTAGCAGTGGCCGCGTAATGGTATGGGTAGGTTTGCTTGCCCGCTTGCCAAGATGTCAAGTTCAGCTACACTGCGCACGCGGGTTCTAATGTGGGCAAACGGCTAAGAATAAATGGCAACGGTCGACGGATGCCGGGAGCTGCTCAGTGATTGATTAGAAGTCGAAGGAGCAACTGGTGGCACAACATAACGAGTGAACGTTAGCAATGGTCCTCTCCACGGTCTTAGTACTGCTGGCACTAGCCGTACTGTGTGTGGCGTATCTTTACCAACGCTTTGGTGAGATGCTAAAGCACACCGGGAAATTGGGAGGCCCACCAGCGTATCCTATCATCGGGAATGGATTACTGTTTTTAAACAAATCACCCGCGGGTAAGGGAATGCATTAAGTGTTTGTTTTTGTGTGTGTGTGTGATCGTGGAAATGTGGAAATGATCGTCCTTTAACTTATCCGGTGCAATTGCTGATTGTATTTGCAGAATTTCTACGAATCATCGGTGTACTGCTGAAACAGTATGGCGATTGCTTTCGTGTTTGGCTCGGTACCCAGCTGGCGATCGTAGTGGTCGATCCTAAGGATATCGAGGTATGTGTGTGTATGCGGGCTAAAAAGCCTCCGCATAGTATTAATGTGCCATTATCCAGCGTTTGGATCGTTCAACCCTGACGCGAGATGTGTAGGAAACAACGGCAAGACGAAAAAAAAGTGCAAGTGCATACAGTTGTCCATGAATCTGAAACTCAATGCCACGGTCGAATGGCGATCACACCGCATGAGACCTCACCGAACTGGTTAGAGTTTCAGGCCGACCAGTGTGTACACACGGGTGGAAGATAATTAATTGCAACGAATGATGTGACGATGTGTTACGAATGGTGAGGTTTGGTGTGGCGTTAGTACAGCTTAGCACGCGATGTAATGATTTTACTGCGATCGTGTTGCTCTAGCTCCAATAAAATGTGTCATTTAGAGTTAATTACAAAACAAAAACGAACCAGCTTGCTGTTGTGTTGTACACCTTCTAGACGAAGAATGATGAGCGAACGAGAGTTACATCAGATCAGTTGTTTGAGTTTGTTGTGTTGGAGGATCAACGATTGGTTGAACCAAACAAAACTAATGACAAAATAAGGCGTTACAACTAATTTGATTTTTGTCTACAAAATGAATGTCAAATGCTAGGTTTTGTTAAGCAGCCCCAAGTATATCGACAAATCAACCGAGTACGACTTTATCCGACCATGGCTGGGCGAAGGACTGCTCACAAGTCGTGGCCGTAAATGGCACACACACCGGAAGGTGATTACACCAACGTTTCACTTCAAGATTTTGGAACAGTTTGTGTTTGAGTTTGTTGTGTTGGAGGATCAACGATTGGTTGAACCAAACAAAACTAATGACAAAATAAGGCGTTACAACTAATTTGATTTTTGTCTACAAAATGAATGTCAAATGCTAGGTTTTGTTAAGCAGCCCCAAGTATATCGACAAATCAACCGAGTACGACTTTATCCGACCATGGCTGGGCGAAGGACTGCTCACAAGTCGTGGCCGTAAATGGCACACACACCGGAAGGTGATTACACCAACGTTTCACTTCAAGATTTTGGAACAGTTTGTGGAGATATTCGATCGGCAAAGTACAACCTTCATCAAGGTGCTGCAACCGTTTGCCGAATCGGGCAAATCCTTCGACATCTTTCCACAGGTGACACTGTGCGCGTTGGATGTAATTTGTGGTAAGCGTTTAGTTTGATTTTAGATATCTTCTTAATGCTTTATTTAAATCCGCCGTTTGCTTTCCCGATTACCTCCAGAGTCAGCGATGGGCACGAAAGTGAATGCACAGCTCAACTCCACCTCAGACTATGTGCTTGCAGTGAAAGAGTATGGTTTAAGACGCGATTTATCTATCGGATCACGTAATTTATAGCTTGCCTTCTTCCTTCCTTATCTTTATAGGATCACAAATCTCATACAGCTGAGATTTTACGACTTTCTTATACGGTACGATATATTCTTCCGCCTGTCCGCAAACTGTCGCAAGCAAAGAAAGGTACTGAAGGTTCTGCACAACTACACGGACAGTGTGATCAAGGGCCGGCGTCAGCAGCTAGAAGCGAACGCATCCAACGGAACGGAAGAGACGAGCGATCAGGATCTTGGCATCAAAAAGCGTATGGCTTTTCTGGACATGTTGCTCCAATCGACGGTCGATGGTCGTCCGCTAACCGATCTCGAGATACGCGAGGAGGTGGACACGTTCATGTTCGAGGGACACGACACCACAACGTCCGCCATCAGTTTTCTGTTGCTTAGTTTGGCGAAAAATCCCGACATTCAGGAGAAAGTGTTCGACGAGGTACGCGACATTGTTGGAGATGATCGTACGCGTCCCGTTACGATGGCAATGCTGAACGACATGAGCTACCTAGACTTGGTGATTAAGGAAACGCTTCGGCTGTACCCTTCCGTACCGATGATTGGCAGGAAAATGATACAGACAACCGAAATCAGTAAGCTCAGCAGCATCGGTATGGTGTGCGATCGGGTTACGGTATTGTTTTTTGTTTTACTTGCAGACGGAAAGATCCTTCCAGCCGGAGCCAACCTGATCATAATGCCGTTCTTCCTTGGACGTGACGCGCGCTACTTCCCCGATCCGGAACGATTCGATCCGGAGCGCTTTAATGTGGAACGGTCAGCGGAAAAGGCAAACCCGTACCAGTACATCCCGTTCAGTGCCGGGCCGCGGAATTGCATCGGTCAGAAGTTTGCCGTGGCGGAGCTGAAGAGCCTGGTGAGCAAAGTGCTCCGTCATTACGAGATTCTACCGTCGGCCGAGAAGCAGGACGAATCGTTCATTGCGGAACTAATATTGCGGCCCGAGCACGGTGTGTTCGTTTGCTTGAAGCCAAGAGCGTACTGAGACTGGGGAAGGATGGTGATGTGTTTTTAATGGCCATATTTATTAACGTAATGAAAACAAAAATGATTTCTCATAATTGTGCTGTGTTTGTGATGCGATGCCGGGATAAAAAAGAGGTTTGTTGCTTGTTGTCACGTTGAAAGCTTAATAAAGAATCTTTCCTATACATTGGCACAGGTTATCCGTACTTGATGTGTTGTATATTAGTATATTGGTTTGAGTGAGCTAAATCTGTTAGAAAAAAGGGTTCCAGTTCGGGTCCCATGTTCGTGTTTTTGTCTAATCTTCTTGCGTCCTCTGATAAGACACTAATGTTGCGTCGTTTGTTGCTCAAACTGTGCTTCAGTTGGCAATTTCGCTTCGGTGAGTTAGGATCGCCACTGCAAACAACTGCTCCGCCATGTTTGTGGCAACGTTAACGTTTATCGTGTTGGCCATTTCCGTGGCACTGTACGTGTACGTGGAAAGGTTTAGTAAAATTCTTAAGCACAGTGGGAAACTGGGAGGTCCCCGTGCTTATCCGCTGATCGGTAATGGGTTGCTGTTTGCTGGCAAAACACCCGCTGGTAAGTCGCGTGCGTCGTTGATAACATTTCACCCGTCCGGTATCTTATCTCGTGCAGCGAGTGGGATTGATTCGTGTGACCAGAGGTGAAAGAGGATTAAAGTTGACCAAAGTTTGACCACCCGGTGGGAATAAAAAGTGTGCATTCAACTACATGACTACAGAAAAATGTTTTACAGAATTTTTGCAGACCGTAGGCCGGCTTATACAACAGTACGGGAAATGTTTCCGACTGTGGCTGGGAACGCAGATGCTGATCGTAATAACCGAACCGAAAGATATTGAGGTAAAGTTTTTGGGGAATTGAAACGATTCATCGAACGAAGATCACAAGTGTTAATGAAACTTTGGTGCAGGTACTCTTAAGCAGCAACAAGTACATCGATAAATCTATCGAGTACGACTTCATTCGTCCATGGTTGGGCGAAGGACTGTTGACCAGCACCGGGCGCAAGTGGCACACGCACCGGAAGGTGATCACACCAACGTTTCATTTTAAAATACTGGAACAATTTGTGGAAATATTCGACCAGCAGAGCAACACGTTTGTGCAGGTGCTGGGTGCACATGCCAAAGCGGGCGATACGTTTGACATCTTTCACCCGGTGACACTGTGTGCGTTGGATGTTATCTGCGGTAGGTTTCGGTTTTTAAGATTAGCTCTGGGAAAGGGTTTAAGACTGAGCATTTTTTTGTTTGTTTACTCCGCTCATGTAGAAACCGCAATGGGTACAAAGGTCAATGCTCAGCTCAACACAAAATCGGAGTACGTGAAGGCTGTGAAGGAGTAAGTATCGCCCTTAGCCTTGCAACTCGAGTCCTAACTAAGTAAATGATCAACAACAACAACTTTTCTTTCAGCATAACGAATCTGGTTCAGATTCGACTGTTCAACTTCCTTATTCGGTACGAGTTTTTCTACCTCTTTTCTTCGAACCGTCGCAAGCAGCTGGAAGCGCTTAAGGTTTTGCACGGATACACAGATAGCGTCATCAAAAGTCGACGCCAGGAGCTGCAGAGCGGAAACACCAACGCTGTTGATATAAACGAAAATGATTTGGGTATTAAGAAGAAGATGGCGTTCCTAGACATGTTACTGCAGTCGAAGATCGATGGACAACCGTTAACGGATCTCGAGATACGCGAGGAAGTGGACACGTTCATGTTCGAAGGGCACGACACCACAACATCCGCCATCAGCTTTTTGCTGCAGAATCTTGCCAAACATCCCGAAATCCAGCAGAAAGTGTTCGACGAGGTACGGAACGTCGTGGGAGATGATCGTACGCGACCCGTTACAATCGCGATGCTGAACGATATGCATTACCTGGATCTGGTGATCAAGGAAACGCTTCGCCTGTACCCTTCTGTACCGATGTTTGGACGTAAAATGATGGAAGATGCTGAAATAAGTGAGTACATTCGTTTCGTTGGTCTGTCTCACCTTTAACTCTGTATATTCAATTGAATGCTTCTATCTTTTAGATGGAAAAGTGTTCCCAGCGGGCTCCAATACAATCATCCTACCATTTTTCCTTGGCCGTAATCCCGAATTCTTCCCGAACCCGGAAAAGTTTGATCCGGAGCGGTTTAACGTGGAAACGTCGGCGGAAAAAACGAACCCCTATCAGTATGTGCCGTTCAGTGCTGGGCCGCGGAATTGCATTGGACAGAAGTTTGCGGTGGCAGAGATAAAGAGCCTCACCAGCAAAGTGTTGCGGCACTATGAACTGTTGCCACCGGTCGGCAAGTATGATGAAACGTTCATCGCTGAGCTTATATTGCGTCCCGAAAAGGGTATTTACGTTCGACTGAAGCCAAGAGTTTATTAGTTTGGAACGTTCGAAAGGATGTATTGAACAGGGTATTGAATTGTAGTTGAAATTATTTAGTAAAAGTTATTGAAAGATGACTTAGATTGATTTTGGTTTTGAAGAATATCACAAATAAAGAAGATTTGTTAAGATTTGTAGTTAATTTGTTCTGGTATTGCGTTTGTATACGTCGATTGCTGTGTGTTTACCGCGCGTTGAGAATGAGTTGGCTGCGTACTTACGGGCTGCATCAACATTAAGTACGCAACCATAAGTAACGCTTGCTTCCCATAGTGAGTCGCGAATCGTAGATTGGTTCCTAGAATTACGAATATAGGGGGTAATGTTTTCAGGGTGGTTGTGTTAGTCATGATTTCTGTTTGTATTATTCCTTTGTTTAGAGCAGAAAATGGGCAAATAAAGTAGTGTTGGTGAAACGTACTAATATAATTATACGTTCTCTTGTCAATAAGCATCATTTAGGAGTTTACTTCTTCAGGAAATTTGAAAACGTTCTTCCTAACTGGTATAGGTATAAGCGAGTCAATAAAATCGTAAGATGGACAGACAGTTTTGAAGGATAACACAGTCATCAGGGTCAGATACAGGCATACACATTTGCAAACCGTCATATAGCAATGTATCAGGAAGCGCGTTGACGATGTTGTTGATTTTTTCGTTCGTGCAATACTAGCAAAACTAGCGATGCATTACGAGGTTCAGTTGAAAGAATGTGTAGATACTAGATAAACAAAAACTTCGTCGTTGTCAGTGTCCTTAGTAATTCTACAACAGCTATACTGTTTAGAAATTTGAGATCATATCACTATCATAACCATATCATCCAGTACACCGATGAATTTGGGTTTGTTTCAAACTCTGGAACCCTTTCGAGGTAGTAGAGCTACAGAAAAAATAGTCGAATGATGGGAAATGGACCACTTTTTGAAACCCTATCTTGGAGCGATTCTATAATAGAAGCATTTGAATAGGATCGTTAAACGTTTGCATATAAGTGAGCGTTAGTTTCCCATTTCAAAATTTGGAAAATCAAACCTATACCAGCTATATCCAAAGATTAGGACAATTAAAACCGTTCGAAAACGAAAGGTCGCTTATCAGATACTATTGCGAGTTCATGTGTGGTACGTATACTATCTAATCGTTTGACGGGGAACGGGCTAGATAACAAATCTGATTGACCCGAATGTACTATAAGGTGCAACGATACGTTTCGATAGTGATTAGTACCTGACGACGCTTTAGGGCGTTAAGAATAATAAAGTAGACATTAATAAATGCGTTTTAGGGTTGAAAAATGTTTGTGCAGTTTATTTTATCATTTATTGTGCTAGTTTTGTTGCGATATGTGTTTCACGATTGGTCGATAAAAAAATCGGTTCGCATTGCTGGGCCCAAGCCTGTTCCCGTGCTGGGAAATGTGTTGATGTATGCGGGAAAGAATCCGTACGGTAAATAGTCTATTTAATTATTGGTGCTATGGTGTCTATTCTAAGCGTAAATAATTTAAAAGAAAGTGAAAACTTTGTTGTTAATGTTTTTAATCCATCAATTACTTTTATTAATCTTCAAACATCCTTTTTTTCAATGTATTGCACATGTACAGCTGTTCCGATAACTTCAATTACAAACCTTAATGACTGAGCAGATTTAACAGGCGTGCAATCGGTGCACTCTGACCGTTAATCTCTATAAAGGGCGGAAAAATAATCTATCCAACGTCGCTAGGCGCAGGGTTGCCTTAATCACTAGTAAGCCTTTTTGAACCGCACAATTAACTTTACCTCGTGCACTTTGACGGTGTCGTGTTGTTTTGCACCGGTTTAATGTGTTGTTACAATATTTGCTGTACCGATAAGTTCGCGTTGGTGTGACGAGCCACTGCTCGCGATGAGATCAATGGTACATCTTTGCTTCGCGAATCATCAATACGCGCGCAACGGTGGTTGTATACACGCATGCTCGAGCACTATGGCACATGGCGTAGGCTCGCTTATCTCGCAAATGTGGCGTACAAAACAAACCCCACCGTTCACGCACACTCACTCGCACAGCGTCGAACAATTATAGTAAATATTGGTAGGGGATGCTTTCAGATTCGCTATTTTTTCTTCAGTCATCCCCGGTATCGCAGCTATTGCGGACACGCTTTGTAAGATTGTTCGGCATAAATACAGACGCACAGGAAACGTTGTCTACGCACAGTTCTAGAGGAGTTCATTGTTCATTTTCTCTTCGCTTTTGTGGTGATGGTGGTGCAGATTTTGCTTGCCCTTCTGGTGGTGATCCTCACGCTCAATTATTTGTTGGTGCGTCGAAATATCAAGTATGGCAAACACATACCGGGACCGTTGCCGCTGCCGATAGTGGGCTGCTTCTACATCTACATTAATTTAAAGCCCGAAGGTATTGCAAGGTAGAGAGATGAGAACTTGTGGAATAGCTTCATAATTAACATCCTATTGTGTACATTGTGGTGTGTGTTGCCGCTTTATGATGCGTCAGTAGACAGTGTAGTAACAGTGATTTGATTTATTACAAAAATGGTTTGATTTGAGTAACGAGTTTTCGTTAGATACATAGGTTTATTGTTGTTTTTCCCTTTTCCCAGACATAATCGATTTCGTGTCCGACTTGAGAAATAAGTATGGCAACCTGTTTCGCGTCTGGATCGGGAACCGGTTGGCACTGTTCTGCACCAACGTAAAGTACAACGAAACCGTGCTGAGCAGCCAGAAGCTGATTCGTAAGAGCGAACTGTACAAGTTCCTCATCCCATGGCTCGGTGACGGGTTACTGCTGAGCACGGGCCAGAAATGGTTCAACAAGCGCAAGATTCTTACGCCAGCCTTCCACTTCAAGATACTGGATCAGTTTATCGAGGTGTTTCACAAGCAGAGCAACATTATGGCCGAACGAATGCGGCCGGAAGCGAATGGATCGCTGGTCAACATTTACCCGTACGTGACGCTGGCTGCATTGGACATTATTTGTGAAACGGCAATGGGAACCTCGATCAATGCACAAACCGATGCAGATTCGGCATACGTTAAAGCCATTACGGAGCTGAGTCTGGTGCTTACGGGCCGGTTCGTGAAGGTGTGGCAACGGGTTGACTTCCTGTTCAATCTTTCCGCCGACAAACGGCGACAGGATCGGATCATTAAGGTGTTGCATGAGTTCACCACGAAGATCATCCAGTCCCGACGGCGGGAACTGATGGAGCAACAGGGTGGTGCTAAGGTTGAAGATGAGGATCCAGCTGATATAGGAACGAAGCGACGGATGGCGTTTTTGGATGTGCTGCTGCAAGCTACTATCGATGGACGTCCACTAACGGATAAAGAAATTCAGGAGGAAGTTGACACGTTCATGTTCGAGGGTCACGATACGACAACGATCGCCATTTCGTTCACGCTGCTCCTGCTTGCCCGTCATCCGGATGTACAGGAAAAGGTGTACCAAGAAGTGGTAGACATTGTGGGTAACGATCCGCACACACCGCTTAGCCATCGTAATCTGCAGGACATGAAGTATCTGGAGATGGTGATCAAGGAATCCCTTCGACTGTACCCACCGGTACCGATCATCGCACGTCGATTCACCGAAAATGTTGAGTTAGGTAGGTTCAACAGTAAAGGTGGTTGATATTTGTGCCAACTGCAAGAGAATAACTTTGCATTACAAATTTTAGGAGGGAAAACTGTTCCGGAAGGGTCCAATTTCAACATCGGCATTATGCATATGCACCGAGATCCTACCCTGTTTCCCGATCCGGAACGCTTCGATCCTGAGCGGTTCGCACCCGATCGAACGATGGAGCAGTCTAGCCCTTATGCTTACGTACCGTTCAGTGCTGGTCCTCGGAATTGTATCGGTATGTAACATTAGGTAGGTGTATAGCGTGGAGCAGGTACTTTGATTAACCTTTTTTGTTTTGCAGGCCAAAAGTTTGCGATGCTAGAGCTGAAAAGTACTGTGTCGAAGGTTATTCGTAACTTTAAGCTAACCTCGGCCGGTCCGGAACCAAAGCTAACGATGCAGTTGACGCTGAAGCCAAGGGACGGTCTGTACATTGGATTCGTTCCACGTGCGTAGTGGAATGCTGCATTTCTACACATTCGCTGGCTGCAACCTTCTTTCGACGATCGGAAGATAATAGGCGGACAAACAAATTGATTGAATCGCTAAAAGAAGAATGTGTTATTTTTGGTGTGATGTTTCTTTTATAAATTAAAATTATTAAAAAAATTAAAGTTTTAGTAACATTTTTCTCGGGTCCCGCTGGAAGGAAACTGAACGTTTTTGCTGTAAAATAGTTAAAAATGTTTATATAATTTGCAACAGTACAAAACGACCTTGAAGCAGTTCAAATATCTGGTCAAATGAAATATTTCACAAACCGTTTCATTGTGAAACGTAAACAGCTGTTTAGGCCGTTTGACATGTGTCATTGCAGGGTTCTTGATGCGTTGGTTGTAATTGGCTGCGTATACACAGTACATGATTGAGATTACATTTTTTGTTGTCTGAAATTCGCTCACAAATCGGAAACAAATGCGTAAAAGGAAAGAAGTGCCTAAATTAAATTCTGACAAGCATTCATAGTATCCTATTGGTGGAGTAATTGATATCACGGTGAGGATTCAATTTGGGAAATAATTTTAACCATTTGAAGCGCGTTGTGTATACACTGTCAATGCTCAGTGCTCAAATTGTTGCCAGATTGTAAACAAACTCCACGTATCAACAACACCAGTGGATCTACCAACGTTTTAAAAATGAAATAAGCATTGATTAGGCCAAACGATGATCAGAAAGTTAGTTCCATTAGTTTGCCTGCTTGGCTATTCCACTATCTCCTTCGTAGTGTTTAACAAAGTGTACGAAACAACACAGCTCGTAATCGATGAAGAGTTTCATTTGCGCCAGGGAGATCATTACTGCCATGGCCGGTTTCAAGTGGTAAGCCAGCGGTATTTGTTTCTTTTCGTTATTTAATCGATAGTTATTTTTTGGCCTTCTCCTTTCTTTCAGTGGGATCCAAAAATTACAACATTTCCCGGGCTTTATCTTGCGTCCGCGCTTGTGCTACGTCCACTCGAAGCCTGTTCGGTGTACAACTTGCGGCTAACGTCCTTCATTGCGGCAATTGTTAACGTAGTGCTTATATACAAACTAAGACAGAGCTTTCTAAATCAGAAAGGTGCTACCACCAAACTGATTATGGAAACAGCTTCATTGTCGTTGCTTCCACCGTTGTATTTCTTTTCCCATCTGTACTACACGGATGTGCTATCCGTGACGGCGGTGCTACTATTGCTGCTGGCCAGCGAACGACGCCGGCACAATTGGGCCGCGCTATGGGGCTTCTGTGCAGTACTGATGCGGCAAACCAACATCGTGTGGGTTGGATTTGTGTGCGGTTCGCGAACCATCGATATGCTAGTAACGCGTGGAAGGTTAAGAGAAACACTGTTCTCACCCAAACGAATGTTTGCTGTTGTTGCGGACATAATAGATCGTTTCTGGGCGTACGCTATCGTGATGGTTGGTTTCATCGCTTTTCTCATATTCAATGGGTCTATAGTGATAGGTGATAAATCGGCACACGAAGCTGCCGTGCATCTTCCACAGGTAAGCAAATTGAAGGTGTGCTGTACCAAACGGTAAAAGATATAAAATTGTCAATATTGCTTGTCTTGTTTCAGTTGTTTTACTTTGCCATGTTCTTCGCGTCATTCAGTGCTTCCCTGGTGCTTCCGGCAATAAGATCAATCTTGAGAACGGTATTACATAGATGGTACATCGTGCTGGCAGTATGTGCAGTAATCGGAGCCATCGTACACTACAACACAATCGTGCATCCGTACCTATTGGCCGATAATCGACATTATACGTTCTATCTTTGGAATCGTTTCTATGGTCGCTGGTGGTTTGCACGATACTTGCCATTGCCGATGTACACGATCGGTGGATTGCTGCTGTGGAAGGCAAGCATGCAACATCAATCGTTTGGCTACATGTTGCTGAGCACACTGGCCATACTGGCATCGATAGCGCTGCAGCAGCTGATTGAAGTTCGGTATTTTATTCTACCGTTCCTTGTGCTTCGATTGTTGCGCAAAGGAGGAATTTCAAGAGGCGCTTTAATGGTAGAATTGTTACTGAATATTGCTATCAATATTATTACATTTGCGCTTTTCTTTCAAAAAGAAATAGTGTGGAAAAACTATTCCCATCCACAGCGCATAATGTGGTAACGGTTGCTCCTACTGTTACAAAAGGCTGTGTATTGAAAGCTAGCCATGAAAGTCTGATTCTACTTAGTCTTAAGCATAAAATGATCTTTGGTAATTGAAGAAAAGACACCCCAGAACGGCAAGATAAGGTGTAAGAACAAATGTAATTATTTGGAGCAACAAAACTGAAGTGATTGTTTTCTACCACCACCATTCAATAGCAAGCCATAATGCTATAAAATCATTAGAGCGAATGTTCCGTATTGATACCAATTCCTAAAGCAACACCCGTTATCTACATAATAACGCAATTTGTGTGTGTTTTTAAAAATATTTCTACATAACAGTTTGTTTTTTTGTTTGGTTCTTATGGCAAAACAAATGTTTCCCAAGACCTTTGCCCGAGTCATAAGTTACAATACCTATAACTTAAATTTGAGCAACCATTTTCTATAACCGCAATTATTTTCATAGAACCTTTTCCTGCAATCACTTTTTGCTAAAATATATAATTGCTGTAAACAGTTTAAAGTTTTAAGTCCAAATTGATTGACGTTTACCATAATAGACGACTACAATATTGATACTGAAACCAACGTAAATGGAGTGTTTTTTGATAAAATAAATTAAATCAGTTGCTATCACCTGAAACTCTACAGCAAAGAAATTAAAAATATTAAAAACATTCATAATTTAAGTAAATAAAACCTAACTTATTGCACAGTTTGGCGTGCAGATGCGATAATTAATTGGCTCAAAATGAAAGAGGTTGAGCAGAATCTCTTTCTGGACGTTGAAAGTGAGTTTGAAAGAAAATCTACCGATCCTGGGTATGATTTTTTCACATAAAATTGTTGCAATTTTTTTTACGTAGTCCTATTCTAATGACAACAGTTCAATTCTGTGAAGTATATCAAAGCCTAATGTAACTACGCCATTAAAACTCATAATAAAAGATTTTGAAAGAAGAATTTATGTATACATCTTGAAAAGAGAGGTCTTTAGTCTGACAAGAGTAAGGGTTTCTATGTTATTGAGCATACTTTAATAGAAATTTGTAAAATTATCCAACTTCCAAGTCTAGATGTTTCTAGGGGTCCTTTTAATAATTGTTTTTGATGAGTGATTAAAAAAAATCATTTCTAAAAACTGTTCAAGATACAAAAATCAATTCCTGTCTAGCTTACGAGGCTACAGAGATCGGTATCAGTGTATGAAGAATTAGTTTTACCTCCGGCAAGTGCTTCTTTCCATGAAGCCGGCATGACATTGTGTCTGCAAAACTGTTGATGAAATACGTAATGATGATGGTGATTTAAGTGAAAGTTTGTGTTTTGAGTTCAAAGGCAGCAAAATCCACGAAGTGATTGAACAATAAAAAGAAACTAAGCGCAGAACAATTTATTCCCTATTTATTCGGAACAACAAGCAGCAGGTGAGTCAGGTTTTCTGGGGGGCAAACATTCGTTGATGCTGGTTGCATTATTGTAATTGTAACTGTTTTGTTTTGGTAAGCGAGTTCAGTTTCCTTCCAGAATCCGGAATTCAATTCGTTGCAGTATCAGTTTATCGAGAATGTGAACTGAAAATACTGAAATAGAAACAAAATATAAATTATTTATGGTAGAGAGAAAGAAAACACCAGTTAAGTGCGTGTCTTGGGAGTTAGAAAAAAAGGGAATGCTCTGCTCACAATCGTCATAAGTGTGCTCTAATTGGGTGAAACATCACACAACAAATAACCATGCTAAGCTTTTAGAAGTTCAACGAGGCCGGCAGAGCGCCATGGTACGTGATCTTGGCGTCCATCCATTTCGTGTGTATAAGTCTTTCCAGCGGTGTAGAGACCATGTCGTCCCGCTTACGGTCACCTTCCTGGTCACCGTTGTCACCGCCACCCTCGTCCTGTCCGCGGTTATCGACGGTCATCGAAAGGTAACAACCGGCGCAAGTGTAGTAATGCAGCTCGAATCGTTTTTCGGCGTGATAGTTACGCAGCAGCTCTCGGTTAGAGTTGAACAGTACTCCGTAATGACCACAGCAGCAGCTAACCCAAACCGGTGTGGCCGGAGTTTTGAGCCGCGAACCGGGCATACGGGAGGCGGAGCGCATCGCTTCGTTTTCTCCTTCCCAAACCAGCAGACCGATTGCTCCGCGGCTCAGAATTCCGAATTGTGGTACGGCCTGGAAGATGTGGTAAGTACGTTAGCATGGAACTGGAGGAGCCTTTTGGCAAAATCGCCTACTTACATAATGATCCTCATCACCGACATACACCACGCCATTGTGCAGGTACGGTGTTGCACGCCCTGTTAACAGCAGTGTAATGACGTTGAGCGAACCTTCCTCGTGCGGTCCCATAAGATGTGCTCCCTTCGGAGCATCCAGATCGTTACGCATGTTCTCCATGCCACGCGTTAATACAGCACTGTACAGATAGAGCAGCGTTCCTGGGCCAGGATTTTCTGTAAACTATGCGGTAGAAAGCTTATGTGAAAGTAATCTCCTTCCAAATCGGCTTTTTATCATTCAATCCTAAAGTTTGCACACAGATTTACACTTACGTATGGCAAATACCGCTTCATGAATATCTGCAGATCGTCCAGCTTGGTGAACTCGAAAAAGTACAGCTTCTCGGTTACATTGTCCTGAAAGTAAACGTGACTGTGCGGGATGTGGGATGCCTCACCCGGTAGCGCTACGATCGCTTTCGACTTTTCCCCTATGTTCCACAGTATGTCCGACATGGCGGTGTACAGGGACAGGGCCTGTTCTGCCTCGGTTGGTTTCAGCAGCTCCTCGAGCGGGACCGATTTGTCGCGGGGCTTGTTGTCGAAAATGAACTGCTTGATGATGTGTGCCTGCAGGACGGATTGCATACCTCTCGTTGCATTGCGAGGAGTACGCAGTCCGTACGGATATTCCTGTCGATTAGAAAGCATACGATGTAGAATCGCATGTAGAGCAGAAGAATGGGGCTTTACATACTTGGTTTGCAGGACCGAATGTAAAGCCAGTGCGTGTCCATTCACCACGGGGAGGGCTGGCTGCCGATCCAAAAACCGTTTGCCGTAATTCCTGAACGAATGAAATAATAAAATCAACAGCTTTAGTCATCCTTTTTAATGTCTGCAGCTAAAAACCTCATTTTTTTCAAATTTAAATGTACATGATTAGTTGCGATAAGTAAATGAGCTAATGTGGCAGATGTCTCGATTTAAATGAGCGATGTAGTAAGCTTCTGTTTCTTTACCATTGTCTCGGAAGGTTTGCACCTGCCATTATTAGCTTTTTTGAATTGGAAGTTAATGATCAGACCTGAATTCAGAAAGACGGGAACTCCTATGAAGGAGATTCGATACTAGATTCAGCGATCTGGCGAGGACTGGCGTGGCTGTTGCTTCGGCCATTGGTAGACCGTAAACTGATTTGGCAAACAGTTTAGTTTATTATATTCTGATTGGCAATCTTTGTGAGACACATTAAAATGTTTAAGCCTATAAAATGATAATCAAGTTACGAGATCGACTTGCCCTATTCGTCGAAGAGAACTATCAGAGAGCATCCCGAAAAGGAAGAACAACGATCATAGCAACAGTTACACTCTTAACATTTCTTCATTGGTTAAAAATTCAGGTATGACTGCACCAGGAAGATCGACTTGTCTGTATTATTTTTAATGCCAGATTGCTAAAGAGGACCATTCGAGATTCTGACACACACTGTTGATATAAAAATAATTGGTTTGAGGCCCTCTTATATAGGAGAAATTTAACAAAAGATCGGGCGAGCAGCTTTGCTGACATACTCTGATTTACTCAACAGCGATGTACAGATAGGGAACCACTGATTCGAAGTCATTGAAAACTTCATGAATCTTGTGTTAAAAGTCACCACTAACAACAACACAGATGTTGAGACATCAGGAAGGAACAAGCTGTCTACCGGTCACTTTATAGCAGGATTAAACTTCTGCACTCAAAATACTTGTTACAACGGATGAAGCTGGGACTGTATAGAACATCTAATACCCATTAATAACTAATAATATGGCATGACTTTAAGACATGATGATCAAAACTGACGAAAGCCACGATTTCGGATCGGGTTCGAGAGGAAGATGAAGAAGAATTATTGGCCTCGTTAAGTAGTTACAAAATTTGCAATTATGCAATCATGTTTTAAATCAAGATTCAACTGTTTTCGTGGGTAGTTAGGTTTGGGTAAATGGGAATTGCTAAAATTACATGAAATACTTTTATGTTTGGAACGATAATATCGGCAATTAAAATATTATTGAGCAACAATTTATTACTTTCTGCTGTCTTTCCCGCAAATCACGAAATTATTTTCTTTCCTTTAACGTGTTCCAAGTTTCCAGCAAGTTCTTTTTATTTGACCTGAATTAATGCCCAGGTTGTAGGTTGTACAGAGGTTGTAGTGCCAGAGAAGAAAAAGAGTTAATGGTCTGGAACAAGTGGTTGTCCGATGAAGAACATCCCATTTTAAAGTCTCCCGGTATGGTTTTACCAGTTGTGCGATGTGTGCCGTGCTTAAACACCACTTTGTCGAGACGTTTCTCATAGTTATCGTCTCGCCGCTTTTCCCGTGGTACTTGGCCCAATCTCGTCAAATGCGTTCGATGACGTTGTACTGTTGTTTGCTAGTTTGAGCAATTCGTAATACATAACACCCATGATTTTTTGAGCTTAGAATCATTGAAAAGGATTCACTTCTCATCTCCTGTGACGATACGGTGCAGGAACCCCTTTCGATTGTGCCGCTGGAGTAATATTTCGCACAGGACGAGCCAACGTGAATTCAATATCTCGAGGCTTTAGTTCATGGGGATTCCATTTTTCATGAGGAAATCATGAGGAAATTAACTGACGGGTCACTCCTAGTACCACAGCAAGCTGTTCTTATGTTTGGGTGCGTTTTTATTCCAGCATAGTCAATTCATCGGAACGTTCTAAACTTTCTCTTTTAAACAGAAAATGTTAACAGCATCCTCAGCGTTCAAATTATCGCTCGAACACCCTATCGAAATACAGTTCTGTTGGCCACATGGCCAACCATGCTTTATTAATAGCTATAAAAAATAAATAATAATAGACAAAATCGCGTCACTTGTTTTGCTAGCACCATAGATTTCAAAACGATCGTTACTTAGTTGTGGACTGAATAACTTAATTGTGTCGATCGCATATACAATCTTCTCCGTTGTAATAAACATTAAAAATTTGAACATTTGATTTTCTGTTGTTCGATCTATTAAATGTAATAGCCTGTAGGGCGACGATCATACATTATATATACAGTAAAAAGGAAATAAAAAAAACTACAAACGAGTATAGGAACGATAATGGCTATAGGTTGGTTGCGATCATACGTTACTGGCAATCGAATTGAAGGATCTTCCAAGTTTGCACACTGGGATGTTCCATGTTTACTCGTACGGAATGGTAGAGGAAGAGGATCTAACGATTTTTTAGAATCTGTGTTACAGCAATGGCTGTAACAGTATGCTTAAAATGAGGTCTACATGCTCAGAAGAAGGGTAATGAATCCGCAGAATGGGCGGTTCCGAGGCCAAGGCAATAGCGGCATTGGTTTTCACACGGCAGGACTATATACTATCTATCCAACAGCGACAAGACAGAACTGGTAGGTCAAAATCTTTTGAGTTTCATTACGACAAAGAAAGAAAAACTACAGTAATTACACAATATAAGGATTTAATATTAAACCAACCTCTGAATTTGTCAGAAACTCGTTATATAAAACGAGAACTCGTTATAGCATATGAAGCGTTAGATCATACGGATCATTAAATGTAATGTCTGATGTTTTAATGATCATCTAAGTCACAAACTGCACTTGATCAGGGCATAGATTGATATATTAGCTATTTTATTGTCAAATACAGTAGCAGATCTTAGTTTTGCAAATGTTATAAACGTACATAATCTAATTATGGCAACAAGAGATGAATTGACATTAACAATTTTGAAGCCTTTGGTAATCCATGACGTTAGAGAGTGGTTAAAAAGATAGTTAGATCGTCGGTAGTTGATTTAACGCTTTGTGATGGTAGAAACTACACTTATTCGAAGATGATGAACATTATACGAGCTTATGGAACAATTCAGTAAGATGCAAACAATTCAGACTTAGAGTAACTTTTGCAGTTTTTTTTTAAGTATTCATCGTGAAATATTTGCGATTTAGCCTTCTGCGTTTACTAAAGCTTTGTTTATTCCGTAATTAATCAGTAACAGTAACTCAACATTGAACATAAGTTGGAGTTAATTGAGCAATTAGGAAGGACACGATGCAGATTTTTTAAGAAAACATTTTGCATTGGTATTATTAACAATAATTAAAAAATTACACCTCTACGAGTTTTATAGTTGCCTCCCTTCGGAGCATGAAGTTGAAAGACTTTTCTTTGAATCTTGAGAATTGTGCAATATCACTAGATTCAAGTATAAAATTGTATCAAGCTAATTTTTATTACTAAAATGCACATATGCCTTCAGATGTTTGATAATAATTATTAGTCACCCTCCGAAAAACAAACTTACGATAGCTTCATCCATTGTTATGGGCCGTCCACCGACTATTTTCAGCTTGGCCATGTTGTAGCCGTACCGTTACACTTGGTAACCGTTTCACAAATGTATCAATTAAAATCCTATACGTCTCACAAAGCGTAGCTTATTTATTGTTAACTATCGGCTGTTGTTTGTTGTTATCAAAATCACTTCACAAATAATCACTCATTCTGTTATCTTCACTGCGAGAAGGAAACAAAAGACAAAAAGCGGTATGGAAAATAATTAAGACTTCACACCAAACGTAACGAAAAATCCTTCTCGGAGAAAGGAGCACTATGCGATGTCAACTATTCACCACACCCGCATAACATGCACTCCGAAAGATTCACACTTTACACACCAGGCACGCTTTATCGACCTTGCAGCTGTTTTTCTTTTAGTTTTCGCCTTCAAAACCGGGTGCTGGCCGGGCTCATAAATCGTAACACTCGATCGCTGGGTCTGGCCGGAAAGTCAGCAGCTTCAAGCATTCCGTGTGCCGTGGAACTGTGTTCGACGGCGGATAGACAGCGCTTGAGTGAATGCGTGCTTGACATGCATCGATTTACACCTGTACGCACGCACCTCATATGTCTGGTGTTGGTGGTTCGAGGGCAGATCTTTTTTACGTGTTTTACTTCTTCGCCCTCTTCTTCTTCTTTGGTTTAGTAGAATGCCCCGAAAGAAAGGAACACGCTTCGGCGCTAGACGCCCATAAAGTATGTCACTCATCAACACCGGTTTCACTGGAATGCTTCATCTTCAGCTTTCAATCATAAGCTTTATCTTGTGTCTCGCTAACGGTGCTAAATTTCTTAGCAAACTACGTGTTTACCAAAGAATAAGAAATCTTTGAAAAATACCTCAAAACTGAAAAAATCACTTTTGTAGTACAGACTATTCCAGGCACGTTTACTAAGAGATCAAACGTAACGCTTGCTAGAAGCTCGTGTAGTGTGCGTATATTTGATGCTATAAACAACAACCAATTTTCCAACTATTGCACCAGTTTCACACATACACTTTGAGCACCTTAAATCAAACTTCACTTCCTATACAAACACCCGGGGGGTTTTCGTCTGGAGTGCGTGTGAATTGATTCGCGTGCTAACTCAATATAGTCTTCCGTCGAGCGGCGAGTTTCGCGACCAACTTCGTCCACCACGACCGGTTCCAGCTTCTATTCACCGTTCGAAATCACCGCTACTACTGCAGCTGCACTTTGCACAGAACGAAAGGTTTAGGCGGTAATCGCGGGTAATCGACGACGGCCAGCACCGAGCGGCGGCCGGTATTGAACACCCGTGACGAACGACTTCCAGCTGGCGAATGAATCGAAGTGAGCATTGGGCCAATAGTTTTATGCGGCTACTTGTTAGCTTGGTGGATCCGGTACGTAGGCTTTGCAAGGATGCGCCCAAACAGTGCGGGGACACGGGGGGAGATGGGTGGGTGACAGCGATGGAAAGTTGAGCGTTTCGGTTGCCAACAACGGTGCTCTATCCTGCCTGTCCCAAGGGTGTACGAACGCGCTCGCCAGGTTACGAGCTGTTTCGCTGAATTTGATGCGCCGCGCCATAGAAGTGGTGCAATAAACACGCCACGGCACGCCACACCATTCCGGGGTCGGGTGTTTTTTTGTTTGGGGTGTCTTATTTGGGCTTCACTTCAAGTTTCTGCTGACGGGTGACGGGTGAAGGGTGGAACCGAGCGTTGCTTGATTGCAGTGTACCGCTGTCGGGCCGGTGTTCGCTTGCACGCGGCGTCAAGGATGTTGTTAGGTTAGGTTGGTTTTCATTTATTTTGCGCTTTGTTTTCGCGCAAAATAGAGGAAGCAATAGGGGACTACTCCGGCGAGTTGAATGTGAAGAAACTGGGTAATAAGTAATAGAATAGCGCTATTCTTGCTCCATTTTCTTTTAACATTACGGCAAGCTAATCGTAACTTACAGTTTTCTTGGTCCCGTTAATTAAGTCAATTAATTGCTCCTACAGCTAATTATAGATGCGTACAGTTTTTCCTTACAACTACCAGTAGTTTAAAGTTCCTTGTTTTCAAACGAATCATGTAGCGCCATCTGTACCGGATCCAGTTTACTACATCAGAAGGGTGATGGACGGTGCTTCGTGCGGTGTTTTCCCTCAAGACCTCAATTTGCCGGGAAATCGGATCGTGTTTGACAGGGCGAATGAAGAACACAAAAAGGGCTAAACTAAAAATGAGGTTCTAAATTTATCGGAAGCGGGCCACCGCTTCGAGTGGCTATTGAGGGTATTGGTGGGACGTCCGTCAAGACGTCGGTGCAGAGGACGAACCGGGTACGTGGTGTGCGGTTTTGTAGCTTTTTTAAAGTAGTGTTTGTGACAAGCCTACTGCTTGCGTTATCAGTTTGTACGCAGAGCCGTTTTACGTGAGAGTGTGTGAAAATAGGTTTAAAATAAGTCATGCCCGGACACATATAGAGGTATGTGTTGTTTGACAGTACCTCCGTTAATGATGTTTGTCAATAAATTTGAAGTGATGTCTGATTGGTTATGTAGAAGCGTTTTTGGGTATGTGAGGTGTAGTAGGTGTGAATGAAGATTATTTGAAATTTCGATTGATTTGTTGAAGGTTGCGTATATGGCAGTATGAATAAAATTGAAAGTGGTGTACGTTGTTTTAACGTGACGATAACTTGACACATTTGAATACTGCCGATACAGGGTTTTCGAGCCTGATGTAGCAATGTTTGCGTCAGTTCTGGTATCTGTTTAGAGTCGTGATAAAAATGGAATCTGTTGTATACTGTAGACTCCTTACGACTCTGATGGAAATAGATCGTGTTTTTTAAATGACTTCCTTACAAAATGTTCATCTCAAAGTTTATCAATTCACAATATAACAACTCATTAACAACACTCAGGCATTTGCTATAAAAGAAATAATGAATGGTATTACTGAGTGCAACTAACGGCTAGAGAAAAGTTTACGTCATATCGTCATGTTTGGAGAATATCCATCCAAACTGTACGTAGTTGCATACGTAAAAAAAAATATTTAGACAGTAAAAACCTTCAGAGTCCTAAAGCAAAGAAATGGTCCAATGTCTCTATCTGGTAACGGATCTCTTTGCGCAACCAGTAACGATTATTCTCGGCATGCCTTGGCATCTCTTGAATGTTTCTAAAGATCGCCTGGACAATTCAATTCTACGTTAATGCTGTACGTCATGTGAAACGCCCGTAAAACGTATGTGCTTCTGATACGAGATTAAAAGTAATGTACACCCTGTTTCTGAAAAACGTCTATAAAACATCAACATAAATTAAATGTTGTTCTTTGATTATCGTGCGTAAATTCCCCGTAATTTCCCGGTTTATCGGTAGAAAAGCTTCGTACGATCGATCTCTTCTCTTTTATCGTTGCCTCTGTGACGAATGGATGTCGGTAGATATACCTGTGAATCATAACTAATGCTTTTTCTTCCTAAAATTTCTGCTTCGTGCGTACCCCTGACGAACTTCGTGCTAAAAAAAACATACATACTTATTATTCTCTGTACTACTCGTTATATAACTTCAATAAAAATATTCTTGTAAACAAAACGTATGCTTGGGATGCGTGTAGAAGAATTTAACTATAGAAAACTGCGCAGTCATTCGATTAATGAAGAGTTTAGCTGTTCGCCTTTGCATGGCTGAATGACGCCATGATCAATGGAGTCACCTGGTACCTCGTAATGCGTCGTTTATGTAAATGACATCATATTCCGATTTACATTAAGTTTAAAATGATTAATTTGTTGACATGCGCTTAAAATAAAGACACTGATAAGATGAAACACTCCATCAAGTATTTTCATTAAATTTAGGACTCTATCATGAGCTAAGCTCTTGTAATGCTGCTTACTCTTTATGCAAAATGACAGGCAAAACTGCATATTTTTCGATCAAATAGGCGAAAAATTAGATTCAAGCAGATACTAAACATCTGTAAAATAATCAAAACAAACGATTTGTCGAGCTTCTTCAGCA
>KZ062161.1:0-62691 GCA_002091835.1 Anopheles maculatus | reverse complement strand
GATTGGCATGTGTTGTGACCTGTCAAATAATAATTGTTTAAAAATGAAATTTTAACTGCACAAAGTTTATATCTTCCCGAAATACATTCAATACAACTATATGTATTCTTTATGGAGAAACTCATTAATATTGTACATTGATTCTTTCAAAATTGTCGCAAATTGAAGACCAATCTGTTACATTTGTATGTCAAATGAAACGGGATGAGATTTTTATAGCTTAAGCCATTGCTATTTTTTCCGAAAAACCCTGTAATTTTAATGGAGTCACCTGGTACCTCGTAATGCGTCGTTAACACAATGCATCCAGATTAAGCTTAAAATAATTGAGATCTGATTTGATGACATAGAAAATAGATATGAAATGACTCATCTTTAAGCTTACCCTTGAATTTCGGCATATTTTTGAGTACATTACTATTCAGCTAACAGGAATTCTATCCAACTGCAGTTCCACCAGATAACCTTCCTCTATTGTACCCTGGTAAGGCAAATCATGTTGCCCACTGCAAAGCACAATTGAACGAGCGGCAAAGTTATTACTATTTTGTAATAGCTCCCGTACAGGAAACATCGTGTTACCTTTTCAATCAGTTTGTGGCTTGAAGTTAACGTGCTGGAGCATTTCCAGTTTTCTGCCCGTGGGAAGCATACCGTGGCCATTCGGGCTTGAGATGGCAATGAAAGTAAATTATTACATTGTTTGCCGGTCTGGCTGAAACATCTGGCTGGAAGGTTTTGTTCGCGCCTTGATTGAAAAGGTGTCGGAACGGGGGTAGGAAAACAACTTTTCAAATCATAATTCGTACAGTACACGCAGCAAACCCGCGCCAGCAGTATCTATTGCGATTGCTTACTAATGTGCACGGTGTTGACCTTCACATGTCTTGCGCATATGAATTTCGACATGACAGCAGCACATGGCAAGCGGATTGAAATGATGCGCTTTTGCCGAAAATGTATGGTAAGTTTATTGTGTTTCATGCTTACTGTGTAATGTTCATTGTATGGCGAAATGTAATTAGCACTTTAGTTTATAGCGTAGTCCTGTGGAGGTTCACTGTTTATTGTTTCGGCACGACCGTTTACCGATGATGGGATATTTTAGATTTTCTGCACGATTGTGTTAGTGTAACCGTTCGCTAACTGTCAATCAAAGCACAGGCGCTTGATGGTTGTTTGCGAAAACTTTGTGCAGCATGGATTGGCGGTTTTATTTTATAAAGCGATGCTTTACGCTCGATAGCGAGAAGGACATTGGGACACAGCATAGCCTTGATCGGGTGGCCCGTGGTAACCATTTACTCCCATCCCTGTTAAATGTGGTGAGTGTGTTGTGCTGTTGCTTTTTTGTTTTTCGCTCTCTTCCAGCAGATACTTACAGGATGGAAGTGTAATCATGGCTCACCTTGAAGCCGCTGTGTACCGAGAAAACGAAGCAATTTAGATGTCCATTTATGATATTCCTTGCGCCTGTGGCAATCTACATAAACAAACCAACACACGTGGCTTGGTGAAGGTGTAAATCGCATCATCGGTGCCTTATGGAACCCTACAAAACAAAACACTCACACCGTACCGGGGGGCGTAATGAGCCCGAAGCACGCTAGTGCACCCCACAGGGTGCAAATGGAACACCGCTGTGCCATACCTAAAACTGGGTGATAATAAAACCATTTTCCCTCACGTGGCAGCAGTTTTCCGTCGGATGGATGGATTCAATTTCACACTTCCACTGCTTCTGTCGCTGCGTCCGTTGCACCTGTCCGCTCGGGTGAAAGATGGGAGGTGTGCCAGTTTTTAATATCCCTTTCTTACGTGCTGCTCTTCCCCCCTTCAGCCCACCCTACCACTTGTTTACGCGCCCATAAATCACAACGGTGCTATATATTTCAATCGATAGTTTTGGAGATTTTGGACCATTTTGGAACTAAACTTTGACTTCACCGATACACCCGCGGGTGCACCTTTCGTCAAACTGTTATGCAAATTTGTGATGTGGATGTTCAATAAATGGTACCCGGCCGATGGGTGTTTGCGACAAATCGCGTGCCAAAGGTTTGAAACACATTTTCGGCAAGTGTTGCACTGAAATTGCAGAAACGGAACATTGGAAGTGTTAGCTAAATGTTGTGGAAGTGGCGAATAAGGCATAAAAGATGGAAGGAATGGGGTGTTGAGCGATGAAAGGTTTCGAGAAAGTGATAATAGGTTGAATGACTCTTTAGTTGCTCAAGTCTGTCTGTGTAGGTAGCCGAAAGTTGTTGTTTTTTTTAGATATTGATTGATTCCAGAAGGCTTTTCGTTGCATGTTGTTTGGATATATGAGTGTTACCGTATGCATTAAAACTGAAGCTGTTTTTAACGATTTTTAATGGGCTGTCCCTGCTATCGATTGATTCATCTAAGTGGACATCATGTTTTGTAACATAGATTTTATACTATTGAGCTAGCTATGGACAACACCGCCAGTCTGGGTGAAGAAGTTGAACAGCACCATTATCACTGGTCTTAGACTCGTGCACCTAGATAATCTTAAAAGGTGGTATCTGTCCATATGGTGCAGAAGATCTTGTGCAAAATTGGCATTGCTATACAAAATCCACGATTAATGCCATCAACTTCTGATCTAATGCTATGAATGAGCAGCCGATGATAGATACAGAAAATATCTCCAGAATACTGGACATGGTACACGTCATCTAACGGACGAAAAATATTGGAAGCAACGCATAATAAGTTAGATGTAGTAGACGGATGAGGCATGATGCCATGTTACGTGGGATTAATCCAATGACTTGCAGTTGAATGAAACAGAGCAATAAAATACTGATTCGAAAACTTTAACCGGAGCACAGAGGAAAGGAATACCACAATAGTTCAACACAACAAAGTGAGAATCCTTTTTTTTACAGTATAGACAGTATAGAACGACAACTTACAAGAATAGAGGAAAGAATGCCATCTGGGGCTTGCACAAGGCATTTGAAACCAAAGCCTTTTTATGATCGGACGACAGCGTTAAGACATTCGCTGGTGCATTAGCCAGGCTATTTGTAAATTGTGCAGGATTATTCAAAGGTGGTAACAGCATAGACGCAAACAGATTGGAAATCTCGGCAGGAGTAGAAGCAGAGCGGTTACCCAAAGTTAAGTGGTTCGGCAGGGCATGAGTACTACGACAGGAGGACACAAAACGTCAGAAGCGCGCTTGGTAGTGACTATATGTGGGTCTGTTGTATATACGATATTATTAGGATGAATTGCGGCGGATATCGCACAAATAAGGTTACCGATGTAGACAACTCAAACAAATAACAGAAGTGAAATATCCGAAAGAAAAGACCAGTCAGATTGGTCAGCTCGCTAAGCTTGATATAATTTGTCCGTTTGTAGTCCTAGCCTTAAAGCTCGTGCATCTAGCGTTGCTGGGCGTGAGTGATATCTACATAACAACAAAAACTGAGCGGTGCGTGATGCGTATTGACAGTTAACAGCGGAGAATCGCACGAAAAATTGTTGAGGTGGAAGAAGCAAACTAGGATTCGTCAGGACCAGGCCTAGAAGTCGACCATAATAGTAAAGAACAGTTTTTAGACAGCATGGTATGATTTTTTATTAATTTACTCGGATTTGGAATATCCAAAAGTATTTGTTAATTTTATTACCTCATTTCAAATGTTGATGAAATGATTAAATTACTCATTCGGATGGTGTCCAAGTAAATCTCATGTAGGAATCTGAGATGAGTTATCAACAGTATTGTTGCGTTTTAGTACGGATAGAGACTTAAGTTTCACAATCTTATATTGTTTGTATGGTTCTGACAAGTTTATTAACGTATTTTATGTAAACGAATTATAATTCGGTGTTTTTTATTAAACGCAGTAAGAGAAACAAGCAAATTCAGGCTCTTCCACTTGATCCTTAGAACACAGCATTTTCGATGATCCATCGCACGTACGAACTGACCCGCGTGTAGATACCGGGATGGTTAGCTTCACCGCACCGTATACCCCAGGACACGACGCCAACTACGGCCCACCGTCGATTGGGCAGTTGGATCATCAACGGGCCACCACTATCACCCTGACACGAGTCCTTTCCTCCTTCATACTCGCCGGCACACAAGGTCGTATTGTAGATGCGGTTCACGTACACCTCCTGACATTCCTGGTTGGACCAAATCGGAATCTTCACCTCCATCAGAATGGGTGAATGCGGACCGCCGAAGAACTGTGTACCCCATCCGGTCACAACAGCCTGATACCCGTTCCAGCTATCGTCGAGCGGAGGCATACAGATGGGCCAGATGTACGAGTTGAAGAACGATGGTTGTATCAGCTTCAGCATTGCTATATCATTCTCGTAGCTGATCTGGTCAAAATCGGCGTGTGCACGGATCTCTGCTACACGGAAGTCACGGTAGCGCGTTTCATTGAACTGCTTGAAATCGTACTCTCCGAGCCGTACGACGAACTGGGTTAGCTTCAGATTCATCACACAGTGTGCCGCCGTGAGAACGTGACGATCGGTGATGAGCACTCCACCACAGAACGAAGCCCGTGACATGACGAGCGCTACCATCCAGGGCCACTCGTTGGAGTCGGCTGGACGTCCACCGGCTATCTTTGACAGTTGCTTTGTGTTTTTTTTTGGCCGTACGATGGCGTCCCGTCCCATCGGTCCATCACCGAGCCCCTCGACGTCATCGTACGAATCGGCTGTCGCTGGTAATCGAACCGAGAACTCGGGACCATTGCCATCTAGTACTACATCCGGACAGCAGACACCCACGGCGATGTTCTCCATTATGCAGAGATGCTGCAGGATAGACCAGACGCTGTCTTTCAGTTCGGGACCTTTGCAGTTTTGATAGCGCGTACAGTGTCCTTTCTCACCGGCCCGTGTACGACATTCTTTACCCTGAGAAGAGGCCTATCGGAAGAACATTAGGCGTGGTATTCAGTACAATAGTTGCTTACTTTGGCGGTTGATGCCGTTGCTCGTCGCTTACGTGACAGTTCATTAAGATCAAGCTGCTTGCTTCGTTGTTGTTGCTTCCGATAGGCAAAAGTAGCTCGATGTTCTTTCGGGATGCTATTTCGAGCGGCACCAACGTGTTCTTCTGCTAGCGTTTGATCAACGTCACTTAGATTCAGCACTCCTACATCTTCATCTTGATCCCACACAATGCTGTATCCATGGATCGTACAAACGACAAGCATCAACTGCAAAACTACCTGCACTATTGAAGTCATCTTGACGTCGTTGACACTTAGCTACATGCAGACGTGTAGCGTCGACTGTTCACCGCACCGAACTGAAACGGAACCACTTGTTACAGTTTACTCTAGTTGATGCAGGCCTGGCATTTGCCACTATCTACTGGTGGTGTGACACTGAATGGTAAGCGCCCCACCATTTATCGACATTTGCGTGGGCCGGTCACCAGCTTGCCGGTTGCCGGCTTACAGATCGCACTGCTGATGGTATGGAGCGTCACGGACGCAAGTAACACTTCG
Organism: Anopheles maculatus; assembly: GCA_002091835.1. Lineage (NCBI taxonomy): Eukaryota > Metazoa > Arthropoda > Insecta > Diptera > Culicidae > Anopheles > Anopheles maculatus. The sequence goes on along the minus strand of KZ062161.1, from coordinate 57,166 downwards.
TCTTTTTTTACTCGATCGCATCCGAACCTCTTTCGGGTATGGACTGTTGGGGCGAATCGGCTTCTCCTTATCGTGTAACGCTTGCCGGAGAATTGAGGCCAAATCTGTTTGCAATTTTTGTTGTTGTTGGTCACAGTCTTTTATGCTCACACGCTCATTATGCTCCCACTTATGTGGCGACGCATGACGATGTTTGAGAGTAACGATGTATGCTGATAACGACGGTGGTGAAGACGAATTTAAAATGCACAACCGTATATTGTTTATGATAATGTATCCCAATACGATTATGGCGTATGATGTTAATGTATGGTGCTGGCTCATAAATTTTGCCATCATGTATGTCTGGCAGTTAGAAGTAGGTTAATGTCTAGGTTATGGCTCTTGTTAATTTTGTTTTCTATTGCTGTGCAAAGTAATCGGGTACTAGTTTATTTGGAGTATTCACTTGTTTAGGCTAAATTATTTATTTCATATCCAATATTACGGCCAGCAGCGGTACTGTTAACACCGTTTGTGTTGAATATTTACTCATGCCTCATGTAACTGAGGTCCCTAGTGATTAGTTAATTCAATACCTGTTATTCAATTTAATTATTTTTAAATTATTAGCTTATTACAAATAAACAATCCAACCTCTAAAACTACAAACTGGTATCTAATTTTAGACTAATTTAAATCCAAACAAATCAAGACTTAAATCTAACCTGAAGTCATTAGAAGTGATTCTCTAAGTCTTGGCATCGAGGAATAAAACATAGAAACGAACTAGGACGAGGAGAACGTAGACCAATCAAAGAATCGCAGGAGGAGGCGTTAGAAATATTGAGGCAAAAGATGGAAATCTATCAGGTGATAAACGCCTGAAAACATTGCCACATTGCAAACATTACAGCTATTGCTTCTATTGATGCGTTTGACTGCACTTATCAAGGAGGGTCTTGCGGTTTCGAACTCTGCTACATCGTGGAACTCGTCACTGTAGCCACACATTATCGTCTGAGCCAGAGCGAAAGTTAAATAATAAGCGTTTCGATTCGATAGATTCATTCAATCTCTGCCTTCTAATTACCGAAAACTCTACTATTATCTCTCTATGAATAGAGTAAGACCCAAGTTAGTAAGATTCTGAACGTCATGTTGAACATAGAACCAAGCAGTTGAATGATTTTTACGATAAGGAACTTCTGTCTCTGGATCTCAGTGCTTCAATAGCAATACGGCTATATGTAAAAATGAAATATTTCATCAGGAGGTCGCTCTGCTATCATCAATAGTGTGTAAAAGTTGTCGGTTAGCTCTGCGTGGTCATCACTACACGGCTGTTGCAATTAGAAAAAAATTAGGTTCCTTTTTATAGCTATGATTTTAATTCTGTTTGTTGGAGGATTCACTACTTCCTATGGAGACGCATTATGTTTCTACTATTAGTGAAATGATGAACATTTTTTGCTTCATTGCTCTTTGTTATTTTTTTTATCTTGCTGTATGATTAATTTTTTACGAATAAATAAATAAATAAAATCCAATTCGAACTACCCTTATTTTAGTATGGTTCGTTACAAAGCGTAACGAACAGCCCGTTATAAAGCGTAACGACAGATAGTGTGCAATGTTGAATAGAACTTACCAGCAAACATAGCTTGCGTGCTAACGATGCCAACGTGTGCTAACGGATTTAGCAATCACTGTGAAATCATTTGAAGGATAGCGTCAAAATGTTGTAGCGTAAAATAGCCGCTATGGAAATGTAACTTAATTTCAGAAATATTTCGTAAGTCAGTATGTGAAACATGCAATTTTTGAAATATTTCAAGATCTGCACAAATGAATTATTTGATTTGAAAAATGCGTTTCTCTACCGTTAAAGCCTATACAAATTATGCAGAATTAAATAATTTATTCGTATGTATTCGAAATACGTTTAAAATGAGAGAGCTTCAAAACAAACAAAAGTTACAGTGAGGGATTTATTGGAAAAAGTAAATCGAATACATGTTTCAAAGCTAGTATTTTGTGGACAGATAGTTTCATCATTTTGTTTCAATTAATTTAATCTTGTAACACAGTTTTTACGTTGTTTTACTGCTATATTATATATTGTTGTTTTATTTGTTTCTTCGTCGCTCTATTAGCTATTTATAGTAACCATTAATAAAACAACTAAGGGGAAGTTATAGCCCGGAGAAATGGGAATGAAAATTTAAGATTTATTTGATTAGCTTAGTTTTCATAACATCCATTGTATGTGGATTGCAATAGAAAGTTAATTTTATTTTTAAATTCACAAATCTCAAGCAACGGAACCAACAGTTAAGTTTAATCCATCCTATTGGAAGTTACCGCTTCCGTATTCATACGAGTGGCGCACCATACGAAGCGTTTGTCATCAACTGCGCTTCTCTCTGCATTCGACTGAGCAGCAGTAGCACTAAGAGTGGTGCATCAACGGTGGGCAAGGAAGTTGCAGACATCCCAAAGAACAATAATGTGAATAAATTATGACAAACTTTAGCTGAGCGACTGTTTTGACAGACAGCCAACCGGCTAGCTAGTTGAAATGCTGGCACAACTGAACCGAACCATACAGTTGCTCTTCTCGCCGGCACTACTTTAAGGTCACCAAGGAAATAGAGAAAAACGAAACGAACTCAAACTGAAATGAAAAATCTAAAGCTCATGCAGCCTACAGTGAAGAATGGCGGTATCCCTCTGGAAGGAACTCCTTTAGGGATAAAGTTGCTTGCTTTGTCTACGCCCAACTGTCGCTACAGAAATGAAGGTGATGACTGAATGAAAAAAAAGGCTTATGTTTCTTCCAGTTGCTTTGTTTTGTTTCTTGTTTCTTTTTTTGTAACCTTGAATAATTTAATGTCCTCGGAAATGCGGAAATGGAAAAAAAGAAATTATCTTTGCTGTATTTATAGCATTAAAGCTTTCAAATTTCTCTGGTACATCTACAAAAACACAAAATAACGCATGTCTTTTTAGTAAGGCAGATAGTGTTAAGAACGGGATTTATTTTTTTAAACTTTGTATTTTCATTTTATTATACACGGAACTGTAGGAAAACCAAACAATGAAAAATGGTAGCCACACGACGCACTCGTGTGGGAAAAAACATTTGCAAAACAAGAATGCAATAAAATCCAACCTTCCAGTATGAAAATGAGTAAAATGCTTTCCCTTGTCTCGCTATGCGATTCCATTTGTTTTTTTTTGCACCAGCGTGCATCGTTGAGCTATTTGTGAAGAATTTAAATTGCATAAAGTTCGATTCGATTCCCCATCGTGCAAATTGTGGGGCTTCTACAAAGTAATAAAAGCCCGACCGCGGGCGTTTGCATAACGGTCAGGCCCAAATAAAAACATTTGTCATCTTCAACAACATGAAGTTTAGGCTTTACCGGTGTTCGCTTTTCCCCGAAACGAAAGGATAGACATTTTTATTTCCGTACATTAATTGTAGCTCGTTTCGAACCGTTGGCTCTGGAGAGTATTAAACATCTGGTATGGGTTTTAGACGCGCATAAATGTGTACCGTGGCGTGGTAATGTGTCGTGGCGCATTTCTCCAATGTTTTCAGAGTCCAGAGATTTTGCTGTTGGTGGGCTTCGAAGTTGAAACACACAATACAGGGAAGCCAAATGCGTACGAATGAGAAAGAGTGAAAGCGTGTCACCGGTGCGTTGTGTGGAAAGGATTACAGCGAATAATGAAAAACTTTTATTGCAGGTTGTCGTAAAATCGTCGTACTGCTTGAAATCTTTCGCTTTTACTCATGAGCTCTAATGGTATATTTAATTTGAAAGCCAATACAAATCATAACCAGCATTGATGGATGTTGCTATCGCATTGATATTGTATTGAAAGAAAAGATTGGACATTACTTGTCATTTTTCTGCCAATAAGCTGGAGCAGGTTGCTCTAATTTCATTCAAGTTCATCAACGGAAGCATAACGTGCGGAATGACAAAATATTTCGTTACTTTTTTAATTGTCTTCTAAGCGGAAAACCCTGACATCGGTCACATCGGTATTATAATGGCTTACTAGAATAATTGATAGCAAGTAGTTTGATACTCAGTTCTCAATACGGAGTAGATACGAACGCAGGTTCCGCTGTGTGAAAAATGGCTGTAGATCGAGTCGGTTCACATTCTTTATGTTGGTCCTTTAAAGGCACGTTTCTCAAAATTCTTCTCTACAAATTTTCTCTCAGTAACGGCTAACTTTAAACAGAGTCCATGTCTAAGAGTCTCCGGGTTTTCTTTATCACTCCAACCGCAAGAGGTCTTGGCCTGTCATTTCAAGCTTTCACGACTTAACTCAATTTCTTAGTCCCTGGTTGGTATAGGTACATGGTCCTATCACAGATTGGCGGTGCTATTACTGAACTGCTGAATTGGGTCCATAGTGATAGGTGTTTTGACTGGATTTATTTCCCCAGGCAGCAGCTACGTGGTTGAGATTTCTTTTTGGTGTCAGATGATGAGCAGCTGTTTTCCTATTTCAATAGATACCTAGAGAATAGTGCTGACGACCACAATGGTAGCGGCTTCTTGTTTCAAATTGTTTCCAAATTGTTAGCAGTAGTGATGTATGCGGTACAGCTTCACCCTGGAATAATTGAAGAATTCTGTCGTGATGTTGTCGTGATGGGTGCATCCGAACTTGCGATAGCTCCAGTAATCGGGCTAGCTAATGTCGAACTCTTGATATCCATTACTCGAACCCTTTTTTTTTACTGTTGTCGTTGTTCTGGTCTGTTACGAAGTTTTCCATTAGATAAGCAAAGGATTCATCTTCATCTAACTTGTGATGCTAGAAATTACCAAAGGAACGAACGTCGTAAGCTTGTCAAGGATTCATATAGTTGAATCGCTTCATCTTGTTTATGAAGTTGAAATCCATGAGGAGGTTCCATAAGTGAAGCGACTCTGAATTTGACTTGATTTCTGGTTGGAGCCTTGTACCACAAGATTTGTGTTATTCAATTTATAGATGCTTTGAATCTATTGATTGACTCTTTTCTTATTGTTTCTGTAGTATTGTTTAATTATCTTTTATTATTGTAACATGCACGGTGTGATAGGATATGCTTAATTTTTATTTTTTTTTCTAATCTCTCCGAAAAAGACACTTTTTACAGGATTCAATTTTGCTATCCGATGGCCTTAGGTAAGTCGTGAGTGTCCAATTCTATGACTGGTCAGAATTGCTTGTTTGTGATTATTGCTGTCGTAGGGGCCAATTGATGCTTTAATCAATACAAGCTTGTTGTCATTCAATTTCAACCACCATTCCATCCATTCTATCATATTATTCCTGGATAGATATTTTTGGAGTCCTGTTTGTTGCTTCCAACCATCATTGGCTGATTTGTCAAAACCAGCAAAAGATGAGTTGTATCCAAGAAGAAAAACTTTCTAGGACCTGGATGAAGAGATTGTTCGATAGCGCTATCAGTAAAACTAACGTTAGGTTTGGTGGAATTTGTTGCTTATTCTGTTGCTTCAACCGAAAAAATCCTTCTATCATCGGCAAGTTTGATGCAACATTTATCATCTGACGAAATGATTCCGCATCCTGGGCTGTTTTCTGTTCCATGGTTGTGATTGCGATTTCTTTTGTGCAGTTTTTCAAGGACGATTTTTACTTCCTATTAAAGATCTGGGAACTGTTAGAAGCTGTTGCTGTACCATGAGATACATAAACGATCTGCAACAGTTAAGTCATTGTTGTACAAGAAAGTTCTATTTATTCACTGCAATCACGTTCGTAATGCCCGTTCGCTTTCTAACAATGCTCTGATACCGTCAAAAAAACATGTGCTTTTACTAGCCACTGAACGAGGATCTAGGTGCGTTTACACCTCATGGGTGAATACTCATTGTTTATATCTAACAGTCATAGTGAGATATATTGATGAAAACCGAACGCGTCATGTAGCCGTTTACACCAAAATCCAATATCCTGGCCAACCAGAAACTTCATAGCAAGAAGAAACTTAACAACTATCTCAATTGCTGGCTGTCAACACTGCCCTCCGCGTTTTACCACAACACGCTTCCAAGAATTTTCCAGACAAATAAGAAACGGATATTAGATCATCAGAGAACAATCACGAATCGCATTTATTGTAGTTGTAAACCTATTGCAATTATGTTCATCTTTGAGTTGTTTGTAACTTTCAAATCCACTTTCACAAAAAAATAACTCGAAGTACACACATCCACACTATATTAAAACGTACAAATTTTCCCGTTTTGCGCGCAGCAGTTAATACCTATTACCTAATCTCCTAATTGCCATTACGAGCGTATCTTGCTATTGTCTTGCAAAAGTTGTAAACTTCCGTTTTCATAATCTAACGAGACTTTGGCGGGGTTCCGCAATTTTCCGCCTGTTTGTCCAGCAGCCTTACGCTAGCTGGTCAGGTTGTGACAAAACGGGAAACATTATAATCTAGTTCTCCGTTGGGTGTTTCCCTACCGAGGGCTGTAGTTGGTACGAGTCCTTGTCGTGTTGAAAGTTAGTAACGACAAAGCAGCGAAAGAAAACAAATAAAAAAACGAGGAAGCAAACTCCACACAAGAGCTTAGCAAAAGTCCTGGTGGCTGGCTAAGGGAGACGCGATTGGAGTTGTATGGAATGGGAGCATTGGGAAGGATTGTTGTTTTTTGTTGCTCCCTAATCGATGTTGTCTGTATTGTCGTGTACCAGGTATACAGCTTGTTTCTATCTAATAGGATTGTTTTGACGCTGTGTTGTAAATGGGGGTCAAGTTGCTCCAGCCGGTGTGGGATCATCATTTACTTCACCTGCTAGAACTGTTCACCGCACCTAACCTCGATCGTTGTCTGCATGCGTGACGCGAATCAGAGCTTGTTGCTTTTCATCCCTTTTTTCCAGAACCGGATAAACCGAGTGAATCGAGTGGCGGGTGAGATAAGTTTAAAAACAAACCCATCCGAACTACAACTTGAGGCCCGTGTGTGAGCGTGTTTGTCCCAACCATCCTCCAATGTACACACACACACACACACAGTGGAGGGCAAACCGCGCCAAAAGGTTAATCGCACAGGCATCCCGGGTACAGTTGGACCCAAAAATCAAATTCATAAATTATAATTAGCAAAGCACCACCGGATGGCACCGTAAGGAGTGAAAAGTGGCTGGGTGCGTACTTTTGTGAAAGGTTTATATTCATTAGCGTACTTCCCATCATCATCATCATCATCATCATCAGCATCAGCATAATCGGTTCTGCGGTCGTTAGGTGCTTGGCGAAAGGGCAGCAAGTCGTAGATCTGCTTCGTCCGAGTTGTTGCGAGCTCAATTAAACAGAACTGGACAATTGTGCGTCCCTGTTTTGCGGTCCGAGAACGCATCCTTGGAAGATAGTCTTTCGCTGTCGCTTGCTGTTGTTGTTGTTGTTGTTGTTGAAACGATCTAACACGGTTGCTCCAAACTGTCGCATATAGCCCACAACAAACCGCACCGCTCTGGCGGGAAAGTTCCCGGCCCTGCCCGAGGACCTCCTGCATTCGACCGGACGAACCCACCGCTTGCCATGGGTTTTCGACGTAAATTATAATAACAACCAGTTTTCTAGCTCCTTGTTTGACCCCGTACCCACGGCCCCCAGTTTTCTTTCTCTCCGGACAACAGTCTGGTTGTAGCGGTGGAAAGTTTTGCTACACCGAAGCTACACCACAGAGCGAAAAGTTTGCCGAGGACGAGCTTTAGTTTTTAATGAGTCTATTAAACAAACCCCGGCAAAGAAACCTATTGCTGCTCGGGCCAGCCCAGATTCGTTGCAGGAGGGTTTCTTTTTTTAGCTCATCGTAGTCGAGGCTTACACACAAAAACCCAAAGTCCCAGCAACACGCAGCCGGTTTGCGTAGAGTTTTGTGGTTTTTGTTTAATGTAAAATTATGGAACGGCGCGTCCGAACAGTTATTGGCTGTTTTGTTAGCGCCGGTAAAATGTTTGTAATTATTATAAACTTTCGTAGTAGATCGCGAACGAACGGCTACCTCGCGGTAGGCTTGCTGGCTGAACGATGAGATACGAAGAAAGCGCCGCACGGAGTCACCTTACCAGGGCACGTTTGTTGGCGGAATTGCAATTACTGCAGCGTGGAGAAAATTGGTTCGCAATGGTGGTTTTTATTTTGATATTTATTATTATCGCACAGTTAATGTTATTGGGCATAACTTTACCGCCGCCCCCTATGTTTTATTGTAGCCGTTTCGCGATATGATTTCCAACGGCGGTTAACAGCCTTTTTGTATGCGTTGGAAAAAGTATTAAAAACTCTTCAATAAACCGTGGGCTAAACTGGTGGCCCGATAGGCTGGCAAATAGCAACCCGCACAATGGTATGGCAAATATTATGTCATTCGAGTGGATGAAAGAAAATATAATGCTCAAATACTATCAAAACTTCTGGGGACACATTGCGCTGCATCGAAACAGTGTGGTTAGGCGGACGGCTTATGCATCGGTCGTTAGGTGCTTGGCGAAAGGGCAGCAAGTCGTAGATCTGCTTCGTCCGAGTTGTTGCGAGCTCAATTAAACAGAACTGGACAATTGTGCGTCCCTGTTTTGCGGTCCGAGAACGCATCCTTGGAAGATAGTCTTTCGCTGTCGCTTGCTGTTGTTGTTGTTGTTGTTGTTGAAACGATCTAACACGGTTGCTCCAAACTGTCGCATATAGCCCACAACAAACCGCACCGCTCTGGCGGGAAAGTTCCCGGCCCTGCCCGAGGACCTCCTGCATTCGACCGGACGAACCCACCGCTTGCCATGGGTTTTCGACGTAAATTATAATAACAACCAGTTTTCTAGCTCCTTGTTTGACCCCGTACCCACGGCCCCCAGTTTTCTTTCTCTCCGGACAACAGTCTGGTTGTAGCGGTGGAAAGTTTTGCTACACCGAAGCTACACCACAGAGCGAAAAGTTTGCCGAGGACGAGCTTTAGTTTTTAATGAGTCTATTAAACAAACCCCGGCAAAGAAACCTATTGCTGCTCGGGCCAGCCCAGATTCGTTGCAGGAGGGTTTCTTTTTTTAGCTCATCGTAGTCGAGGCTTACACACAAAAACCCAAAGTCCCAGCAACACGCAGTCGGTTTGCGTTGAGTTTTGTGGTTTTTGTTTAATGTAAAATTATGGAACGGCGCGTCCGAACAGTTATTGGCTGTTTTGTTACCGCCGGTAAAATGTTTGTAATTATTATAAACTTTCGTAGTAGATCGCGAACGAACGGCTACCTCGCGGTAGGCTTGCTGGCTGAACGATGAGATACGAAGAAAGCGCCGCACGGAGTCACCTTACCAGGGCACGTTTGTTGGCGGAATTGCAATTACTGCAGCGTGGAGAAAATTGGTTCGCAATGGTGGTTTTTATTTTGATATTTATTATTATCGCACAGTTAATGTTATTGGGCATAACTTTATCGCTGCTCCATGTTTTATTGTAGCCGTTTCGCGATATGATTTCCAACGGTGGTTAACAGCCTTTTTGTATGCGTTGGAAAAAGTATTAAAAACTCTTCAATAAACCGTGGGCTAAACTGGTGGCCCGATAGGCTGGCAAATAGCAACCCGCACAATGGTATGGCAAATATTATGTCATTCGAGTGGATGAAAGAAAATATAATGCTCAAATACTATCAAAACTTCTGGGGACACATTGCGCTGCATGGAAACAATGTGGTTAGGCGGACGGCTTATGCATATTTGGTGCCTTTCACACATCATTTCCCGGGCGTGTACGGGGTGGGTGTGAGGGTGTGTGGATGTGTGAAGGTGTATTGTGGAATGCTTTAGGAAAGTTTGTCTCCTCCCTACCCCGTTCGGAGTGCATTTTATCCGAAACCCTTTGCATAATACGGTATGCTGATGCAGCGTTTCCCGCTGTGTACAGTGTTCTGTCAATAGTTGCTCAGTTTTTAAATGTATATATTTGATGAAGATGTTGAAAATAATGCAATGTTTTCAAATTGTTTTTGCAGATTATTTGCAAGAAAAAAAATAACATAAAGGACAAAGAATTATATTTTAGAATTCGTTATTTTGACAGATAGGAATACATTAAAACAAGATTGATTTTGATCGTCTTTTGTAGCTTTTTTCTATGTACCGATCAAGCTTAATGGCGTTATGGGGGTCTATGATGACTTAAACTGAAAAAACTAAAAATTTTAAGTCATAATCGAATTAGGTTTACTCATCCCAAAGCGTTTTGACAACTGATAAACCATTTTGACAGTTAGGTCACTGGGCGCGTCACAAAATTGCATATTTTTTGTCAGAATAAACGTGCAAAATCTTTAAGGAATAACTGTATAATAGTATATAACAGAGTAAAATACACATCTAGACAATATAAACTATTTAATAGATATTATTTCATTAAAGGCATTTATTTACAATTCGGTAACACGAGCTCGAGCATCGGTAATTGCAAAGAAGCTCGAGAAAAAACTAAAACTAATTGAAGCACAGACATCTGATTAAATTGAATTTTGAATGTAATTTGTTCGAACAAAATCTAATGCTTTTGGCGCTGGCTAGACTTGTCCTTCATTGTGTATGCATAGCATTTAAGTCGCCATTTATTTAATATTTATATAATAACTGGTTTATGCCATCGTAGACCCCATAAATAGATTGGGAACAGCATTGACCAAACCTATCCATAAACTTGAAGATTTGTAATGTAATGTGAGCTTTATTCCTGATGCGAAGAAGGTAGTAATGGTGAGTTATATCCTGAGGATTAACAGCATCTTTTAACTTCAGATGATCAAATTTGATCGAGGATTTGTCATCGAAACAGTGTCGAAATATCTGTCTAATAGATGTCTGATATGAATTCGCTTAGTGACAATTACTTAACATATGTTACTGACTGCGTTTGTGGGCACATTTTTTTTTATGGTGGTCGCATCGTCGGTCTAATAGACTTTCAACTAACCTCAACAATCATGAGAACGAGGTTTTGAGCTTCTATTACTCTATAGCCATTACAGTGCAGTAACTGTTCGTCAAGGCGCTGGAAGAGTTGAAAGAACTAGAACATTATTTTTATACAGAAAATTATCGTCTAAAGCTTGCATGTAGAAGAAGCCCAGAGAAAGTCCGTCGTGATGTAAGAAACCCAGAAACCTAGAAGATGACCCAGAGTTATGAATTTTGAATGACAAATCGATTGTTTCATGACAGATTGGGTTCTATCCTTTCATATTCAGTTAGTAAAGCTTGATCATACCAACACTTCTTGCTTAACAAACGAATTATTAGCTTAATGAATAATTTATGTACAACAACCACAAGAAATTTCTTCCACATAACAGCACTGCAAATTGTCCATCAATAACTGTAGCTGCAGATTGTATCGTACCACCACTTTAGACCAAAGTGTTTTGGTAAAGCTTTTGCCAAAGTCCGTCACACACACACACACACACATACATGCCCTCCCGGCGCGATGGTACCAGTGATGGAATAATTGATTATGTTTAACAATGCATTCTACACGGTTGTGTGCACTTTTCTTACCCACCGATCAGTAGTAGCCGGGGCCAACCCGGCCAGTTTGTTTAGTGCGCGTTGCAACCAAACGGGGGATTATCCTCGGAGTTTGGGGAAATTATGGAATTCCGTCGGCATTGCCCAGCCAACTAAGGGAGAGGAAGGAGGAAGGAGGGCGGAACGAGTGCGAACCGTTTGCTGTTGATGTTTAGTCATTTTGTTGATGAGGATTAGCTTAGCTGTTCGGTGGCTGATTATTTATCATCCTTTTGCGTGGAAAACAACAAAACACCAGCGTAGCAGGGAGCCGGTACACAATCCGCATTAATCCACATGCGGTATTTAGTGCAATATTTTCTTTGCCGGTGCAGTGTAGGTGCATAAAATGCGCCTAAATATTATGCAACTCGACTCATGCCTCTTGGTGCATAGGATTTCCTGACGGGGGTTAGTTAAACAACCGCCTTTTATGGAAATAAAAAAAACGAGTGGGAGAGAGAGTGGAAGAGTAAGGGATCGAACGAAGAGAAGAGTAGAGAAGGAGGGTCACCTGTGTAGGTTAAACCTTTGAAACACGGGGTGATAGTAGTTTGAAAAAAAAAAATGATGAGGAAAATATTGTGACGGTTATAGAGCAAACAATTAGTTAAGAAAAATGCCAAATATGCAACGGGCTTGAGTGAACATTCTGACGCATAATGAAACAATCTAGGCAGAACATTCCCATCGATTTCTTTTGAGTGATAATATGAATTCAATGGCATTAAGGAAACATTTTTAATGAAAATATTTACACATCATGTCGAATGAAAGCTGTTAAGTGATGAACATTGAATGTTGATGAATAGCTTCGTACATTGCATATCGAGAAAAGTAAGTTAGTAATCATAAAAATATAGTTATGTGTATACAATGATTTTATTCAACAATTTCAATAAATGTTAGTTGGTATCTTCCTGTATTTCGCAAGCAGAAATATACCTTATTTTCAAAATTCATATGTCCCTGTTCCAGCCATTTGATCAGTGGTAGTATCCAGTAGGTTGTAAGAAGAAGCAGATAAGTATTTGAATGATTGAATGATCGAATGATCAATTGATGAGTATTTACATAGCACAACAAGTTATTGGAAATTGGCATTACATTTCGTCAAACGGCTCTTCTTGGAGAGTATAGCGAAGCAACAGCTACACTGTACTATCTCTTCATCGTTTTTAAAGCATTTTACAGAGCACGTCTCCACTTGTCTCCTCTTCAATCTGTCGCTAGAGAGGGCCATCCGAGACTCGGAGGAGGAAACTGTGGGGACTATTTTCTGGAAGTAAATCCAGATCTTGGAATGCGCTGATGACATGGATATTATTGGTTTGAAGTTCTCCTATGTAGCAGAAGCTTACCAAAAAATTGAGCAGGCGACACTTAACCTTGGGTCGTTGATTAACAGGGCAATAAGGGGGTTATGGGGATGTGCATGGGTGATGTGCAGCTAGGTGATCTTTGGATCTTTGAAGTTTTCCAATACTTCACCTATCCGCAGACAAAGGCAGCACTGATAACAATATAGATATTGAATTACGCACAAGAGCGCTTCACAACGGACAAAGCTGGGACTGCATATAGTCCCACTACTTACATACGCCTCTGAGACACAGACTCTGTCCAAAACTGACGAAACCCTTCTAGCCGCTTTCGAGAGGAAGATGCTCAGAAGAATTTTTGGCCCCTAATGAATGGACAATTGAAGAGCCGCTAGAACGACAAGCTATATGAGCTGTACGGTGATCTCATCATCGTGCAGCGAATTAGACTCTTCAGGCTGGTCATATTATAAGAAAAGCCCTTTCAGACTATCCACATGAACAAGGGAAGCATGATAGGCCTAAACTGATTACACAATGGTCGGAATATTGGATTAGCAGGTGACGACGCTAGATCAACACCGCTAACACCGAGAAGCTGTTGTAGCGCCTTATAAGTAAGTAAATAAGTAAGTAGCAATGATGAAGACACTTTCACAATTTTTTACATAATTATGGACAAAACATTTGTTTTCAGATCTGGATTTTTGGGTGACCTTTTTTCGTCAGTCATTTTATATGTAGTCCGACACCGTATGTTAGCCTTCGTCGTTTGTAGTTTGAATCTATGAGTCTATAAGTTCGATTGTCCTTGTTATTTGTAAATCATATGAAAGCTAAAAAGATTGTACCTAAGGCCAGATTATAAATTTTATCGCCATGCTTGTTGCTTGTATAATGAACGAAGTACTTGCAACTATCTTCATCATGACTTGACAATACTTGCTGAGGGCTGTTTATAATTTCAGTTTTTTGCTGAAAGTCAGGAACTCTACAAAAAGGCCCAATTTTAGCTCTACACTCCAGAAACCACCATTTCCATGTCAAACGAGCTAAGATTTACAGTCTGACTACATTCTAATCACACCGCTCATTACGTGATTCCGAGCGGAAGTGTTTTTGCCACAGCCGAATCGGATTAGATTGTTTTCCGGTTTTGCGGTTTTAAGCGTCGTTGCAGAACGAAGACACTGTCAGCACAAAAAGTGCCTTAAAAATCGCGACACCCTAGGGAGCGTTTAATTATTTGGAAGATGACTTCATTCCACCACCGCTCAAACCAAATTGCAAGAAGCTGTTCGGCCGGCTGATATAAATACGATCCGGTCGCGTGGTCGTTTAGTTCCAGACACTCACTCCCAGGCAACGAAGCTGAAGCAAATGTTCAGCGTTGAATCTCCAGGCCCCAAACCAAGGCATAATATCGCCAAATTTGACATTGTGACCCGCAATGAAGTGATTTGCATTTTAGCCAGAGCGTTGGGCGCACCGAGGATGGGCGATGCGGTATCCGTGAAGCGAAACGATCCACCATTTTCTTCACTTCGGGATGGTGGATTAGGAGGTCAAATTATTAGCGCTCGGTTTAGTTGCACGATGCTCCACAGCTGGATGTCGGTACGTTGTGCCAGGAATACTGGGCAGTACCCTCCGACTGACGGAGACCTACCTCAAAGAACTTCTGGCTCGTCGATGAGCGTGTGGAAAGAACGATGGAAGCAAAAGGGAAATGCGGAAGCCGTACACAAAACTGCCGGCACAAATGCAACATCGTCGTGAGGATGGGTTTTTGGAAAGTTTTGCTTCGCTCAAAGGCAGCGCAAGAAACATCATGCAGCACGGGAAGCCAGAAGTTAGAAGTTGTTAATCTAACACGCTACGCCGGGCATGAAATCATTCTCGACAACAAAACAAGGTTACATCTTGAATGAAAATTTGTACGAAATTTATTATCACAAGTAAAATGGAAATGGTTCGAGAAGGGGAGACAGAGAGCAAGAGTTTGTGTGTGAGTGTGAGGGCCCAGGCGTGGTGGACATCAGACATATAGAAGACCGAATGTGCCGTGAGCTTTAGGCGATGAGCTGCGGGTCGGTTTTGATGTTTCATTGTATCGTAAGAGTCCAACGGGATGCAGTCAGGATTCAGCCCTAAAGCTTTGTTGCAACTTAAGACTCGGGACTTGGGATCTAGGATTCAAAGAGCTTAATTTTGCTTAATTATATTAGATCATCTTTTGCATAAAAATGACCAATATTTTGTTGATAATTTAACTCAGTAGAGTATTTCCATATGGTTTCTTTTTGTTTTATATTACAGTGAGAATTTCTACCGGAAGTACTGGACGAAATGGAAGAAAGTTTGTAAATGTATATTCACCTATCTGAGTTCATTTGACTAAGTCCATACTTAGTTCATCCATAATTCATCCATAAATTTCGATCCTATAGCGATCTGTGTTTACATTCTCCGGTTAAGTTCCTTAGTTTGGATTCAAATATTAAATCCATGGAACATACATATTTCGGACCTAATAGTAAATCTCACAAGTAGTTTGTTAGTTTTTGATTCATTTGGACACTCTTTTGTATTTTTTATTTATTTAATAGCTTAACATCTCAAAATTTGCAACTTTAGGAATAATTTTTCAGTTTTCTTGAACCAATTATTTACAAACAAAAACTGACAAAAAATGCGTTCGCCATCAGTTTAGGTTTAGCAGCGCAAACCTTCATAAAACACGAGTGCCATTTTCAATTAGCATTCATGGAACTAAATCCACGCTATAGCCAAAGGTAGTCGAACAGGCACTACATGTTCGTGCGGAAAAGTTCATCTGAAAGCATTTATGCAGTATGGTACGCTCAAGTGATTACGCGCGTACTCTCGTGTGCTGGAGAAAATTGAATCAAACTGCCAATAACTGGCGAAAGCGGTGGTTCACAAATGCGTATAACTTTTTGCCGCTTGTTTTTGCAAATAAGCCTGCCAATAAAATATTAAAAACATACGCAAACAAAAAACACGAGAAGGGAAAAAAAGTGAAAGGGGAACTAAAACGAGAAAAATGCACACATGCAACATTTGGCCCCGGCCTTGTCAAACTACCGGCCAGCATGTTGACGTGTGTGTGTGTGCGTATGTTTCGGAATGTTCGCTGGTTGGTGTAGTTCCGGTTTTTGTTTTTGATAACCCTATCACTATTTTCATGATTCAAATGCAGCATTCTATTATGGAGTGATTTTTTTTTCAAGAAGAAACGGAACTCCCGCTCTAAATCCGTAAATGTAGTGTTTTTGTTTTGTGCCTGTAGAGTGTCAACGACACGCGCGTTGCATATCGGGTTTTGTCTCGCCGTGTCTCCGTATTCACGTACGCGACCGTAAGCTGGGGTACAATGTAGCTACTGAAGAATTAAACAGCTAATAACGATTATGGTGTATAAGCTTATCGTAGACTGCAGTCCGCTGCACATGGGTTTGGCAGCGTGTGCTCTTGTGTGTTCGTGTAGCACCACGGGGTACACATTTTTGAAGTTTTACAACTTGTTCTGCTGTCTCGTAGTCTGTCGCATCGTACTTTTGGTTTAGTTGTTTCTTAGTCATAAAAATTGATACGATTACTTCGTATTGAGTGGATTGAAAGGTTTAGGGAAAGGAACTGAGAGATGTTGTCCATTTTGGACATACTAAACGATGACCTGTACTTTCTAATTAATTACCCCTTGATGAGAGACAGAAAGGACAGACCGAATTGTTCAAGTCTTGGAGGGAGATCGGATGGTGGACCAAAAATGCAGCTCTAAACGAATGTGGATAACTGTTTAACAATAAACATAAAGATCGGGTAGGAGAGTTGACAGATCTTGGGCAGAATCTTGGTTTGGCGGATCAAACTTAGCAGATGTTTGGGCTTTCCGAGCTTTCAAGGGACGTACATATTGATAGAAGTTGATAAGCTTTATATGCGGATTATGGGGTTCAGGGGATCGGACTTCATTAGGGGTCCTCGTATGTGGACATCTATGGATTCGATGTGTTAGGGGTCTTTAACTTTCATTCTGGTTAGGATCTCCAAAGGGCTTGATTCACCACTGAGTAAAACTCCTAAACTTTGCTGGATTGATGCAGCTAACTATTTTAACAAAAAGGAACAGACATTGTTGACAGCATCTTTTCGTTAGCTGAAGTGTTCTTGTTTTATCCTTAATAATGTTTTTAAGTGCGATACAACGCTATGCACAACATTAGGTGCGACACAAGCCTTTCGTTCTTTGCTATTGTCTTTTCTTTCGTTCTGTCTTTTCTTTTTTTTTGTACCATAATATTTGACATGTATATATAATTAAAAAAACGTCATCTTGACCTAAGCTAAGACTGTAGCAAACTCTGAGGAAATAGGTCTGGGTTATGGATGGAATCTTTGCTATCTCGAAGATGTGTATGAAGATAAATTGAAGGATTGTAGAATGTAATGTTGATAAATAAACACAGTGGAGAATGCGAAATACACCCTCATCCTTTGCGATACGACACTTATACTCTCGACAAGGAAGAGTAAAGGATCTTGAGGATAGTAAACTAAGTAGTGGTCTACTCGATCTCTCGTATAATGAGAATACTGGCCGAGGGTGTAAAGATGCCCGATCAGCATGTTTAGGCATGGAGGATGGGTAAAATTTCTCATTTTGCGTTTTGAAACACTGGTGATTGAATAAGATGAGAGCTACATCAAGCCTCTTCTTGATGGTGAAGGTTCGATTTACAGAGATCTCTAGTCGATCGTATAACGAAAAATTATGTTGAAAGGGAAGAGATAAATGAAATAACATTTTATTTACTAAGACTGAGAATAAGCTCATACACCAAATGAAGAAATAATTTTTTTGCAGAACAGTACAGTCACCAACTCTAATAAGCTTGGTAACGAACTCTGACAGAACAGAGTTTAAATCGTTAAGAAAAAGAATTAAGTACACTTCCTTAACTTACTTTAAACTTGGCTTAGTGTCAAGCAGTTCAATACTATAAAAACCAAAAGACTTTGATGCCAACTGGTGATAGTTTGTCGTGGAGATTACATTTTACTGCGAGAAGTACGTTTGACTATGAAGAAGATAATGTGTCCATGAAACAAAATGACTGATTTTTGAAGAAAATAAACCATATGCACTAAAATATAATTCCAATTTGAATCATTTTCATATTAAGTTCATATTAGATGGGCTCGTTTTATAATAAATAAATTAAAATTAAATTACGTAACAAAGTTAGCCACCTACAATGACAATCTACTGTTGCTTCTTCATGGAGAGCAAGCCATTTTCTTCAAATCCTCTTCCTTAATATCATTCTAATCACTTTCCAATTCACTTCATCGTTAGCTTCATCGTTTGGTCCCATACTCAAGCGCGTGCCTGCATTTATGCATACGTTGTCAGCATCAGCTGTGTAGCCCTTTATCCTTCCCTTTTGTTTTCCACAGTTTCTTCCATTCTCGGTTCGTTTATTTTCAGCACAAAAAAAAAAAACAACCCAAGTAACACACGGAACACGCGCCAGAATCACTAGCGCGGCACGTTGTACAGCATGCAGCCGAATGTTGTGGTGCATTGTGGTGCGCCACGGTGGAACGTGTTCAATCGCACCACCGTTTGGGTCGATGGATAAACAAGTGTGTCGTTTTCGCCCGCTTAAAAGGGCCGGTGGCGGGAAACGCTGTTGTAAAACTCGCACACCGAGACAGCCGTGTATGTGCATTTAGTGTTCATCCCGTGCCAGTCAGCGGCAGAAGAATCGGTGGCAGCAAGCATGAGCATGTAATGAGCCGATCCGGGATTGTCGCTCGGGAAATCAGTCGTCGCAGTGCATTTCCACGGTCGGTGGTCGGTTTTCTCGTTTCGTTCGAAGCGGTTTCCATTGTTTCTTGTCTTTTTTTTTATCTGAGTGTGCCAATACAGCGTGTGTTTGTTTGTGTGTGGTTCTTTTATTGCAATGGTTGTGTGGCAAGGGCACGGCACTGCATGATCTTTCTCGTCGTTCTTTTTCAACCGCAACAAGCACTGGTGAGGCAGCTTTGTTATAGTCTGTATGTTGCTATAGCTTCGTTAGGATGGTAATTTTCTAATGAGGATGAACTGAAGTCATAGTGCCGAGTGATGTAGAATAAATGAAGTGATGAAAATAGAAAATAATTGCTGTTAAAAAGACTGTTCTGTTTGTTGTGATTTATTTGTGGAATGTAGTTTTACAAAGATTTGAATGTTACGTAGCTTTCATGGTGCGTGATATCGCGCCAAGTACTACTCAAACTTATTTTCTCATTTAACAACTTTAAACAAGGTACCTTGGGAACGCGATTTTCTTCACCACGAAGAAGTAGAATCATTAAAGTTTAATGTATTGAATGGCAAGATGTTCATTGTTATTGTTTAAAATAATCTACAAATGATTGTTTATTACAATCTACATTTTATCTACAGTTATGCAGAGCTTCTGCATTCTGGATATTAATAAAATCACGACGAGATACTAAAGATACATCTTCGTCGCGTTGATGTAAGAGACGAACTGCTAACAATGCGAAAAAATGCGAAAACAAAATCAAATATACAGATCTAGCAGTATTCTTCGAAAGCGTTTGTCATGGAACGCTGATGAGTTAGCTGAACACGCTTGGATTTCTAGAATCAATCTTTCAATGGCCTAGGTCGTACTTGATTGAGCGCATATGTCACGTGAGAATTGCATACTACCAGTTCGAAGCTTTGTACAGTTCGTTTGGTGTTGCTCAGAGCAGCGACTTGTTAATGTTGTCTCGTTTATCCTTCTTTGTGATTATTTTTTAATGTATGCTAACGATCTAAAATATTAGTACCTATTCCAAGCACTAATGACATTACAACTCTTCATCATTGATTGATTGGTTTAGAAAATGATGTTATTGCAATTGTCTATGTATCGAACAATCAAGTTAGCAAAATGGATGTTACTTTAGACTTTATGCTGACGTTTGTTAACTATTACTAAATGATTTCTTGCTTCGGAAGCTCCAATTTTATCTCTAGATAAATATCACCCTGCACTTGAGTTCAGCCTCACCCTTCAGTCAGTCAGTTACACACCAAGGAGAAACCTTTATTCGAACCGATTCGATTTCCATAAATTGGACTATAACAAATTATCCTCAATTCTTGAGAATTCTAATTGGTCATTCCTTGATAGTCCTGATTCAATCGACCAAGCCGTTGCTGATTTCTGTGATGTTGTCAAAGCTGCCTTTCCTTTGTGTTGTCCTCCCATAAAAACTTACCCTTCACCTCCCTGGTCTGATGTCACTCTCCGTTCGTTACGGAGGGACAGAGCGCGCGCTCTTAGGCGTTTACGTTGTTCCCCGTCTGAGTTCCGCAGACGTGTTTTTAAATATGCTGCCTCTGCTTATTCTATTTATAATCGAGCAAGATACTCTATCTATCTTCAAAGGCTTCAAATCCGCTTTCATTCTAACCCCAAATCCTTCTGGTCTTACGTCAACAAACGTCGTAAGTCCTCTCCTATCCCTTCCGTTATGTCCCTTGGTACGGTCTCTGCAGAGAATGACACCGACATCTGTTCTCTCTTCACTGAACACTTCTCCAGCAATTTCGCTGCTCCGGTTGGCGGGCAAGCGTCTTCACCATTGTCTGTCCATGATATTTCACTCCCTCCAACCCCCAGCGTACTCTCGTTCATCGATGCTGACGCTGTTTCTGGGGCCTTAAATAAGCTCAAACTTTCGTTCTCACCTGGTCCTGATGGCATTCCCTCCTCCATCCTTAAAAAATGTAGCTCTGTATTCGTCCCTCTCCTTGTGAAGTTATTCCGTTTCTCCTTCTCCTCTCACACCTTTCCTAGTCTTTGGAAACAAGCTTGGCTTATTCCTATTTTCAAGAAAGGCAATACTTCTATAATTTCCAACTACCGCGGAATCGTCATACTCTGTGCGATGTCCAAAGTTTTTGAATCCGTCCTCCATACGTTCCTCCTCCACTCCTCTCGTAGTATCGTTATTCCTCAACAACATGGTTTTCTCCCTAAGCGTTCCACTACGTCCAATTTAATGTGTTATATATCCTTCATTTCCTCTCAACTCGAATCAGTTCCACAAGTCGACTCTATCTACACTGACTTTAGCTCGGCTTTTGATCGTGTTGCCCACTCCCTACTCCTTGATAAATTGTTGCAACTTGGAATCAATATTCACATTGTTTCGTTGTTGCGTTCCTTTTTATCTGGACGTTCCTACTCCGTCAAAGTGAAATCGATCCTCTCCACCCCTTTTTCGTCCGGGTCCGGTGTACCGCAAGGTAGCGCCCTTAGTCCTCTGCTGTTTGTTTTGTTTATTAATGACGTCTGTTCTGTGTTACCTCCAAATTGTTTCCTTTGCTACGCCGACGACCTAAAAATTTTCTATCCCATCTCCTCTTTAGCCGATTGCTCTATCCTTCAGGATATTCTTAATCGGTTTTCTTCATGGTGTAACCTCAACTCCCTTACCCTTTGTTCTGTTACATGTATTTCCATTTCGTTTAGTCGCACCCGCTCCCCTGTTATGTTCTCTTATGTTCTCGATGGTGTCCATGTTAATCGTGTCTCCATCATCAAGGATCTAGGTGTTTGGTTTGACTCGAGCCTGACATTTGTGCACCATATCGATGCTGTTTTAGCTAGTTGTTGGAGAACACTTGGGCTTTTAAAGCGTGTAGCACATGACTTCTCGGACCCTCTATGTCTGAAGGCCTTGTTTTGCTCGCTGGTCAGGTCATTGCTGGAGTATTGCTCAGTGGTTTGGACCCCTTCTGCTAAGGTCCACATTGATCGAATCGAGAGAGTGCAGAGGTCTTTCACCAGGTTTGCCACCCGCAAGCTGTTGGGTGACTCGGCCTCTGTCCTCCCCTCTTACGAGTCCAGATGTCGATTGCTTGGTCTACACACTCTGCAAGACCGCCGTCTCCTAGCTCAATCCTCTTTCATTGCTTCCCTTCTTCTAGACCGCCTAGATGCGCCAACACTCCTATCCTCCATCCATTTCTATGTTCCCTCTCGCTCCTTACGCCCTCGCCCTCCTTTGATTGTCCCTTTAAGGCGCTCGGCAGTTGGTCGCAAAGATCCTCTGATTCGTGCTATGGGTAGCTTCAACCGCTCGTCTCAAGATTTCGATTTCAACTCGTCCTTATCTTCCTTCCGTGCTCGTCTCTCTGTCTAGTTAAGTTAGGTTAGGTTAGTAGTTAGGATAACTTAATAGTATTTAAGCAACATTTGTGTAGCCACGAGGCAGACAAATTATGAACTAATAAATGAAAATAAATGTACCTAGTGCTAACAGGACTCTTGGTCAGCTATTTAAAATGTCATGTAATTTAAATTATTCTTTATGTACATCTAAACACTTTATATTACACCTTAGTCAGGTCTATGATTGGGTACATCTGTATTCTATACTCTCCATACATGGAATATTGGTCTAAAGACACCAAACCTAGGTCCCCTGTACCAGCATTCCTATGTCGTATTAATTTACAAAAAATACTCAGGCAAGCCGACTAAAACGCGAGGCCGATAGGATTGGATTGAGGATCAATGCGACGAAGACAAAGTACCTGCTTGCGGAGGCTCTGACCTGGTGTGTGCGAGAAGGTCGTGTGGAGAAGGAGAATGAACCACGAGCTAGCTGAGCTTTTTGGCGATGCAGACATCCTGACGGTTGTCAAAGCCGGAAGGATGCGCTGGTTGGGGCACGTGATGAGGATGCCCGACTCATGCCCTGCCAGGAAGGTGCTCGTCAGCGACCCGTTCGGCACGAGGCGTAGAGGAGCACAGCAAGCTTGTTGTCTGGATCAAGTGGAGTCAGACCTGAGGGATATCGGATGCAGCCGGGGGTGGAGGAATGCAGCCATGGACCGAGTTTCCTGGAAACGAATTGGACGCCAGGCCCTGTCTACTAGACGTACCCCGTAGGAGCAGGCCAGAAAAGAAGAAGAAGAAGGCTCAGGCAAGCTGCTAGATATAGGACACTTCATTTTGAAACTCATCGAAGAACCCAGTAGTACAGAACGATCCGGTGAACACCATGACTCGTGGATACAATCAATTGTATGTATGCCATTATTTTGAGAACGTCTCAATGGTGGTCATCAATTTCTGTTCAATAAAGTTGTACCAATTCTACATTCCTTCACTAACGGCTGCATCTGTTATCCGGCATGTTCAAAGAGGTCTGTTACCTATCATCTTCCTGGTGGGATATACGTCATTCATTATCATCACAGTTTTGACTACTCTCAGGAATCTACACCTGATAAATGGCTCAGCTAGATCAAATATCCTGGTTCACCCCCGTTAGCGATTATTTTTTACGTTTTTCTGTCAGCATTGTCCAGGACTCGGGTCCGTAAAGAATTACCGAAGAGAATTTATTTATAGTAGACACGATTTCCTAGAACAATTCACTCTCAGATTTCGCTTACTCGAAATGATGATCCGACCAGGAGTTCCATCATCAAGTTGAGATCATCGGCGTTGACTGTTGTTCTGCAACATAGTCGGACTCTATTCACGATCAAAGTCTTCTGAAGCGAGGTAGTTTATCGACGTATTGATCCTCAAATCAATCTAGCTTTGCGTTTCAGATATATCGGAATAACTTGGTAATTAGCCTGTAGGTAGGATGCGAGTCTGTGGAAGAGATTATTTTGGCAATACAACCTTGAACATTTTTTGCCTGGTATTTCTGGATTTATTGACTTAAGTTACCCATGCCTGGATGGTTCATTCAGGGATACGGTTCTGATACCCGGATCTGCCGAAGAAAACTAGTCTCTGCGCTAAACTTTGGAACAGATTAATCCACGATAATTATTATATATTCTTCATTTGATTTGACGTACAAAATCTTCATTCTATTCCTAATTTGCTTTGATTATAAATTTAACTTGTAATTACTTATTGCGTAATGAAATATAATTAAAAGAACAGAACATTTGGTCTGTTTCAAGCCATGAGTATGGATAGAAACCGTTGCTCACTTTCCTGTGCAAAATATTCGGCATCGTTAAACTTAGCCGGCACATTTGTTAGCCCCAACGTTGGCCCCACGTTATGTTATAATTGAAAAATGACGCTAAAACACTCGCCAAACGATAGCGAACGTACGTTGTTGTTTCAGCGTTGTCTTTCTAATCAATGCAACGAATGAAAAAAAAAAAACACACACAACTCCATAACCATAATGTTCCTATCTGCAAGATAGGTAGGCCGTCCCGCAGGACTTAGCGAAAGCTTGCAAAAAGACATTAACTATCTTTCGGCCACCACCTGCTTCCGTGAATGGATTAGAAAATGGAGCATCCGTTTTTATGCCCAGCCCTTCCGTAGCCATATTTTCCATTATCCGCTTGCCGTTGCCGGTATTCGGTGCAATCTTTCGATCATCTTTCCCAGCGGGTTGAAGCCTGCCGTTCCATCATTGCCATTAGTGCTAATGGGTTCGGCCGCTAGGACGGGAAACCTCTGCCACCGTCGGAACCGCTATCGGACGTATACGGGCTCGGTTGGTTTCGATACGGTTATGGACGGAGCTTCCAGTGAGTCCGAGGCACTGGGGAGCGGTACAGCGATTTGAGGTTTTTGCGTAACGCACGCCAGATGTGTCGCACTTACCGGCTGACCGCAATGGAAAGTGACTGGGCGTCGGTATGGGTACGCGAACGAAGATGGAGGGAATATTTTCCGGTACGAAACAAATTGGGACCACTTACGGGTCATTCCTTCTCCCATCCACCATTCTCAAGCTGGCGCCGAATGGTCGGTTCGGTAGTCGCTTAATATTCATGAAAAATTACGCGCCCAACGGAACGGTGTGCGGATTAATAATGAACGCGGTCCTCGGTAAAGGCTAACCGTGGCATGGTAAGTAAAGAACCGAAAAACTGCGTGGGCGAATAAGCCCTACGAGCGTCCCAGCCAAAATTCCATTCGCCTAAAAATGGACCCAACCTGTCCACTGTGTTGGTCCGGCCGGTCCCGAACCACGTGACAGCGTAAAACCCAAAAAGGGTGTAGAAAAAACGGCTTTACAGGTAACATTTTAGGCATGAAAATTTTTATTGCATGCCGGTACGCTGAAGTCCCACGTTACAGCACGAATAAAAAGAAGTAAGATTCATCCTCACCCTTCACGGACATGATTGTCAACCGGAACCGGCATGTGCAACACCCTAATCCCATCGGTATGGCGTTCGATTTAGCTTTCGTGTCCATCGTTTCCACGTCTGCGTCCAATGAATTTATAATTTCTCCATCTCCTACTGGGTGTTGGGCTTTGTTTTCTTTTGTTTGAGTATGTTTTTGTTTTTTACTTTCGCATATTTGTCGCTAATGAGGGTAGCTTCATTCATTTCCCGAAAGCCGGGAATAATTAATAAAACACCGAAGGTATGAAAAGAAACAAACTGGAAGTATGTAGCCAAAACAGGTTATGGGATTGCTTGAGGGTTACGGTTGATGGTTGTGCTTTTCGGTTTGTTTAATATCCTCGTGAAAAGGTATTTCGTTAGTTAGTAAAACAACTTTGTGACGTCGTGTGTTGAGAGCGGATTTGCCTAATGAATGTTACTTATAAGATGTGATTTATTCTAGAATGGTCAACTTGGATGAAAGCAACAAAACAATTTTAAGTGAAAATTTAAGACTGCGAAAATGTAGAATAAGAATAATAAGGAGGAGAATAATATGCATCTTATAATTATCAAGATATAAAAAAAACACCAGGCGTCTCCATTGCTATAACGATGATATTATTTTTACTCATTTAATGAATTATTTATAACGATTTACATTGTGGTGGAAAACACTCTCGTTATTAAAACTTCATGAACATGAATGGCAATAGTTTATAATACTTGTAACAGACTTTGTTTTTATTCATAAAGGACGATTCGACCATTCGAATAGTGGAACACCAGGCGCCTCCTTTAACTTGACTTTGGAGGTTTCGCATCAATCTATCAATTTTGAAAATAATACCGTTTGATATAGTGTGGATAAATTAATAGTGAAAAAAAAAAGATTTTAATTAAAGCACTTAACATTAAAAAATAATTAACCCAATTAGAGACTGCATTTCTGAACGCATTGTCGTTTAGTTTTTATTATTTCCGTTACAACACCAAGCGTTTCGAAGAGGATATAATCCGCTCAATATGTGTCTCAATTTTCTCTTCGTTAAGAGAGAGCTTAAAATAGAACAGTTTTTCAAAATCATCTATCAAGCTGTAAGATTTATTCCATAGTAATACTAATTTATGCAAGTAAAGACTTCCAAAAGCACAAGCATTTTGTCATGGGAGCATTAAACGGCATGCGCTTTTCCCAGTTTTCTCTTACACATTCTTTCTCCCAGTGCTGAATATGTATGCAAACGCATCTCGTAGGAAAAGTGCAGCCAAGCCGGCCAGTAAAGTGGTTCATAGGAACGCAACCCGTACACAAACCCATGGGCGATCGTCAAATAAAGTTTAAGCCTTAGGACATTGTCGCACGGGAAGGATCTTCGCACCGTTCGTTTCCACTGGGCAACAGTTCCCGGTGCCCGGTCGCCACACAATTAGAAAGTTTGAAAAGTCATTATCGGAAGCTTAATGGGGTTTGTGCAAAGACGGCACCATGTCGCATGCGTGTTGTTGGGTCCGGTCCAGTCTGAAGGGGTTGCCTGCGGATGCGAATCGCTAATGAATGTCAACAGTGGGTCGGTGTGTGCCGAAATGTGTGTATGTGTGTGTGTACTAGTGAGATAGTGGGCAAGAAACAACCGAACCCCGTTACGATCGTAAACAACGTGAGATGGTTTTGTGCTGGATCAACTTTCCGGTAGGATTTTGATGCCCACGGGCATTTGTACGAGGGGTTTGCTGTTGAGACGAGCAGAAGGAACACCGGTCGGCCAGAGACATGCGACAGACTTGAACGTCAACCCTTGAATGTCATTATCTGTGCGGGCAGCTCGTCGACCAACTGCAGCAACACACAACATCACACGCACACAAAGTCCGGGCATTGTCCGGAGGCCCTTTCCAGCGTTGGCGTACAGCGTTGAATTTGGATGGACGAAACCAGTGTCCGGTGTCCAAACTTTCGTAATGCTGCCGATGCCTCGAAGCGTAAACAAGCCGAAGAAAGAGCTGACCATCGATGCGATTGGATGGGAATGGGAACCCATTATTTACCCATACCGAACGAATAATGCTCACTTGGAAAGACATTTTTGTACCGTTCCACAGCAACAAAAAATATCAACAAATCCATCGGCTGCTCTGGTGCGACCGAGGAAAGGAGCGAATGGAGCTAATTCCATCAGTACAACTTTGGTAGATCCGGCATACATTTTCTGTTCGGTGCCGGAAATGAAACGTGCTCAATTTACGGCAATTTTAAGGTTCAGAGATATGTGCGCAATGGAAGTAGAATTTCGAAAGGATGGGTGAGTGGTGCATGATGGTTGTTTTTACCATGGCGGCCTTCTGCATGAGTGTGTAGCAGAGAGAAGGTGGTATTTGACGAATGTTACCCAATGTTGATCGGAATTTTTGAAATCATTTCACATAAGAATAACAATGGCCAGTTTGGGAAGAGATTACGGTGGATTTGTTGGTAGTGAACATCGGTGATCGGATCTTAAATCGAAGACCGTACCTGTTAAAAATGAGTACACTTTAGGTTGGTGTGTAAGTTCGGGCGTAAATGTGTATCCAGGTATTACTTAAAAACACTTAACAAAACCTCAAAATCATGCAGTGATTCGTTAAATGAGTGCTAATGAATGAGATGTGGTCTATCTCCAAGAGTACCGTCAAATGATCAAAGAATGGACCAGAGATTTTCTGAAATCAGAAGTGGCCAAAAGGAAGTGAAAAACAAACCGCATGTGTCAATTTAAAGTCCATCAATGTTTTTTACGTGAAATTCGATGATTAGACGCCTTTGCATGACCAGTTCTGTACGGTCCGGACTTGAAACTAAAATGAGTTGATTACATCGATAAAAAAATTGTAAAAAGGCAAAGGCTTGGCAAGCAGCTTGAGTGCTGAAGCTAATGAGCAGTGTGGGATCAAAAGTTCGCTCTTTATCCGATATCGAGACTGATCGAGCAAATTCTTGCATCCCTAAGCACTGAAAGATGTCCCGTACATATCGACAGAGCTTCTTTCTAAAAGCGGACAATACAACCAGCGTTTAGAGAGCCTCGAACTCTAGAAGGAAGCCTCGTGTAAGAGATATTCCCAAATACAGTCGACAATGTCTCCGCTTGACTTCGGATTTCCATTCTACTTTCAAGGAGCTTGATGTTCTCTTCTTTCTTGGCCTAACGACCTCTTAGGTCCTGCCTGCCATTTCTGGCTTACTAGACTTATTGTTACCGCATAGTTGGATAGTTAGTCCTCACTATGGGGGAACGGCCCAGATGAGACTTGAACCCCGGTCCTGCCGTGTGAAGACCGTCGCCGCTGTCGCATCTACCACCGGGCCGCCCTCTGTCACTTGATCTTGCTTGATCTGTCACTGTCCAATCTGCAGAATGGAGTAGTTGAGCATCGAATATTGAACAGCAGATTAAATTGTTCGAAAACTAAGCTCGTACAGTTATATGTACAGTTATTAATCCTGCTTAAACTAACTGCAACACCCTATAGTTTGTATGGAAAACTATCAACAATTCTTCATCACATGACATGCACAAAAATAGATACATAGCTTACAATATTATAAAAAAGTTATGTCATTAGCACGTCATAGTCGTCATTAAAAATGTGTTACTCCTTCCATTGTTGTTATCAATAGTAATAAATAAGTATAATAAATCAAATTTTAAATTCGAGACTTTGGCCGACACCTAACCAGAGAACGTAGCATATTATCACGAAAAGCAATCGTCAGAACGATAAGACTCGGAATTTCTTTGTTAGTAGATGCTTCCTGAGCATTCAAAGCTGATGGTCAACGCCACTCCACCGTTTCCACACAGTCTCCAACCGTACAAAGGTCCCATTTTGCCATATGCCTTCCAGGGCGGAGGCATTCGTCAATAATCACGAAATTGATTTAAGATTCTTCGGCAGCGATTACGTGAAGATGCTAAAGGTACCGGCGAAGGTTGAGTTTCCGAACCTGGACCCAACGGTACGTGCCGCTTTTGTGTTGTGTGCCGCGATTTCGTAACGCCTTGGTGCATGGTGAGTGAAAAAACACATCACCAAACGAAACAGGTAACCCGTGGATATGGTCCTATCCGAAACTGAGGCACCAGCTCAGGGTTCTTGTGTGCTTGTACAATGTGGTGTTTGGTTATGGATTAACACACCGTTTTACTCCCCACCTTACGAATGCATCTGGGAAGTTACGGTTCGATACATATACCCGAAAATTTTGATAGTTTTTGCTGTTTCGAGATCGTCTCGAGCGATCGAGAGATTGTGGCGCACTGTGGCAAGCGTGTCTCGATAGATGCTTCGGGCGTGCATTTGTCTGAAATGTTCGGATTTGGGGTGCGACTGTGGAAGTGGAAGATGGAGAAACATTCCACTGATAAATAAATATCGTTCGTGCCTAAGGTTTGGATTGCAGAATAATCGAATATGGATAATGTATGTTTTCCCTGGGACAAACCCGTAGCCGATCGGTTCGGTAAGCGAGGGTTTGTTTTACAGAGAAAAAAGCAACCCCCTTCAACAGCCAGTTGAGTCGGTGAAAGTGAAGGTATGGGATTAGTTAGTTAAAGTACGTTCGGTCCATGGAAAACAGATTTTGAGCGTGATACAGTACTGGTAGGTTGGCAGGCTTTTGTTTGGTAGAAATCGATGCTCGTGGAAGATCTCGTGCAAAATGCTATAGTGGCGATTCGTTTCGCTTTGAAAGGCATCTAAGGCGATGTAGCAGGAGTTTGTGGAGGATATCGGTGCATTTTCACACCACACACTATGGTACATGCTGCCCGCAGAGGGATATACAGCGCATCCCGTTCCAGCTCCATTTTGGGTGCCGGGTTTTTTGGGAGGATAATATATGGCACTCGAATGGTATCACGTACTCAATTTATTTTCTTTACTTTCCCGGAACTACTTCTCGAAGAGCACTCGGCATCGAAAGGGTGCTTCGGATTGCTGTTGAAGAGCTGTTGAAGAAAGTAAGAATGTAGGCCACCGATACATTCCCCAACGGTGTGAATCGACGAATAAGCAGTACTTTATTGTTACGCAGGAAGGATTTCTTTTCCGAACCGTTCAGCATGATAGAGCTGATTGAGATGATGTGATCCGGAAGCGTATGCTTTGTATGGCCGTGGAATCAGATATGGGGTTTATTTGAAAATGCAGGCTAATGTTTTGGACGACGTACAATGCCAGTTGGGAGCAACGGTGACAAGTGTGGTCAACTCAAAGTTGATTCGATTTCTGACTGATATTCCATCTAACATCGTATCGGCAGTATTGCAGGCTGACCTTTGGAAGACTTGAACGAACTGGACAAAGAAAAGCGGTTCGGGCATGAACACGCATGCATGCTTGTTTGCCATATTGCAAGGAAGTGAGTGGTGCACAGTCCTGATGACGTTGTGATAAATGTGTGCAGATAACGCACGTAAACGCAATAGGCACAATATATGGATGGGTATTTTTTCCTGTGTTTTTTATAAAATTTTTTCTTTTTTTTGCAAAACAACGACGAGAGATTTTTGTATATAATGCCAGAACTGGATTCTTAGTTATCCATTGCAAGGGACAACCCTTGTTGTATTATTTTATTCGATTGCGCTAGCTGTGTTGTCCCTGACGAGACATCTATTTCTTCTAATAGCAGCAGAAGAAAGCATTAGAGTTCTTAGTGCTTTCGACAACGGATCTCCATACATCCAACATCCAATAAGCCGTACATCCAACATCTAGAGAACCGTCCTCTATTGCCTGACCATACTTACTGCTGAGTTCCAAGGTACGTTGCAAACCAAGGGGACGGAATAGCAGCTCTTCATGTCAACCAAGGTAGAAATCAAAGTTGGTTAAAAATACCGGCTCTGTTACCTTTACTTACACTAGTAAATGGCTTCAATTCCAGAACCGTTTTCTTGAACTTATAAAATTCTCCAGTGAGAAGTGGACTGACTCTAGCCATACATACATAGGACATACAAATGTCATACACAAAACACATAATGGAGATATCTACTCCTCGAATTTTCAGTTTCTATCGTGTGAACATCACAGTCCAGGAGCTTCTGATCGATTGATTAAAATACTCCGAAAACTTCTAAAAATATTGTACACGAAGTTCAAAACTCAACATCAAAACAAGCTACCTGTATATTGCAGCTTCTTGAAGCGACTTCAAGTCTCTGTCAACAAACAACCAATCAAACCAATTATATGTTGTGTGAAGTTCATAAAGAAGAAATATTAGAAGCGAGAGCGCAATAATTTCTGAGTATCAAATGCATAGAGATTTGGAGGTATTGGACAGATCGGGTGCGCAAAGAGCGTTTTCCATTCCAGTTCTCTTCTTTTTTGTTGGCCTAACGACCTCTTAGGTCATGAATGCTATTTTTTTGGCTTACTAAACTTACTGTTACTGCATAGTTGGATAGTCAGTCCTCACTATTGGGAAACGGCCTAGATGAGACTTGAACCCCGGTCCTGCCATGTGAAGACCGGCGCCGCTGTCGCATCTACCCATTTTTTTCTAGTTAGATTAAATAATAAAGATGCTATTGTTAACCAATGCTTATCCAATGTGAGTTGACAAATATCCCGATTCGTTATCTCACCGGGTTAGTTGCTTTTATTATAAAATTTTAAGTGTTTAGTCAACTTAAGAGACTAAACCGGAGGCGGTCCGGTGGAGTATACGATAGAGGCGCCGGGCTTCACACGGCAGGGCCGGGGTTCGAATCCCGGCGAACCGCCTCCCCGTACGCAGGACTGACTAACAACCAGCTACGGGTAAAAACTATGTCACATAGAGCTAGCAATAGCAGGACAAGACACCACGAGGTGTAGTGCTAAGGAAGAAGAAGAAGAAGAGAGATGAGAAGATGTTTGGAATTTTCTTGGGTATTTTAGTATTTGCTTTATCTTATAATGAAATAGGATGCCTCATCAATATGTTACACCCCGTACTATTAATTCGGACATTCTTAAAATATATACACTAAAGTAAGTTGGGTACATTTACTTACACTTCGTAATGACCATCAGAGGTTTTTCAAGGGTAAATTGATGTACGATTCGTACCTAGCATTTTACTCACTCTTTTATAAATGAAAAGTGTAGCCAAAGGATAATCAATCTCCAGTCGGATATAATCCTTCACCAAGAACTTATCTCGTTTTCGTTTGTTATTCTTTTTTTCTATGCATCGTGAAATCTCCAAGATTTAAAACGCTCAAAACGATTGGGACGGGCCCGTGGTCTAAGCCACCGGACCTTACCAACCGTTTTAGCTTCCCTCAAAACTTCCATCATGCTTTTGCACGGGACGATTGTCAATTTGCATAAGTGCCGTGAGTTCGTTCGACTGTAGTGGGTCCGTCATTCATGCTGGCCAGCACCCAAACCTCAATAAGCCTCACCGTTCGAGTGGACGGGAAAGTGCTACGGAAGAAGAGAAGAAGAACAAACCAAAAAAAAAACACAAAAAAAACCTCAACGGTGTTCTCAGCGCCAACGTAACAATCCCTGCCAAACGAAACTGTCCCAATTTTCCTGTGCAGGCTTTTTTAGAAATCCAACAAAAGTGTCGGAATTAAAAACACAAATTTTGCACTAATTGCTACGAGAGTTGAGTTGGTATTTCGGAGTCGGAGTTGGGGAGTCGGTTGGTGTATCCTTGTGAATTATTTCAGGTACCCGGTGGTCTTTAAATCCTTTTGGGAGGGTGGAAAGTATGTACCGACAAAGGTCAAGGATGCGATGGTACGAAATTTTGACGCCTAGCTTTTGTTGTATATGCGCCCCATTTCGGGCTTTATTGGGTACGATGGTTCTAACTTTCGACGGAAATTCCCCTGTGTCAGGACACAGCCACGGGAAGGTTTCGATTGGTGCTGCCCGGGCAGAGCACGCGATTGACGGATGAAGTAATGCTTTCGACCCATGAATGGGTCGCTGTTTGCCGATGTGCTGGTAAAATGGAGGCTGAGAGTTGTCGGAATCTGACCTGAAATGCGAAATTAGCGTTTAATCTTTTGCCGGTTGGGTTTTGTTGTAATTTGAGTGGATCGGTTTTTCATTGCGCAACAAAAAGTTTAGCAAATAATGGTGTGAGGTAAACAGATATAAATCAATGTCAGATGGGTGAAATGGAAAAGGGATTTAGAATATTTATGCACAATGTAATGCTTCATATAGATTCACACGAATGTGATGTTTTGTTCTGTACTGTTTCTAAGACGCAAAGCTACAATTTTTATAAAAATGTTAAGCAGGTTTATCAATGCAATTAAATCTATTAATAATTTACAAACCTTCTTTCTTCCTCAGGACAACTCTGAAACATGCCGCGTTACAGTCTTGCAACATACGATTAAAATCTGGGAGGAATAAAATTAAAAGTAAACACCAACACGCTTTAGCACATTGTTTGATACCGTTGTTTGCTGTCAGAATAGTTCACAGTATCGTTGTAATACTAGCCTTGCTCTGCATTATGTAGGCCGACAAAATATGGAACATTGTTAAGGTTGTGTACAGATTTGCTGGACATTGTGCTCGGACATGATTTAAATTACAACAACACACGACAGATCGCAGAACGGCGGTGCTGGATGGCGTGATTTCCACCGATTTGCACAGTCGGATGTGACAGCTCACGAATCTTCTGACAGTTGTGTTGTGTTTTGCGCATTTACTGCGTGATACAAGCTTTTCATTAAATCACATGCGGTAATAATAGGGGCCACACTATTGCACCACTGGGATTGTTTAGTGTGTTGCTTTTTTGGGAATTAATTACGATAATAGTCTCCTGTGGTTGCAATTTTATGAACTTATCTAACTACTGAAAAAAGAGTGGAGTATACGGAAATGGAGCTTAGTCTTGTTATTTACCATCGGCATTAAGTACCTGTGGTTGCAATTTTATGAACTTATCTAACTACTGAAAAAAGAGTGGAGTATACGGAAATGGAGCTTAGTCTTGTTATTTACCATCGGCATTAAGTACCTGTGGTTGCAATTTTATGAACTTATCTAACTACTGAAAAAAGAGTGGAGTATACGGAAATGGAGCTTAGTCTTGTTATTTACCATCGGCATTAAGTACCGATGCCGATGTACGATCCTCTGATGATGCTGTTGATTCGCTGCAAGCTTATTATCAACTACCTACCGCCGAAGGTTTCACGAGCTGAGGTGGATTATGTGCGTGTAGGTACGCTGTGAATGGGATTTCCTCTCAAATGAAGTATTAATTATATGATTGTGCGTTTTATTGATTTATGGTGTACAATTACCGGTGTCTGATTATAGATGCTTGATGAAAGGTTTCGCAGAAAGGACCATTTGGCTGATATAATCATCCCACATTGATGATTGTTGCAATGCTGATGTAACATACAGTTGGACTGAGAAGGAAAAAAAATAAATCAAACAGCCTCTGACACTCATTACATTATTCCTTTATGCGTTCGTTCTTCTTTACAATTCGCTGCACTTTTGAACAATTTACATTCATGGGAATTACCGTTGGTTGCAATTGTCGCATTTTTCAGTTTCTGTCAAAGCTTTTATTGCTCGGGGCACGATTTGAATTGTTTCTCTAGCACGAACGGTTTCGATGTACGATGTATTTTTTCATTCGCCAAAAAATAACACCGTGAACACTGGAATTCGACTCCACGGGGAAACTTTTCGCGCCAGCGTTAGTGTGGGTGTGTTTATGTGTGCATGTGGGCTGCTGTCGCTACTTCCCGAAACTGGTCACGTTCGTGGTGTTTGCGGGAAACGCTACAAATTAAGTGTCCACCTCACCATTAATGTTCCGGTGACGGTGCGTGGCGGTGTGCATTAGCGTCAGTGTTGCGGATGTTTTAGCATTTTACAGACTCAAACTCGCTGCTAGCTACGGGATAGCCAGTTCGTTAGAGAGCATCGACTGGTTCGGACGCTACCGGAATAGCAAATAATACCAATCACGGCCAGGCGTTGTGGTTGTGGTGCAACTACAAACATGTGTAGAAATGCGACGGTAGCTAAACAAAAGGTTTTAGGGCCGTTTATTGACTTGCATGAAGTTGTGTGTTTCATTGTTTAGGCAAGATGTAGATTTCGATTTCGATAGTATGAACTTAAGATAGCGTTTTGAGCATTTGGTTTTCTTTGGTTATTTTGAACAATTTGTTGAATATTAATTCTCGGCTCCAACAATCTCCTCTGTTCCACTTGTAAGATCCTTAAAATCACAACTCCATTCTTCTACTCGATGTGCTGTGACGATGACTAGTAGTTGTCGAATCTATCTGAGCGCCAAAAGAGTTTTGATTTATATAACTTATAAGTTCCTTTAACATTATGTTTGTTGTTTCCTTTGCTATATTTTGCGTGTATCAAGTAGTGGTTTTGTTAGAGATCGTAAACAGTCTTCCAAGGATTTGGCTATGGATGTGTCCTTAATTCCCGTCAGGAGGATCTTCTGATTAGTCTTAACATTTTACCTTCTGTTACCTCATATTCCAACTATTGTACACTCAAAATCTTGTCGTTTGAGTCTTGAAACAGTTTGACATGATCAATGTAACCGTCCTTTGGACTGGCGATTGCTTCTTGCAGTGGCCATAGTTCCTTGATAGCTGGAAGACCAGCATCGGTGACTGTAGGCATGGACAAGTTGCAGAAATTATGAATTTATTCACCGGAGATAAAGCATTTTAGTTGACTAACATATTATTTATAACATCACCGACTACAAGATAAAGATTAATATAAAATAAACGTTAAGGCATCAAACCATAGTGACAAGCCGAAAAATATTGCCTGTGTATAATATAAATATTAACCTCCTCCCAAGCCATAAGCGTTTTGGCATCCAGTTTGTAAAACAACAGATTACACAACGGTGAGTTCCACAACGAAATCAGCTCCTCGAGTGCGCTTAGCCCTTGTGTAAGTCAATTGAGTTCATCCGCTACCTGGCGAAGCTCTTCAGCAGAATCACTCTTCATGGGTGGAATGGAATATAACGTCTTGAAGTATTCCAGTTTTAAGGCACGTACATTGTCATATCTGTCCAGCAGGGCCTGCCATGTGGTGTTGTAGTTGTCTGCGATCAATGTGACTTGCTGGAATCGTTTAGCAACCTCTCCTTTCAATACCGACAGCAAATACTGTAGCTTCATAACCGTAGATGCATCGATCATCGAAATGAATCGATCTTTGAAGCTCAACCACTCAGTATTGTTTCCGTCGAACGTTGGTAGGTCTAACTTCGGCAAACGCAGGTTACAGAGCGATGACGTGGGCACTTTTGTCGGGTTAACCGATACTGCAGCTTTAATGTCACATGGTAACATTGAGGTTAGGAAACCTTTCGCCTTACAGTAACGCTCAAACAACGCGTTGCGTTCCTGAAAGCAAACCACTAGAGCAGCTTCGTCGTCTTTCATCGTCTCGAGTTTCAGGTTGGCAGCCTCAAACGTAGTCCACGATGCCAAGCGGTGGGACAAGCGGACGTTGACCTGTACTGCATCGTCGTTCGAGTACTGCTTAATGAACTCCTCGATTTGGGAGCGTGCACGCAGCGTAGCGATTCGTGCTTGCGCTTTCTTTACCTCGGGCTTCCTTGAGTCGGTCGACATCTTTCACTATCGGTTTTTATACGACGACACAGGCTAAAATGTAAATCATAATTAACTGGTAGATGCCAAACACGTGCACGTGGAGAGATCCGTAGGATATGGAAAAATACAACCAAAATAACAAAAAACTTCCGATTTGGATTCTATCCACAAATCCGGGTCGAAGGACCAAATGATAACGCAGGGGGTTTCGGATTTTGTGGTTTTTTCGACACTCTAAGTGAAATTGGCTGATAAATTGCTTCTGGACGCTGTATTCTCTTCAATGATCTCCTTGGTTATGTTTACATGAAAACTTCTTTTTCTTCTTCTCTCCAACTGTCACATCAAGCCATGTACTCCCCACACTCAGTGTCCCGATGGACATTTTCGATCCAGAATAGCTAGAGTTGATAATAAGATGAAGTTTGATAGTAGAGTGCTCGTGATATTTCAGGACTCTAACTGGTGACATAAAACTCTTCTACTTGTAATATTATTTGTTAAATAGTGTCTCAATATGTTCTCTATTTCTTAATATTAAGGTTTAAGTTGCTTTAAGTTTCAAGAGGGATATGGGTTCCGTTTAGTTTTTAAATAAATTAATAAAAATAACAAGTCTTCTTCTTTCTTGGCCTAACGACCTCTTTGGTCATGCCTGCCATTTCTCTCGTACTAGACTTATTGTTACCGCATAGTTGGATAGTCAGTCCTCTCTAGGGGGAAAGGCCCAGATGAGACTTGAACCCAGGTCCTGCCGTGTAAAGACCGGCGCTGCTGTCGCATTTACCACCGGGCCGCCCCAAAAATATAAAAAAATAACAAGTATTACTACCATTGTTGTTCCTTAATCGATGAGTCCTTTAGCCTAATCAACTGAAGAGGCTTCTCACAAAATGGATAAATTTTAGAAATCCCACATGATCGAGATCTTCGTGTCTTTTATGATAAATTTATTCAATAATACTCTTAATATTCATCCGGTTAAGTTATGCCGCCTATATGGTAATGGAAATCAAAATTTTTCGTAATCAGCTGCGAAAACAGGATCGGAGACTTAAAGTATGCCTCACAGGACCAGGAAAATCCATATTTTGATCAAGTACTTTAAATGGCAGTAGAAACCAACAACTATAGGTAGTGAAGTTTTACAAAAGAACATCAAAAGCTCATATCAAGCTCCTATTATTCTAGCTATGCGATGTATTGGTTTATAGTAATTAAATCCGTTCGATATTGCTCTGACTTAAATAGGTTCAAACATCATCATTTACTGCATTAGGTACTAATACCTGTATCAATAATAAAAAACAGTTTTTCTAACTGTTATAGTTAAGCTACGCATCTCTCAAAGCATTTTAGCAGTGGCATATTTTTAGATCATTCGTTTGCCCCATACGAGTCATTAATGCATACACAATGACACTATTGTGTACTGTCGCCTTTTGCAACATTTGTTATGCACTAGAAAAAAGGCTTTTTGCGGCAAAATGCACGCACACTAGAACGCTGAAGCCAATTCTGTGGGGCTTTGTGTTTGTACTTAAAATGCGCTCCGTTGTTCGTGACGATTCATTTTCAAAAACGTGCGTATCAACCGTACAGCGTGAAAAGCAATTAAAATTAAGCTACGCTCCAGTAGCGAAGGGCTACCAGTCTCAAAACACATTCATCCATTCATCGTACGCAAGTAAAAGAGCTTTAAAAGAGACACAGGCACACAACCGTTGGTCCAGGCCAGGGTGGACTGGCGCCAAATAATATTCACACACCGGGATAATGGAGCCATCCTCTACGGCGTGCATCGAACGCCATTGCAATTGCTAATCCTTCCGAATTTATTGGTCCCTTTTTCCAATCTGCCGCCGCTTATCTCGAAGCGTATGGTGCTGTTTGGTTTTGGACGAGCACAAAAATCAGGACACGAACTGATTATCGTTAATCCATATTGTGATATTAAATAATAATTAGGAAATTGAAATTACTCTCCGCGGTGGTTCCCTGTTCCGTGTGCTCGCATAAGGTCAGTCGCCCGGTGCAAACAAACGTCAACTGAATCAATACGTGCCCACCCCGTACGGGGAACTCCCGGTTTAAGCCCG
Source organism: Anopheles maculatus (assembly GCA_002091835.1). Taxonomy (NCBI): domain Eukaryota; kingdom Metazoa; phylum Arthropoda; class Insecta; order Diptera; family Culicidae; genus Anopheles; species Anopheles maculatus. Next base: position 18,308 of record KZ062161.1, on the reverse strand, counting down.
CCGGCTTAATATCTTCTGGCCCATCTCCAAATGTCACTTTTAAAACGGCAAATAAACCGACCACAGCACGGCAATCGAGGCTGGCTGCTCGGATGAAACTTGGCACCCGAGTCACGCTTGACATTTCCGCTCGTTATGCGTTAACGCATCGGTGGATCGGAGCGTTGCTTTCGGTGGATCGGCGACAGCATTGACGCGACTGTTTGGCGTTTTGCATTTTAGTGTGACAGCGCAGTACGTCGAACATTGGTACCGGTGGGAAAGGTTGACATGCCCGAAATCCACCTGACTGATGCCGATGGGACACGGAAAGCTTGTGATTGCTTTTCGCGATCCATCCATGTGACCATGCCCTACAGACACAGATTCGAAAAATGAAGCGCTTTGTTAACTTTTCGAGAAAAAGAGAACACTGCACGGCTGGGATTGACAGAATGTGGACAAGCTGGATCCTTTGAAGAGTAATTGTATAGATAATAAATAATTCTGTTGTAAATCTAGCTTTCACTATTTTATTAAACCACCAATTTAATGTTACAAATGCACCGATGTGATTGCATTGTAACACTATCAACAAACTAAAGGATGCGGTTTGCAACCAACAATTCCATCGATACACGGTTACAGCTGCAATGCAACGTGCTTGACTGTTCCATTGGCAGGTGTACTCGGGCGGTGGTGCATTAACTGTTCATTTTAAACCAAACGTCAACCGCAGCGTATCCGATGCGTGCCGTATGCAAACCATCAACGGGTTAATCAATAACAATAAAACGTACCGCGAAAGGAGCACACGGAAGACGGGTCCTTTTCAACCCCCGAAGGGTAGACCTTGCCTCGCCGGAGCGCACCAGCGAAAGGTCAATAGGTTCATAAATGTGAAATCAGTGAATTTAATTTCATACGGAAGTTGTGAAAATGGAAACAAAACCCAGCGCAGCGTCAACGGAATCGTGAGGGGCGAGTACCCATACAAATGGGTAGTTTAATTATGCTAAATATTTATGCTCAGCTTAATGCCCGCGCGACCGTATAGCTTGACCGTACAGCGGAAGTCTGGCTACTCGAGGTACCCCGGAAGGGTAGCAGCAGCAGCAGCACCAGCAAAAGCAAATACATGCTCCTTCATGCCTTGGCTTCGTGTGGAGTAGTTGGCACACGGAAACCCATGATTGCAACATACGAGTGGGGCGAGCGTTTTTCAGGAGCGGCCCCAAACGGTGGCCTTGATGAATTGTTCAACAGTCAAGCGCTGAGTGGTTTGCTTGCCATCTTTCGTTTTTGTGTTGTTACGGTTATTATTGCTGATTTCAATTTATTAACCGCATGTAGTGAATAATGATGTGATGGAAACGGGAGCACAGTTTTTGCAAGATTGTTTCAGTTTTTCGTCATCGCTAGGTGTGCGCTGCTCCGGAAGTGGTTCAATGTATTTGTTTTGCGTAAAAGAGCATGGGAGAAAATGGGGATGAATGTTGCTTTGTAAGGCGTATTGTGAAATGTGCTTTGTTTGCATCTGTAATTGACATATTTGCATCTGAATCTAAAGAATTATTTATCTTGTGATTTAATTTTTGAGTCATTAAATGCTTGAAAATGTACTAAGGAATTTATTAAATAAATCGGTGGCCAAAGCAATGTCGGCAATGCACGGCATTTAACCGAAATAGACCAGTTTGGAAACTGCATTGACGATTTTCTATAACGACTCCAGATCTTGGCATACGCTGATGATATAGATATTATTGGTTTGAGGCTCTCCTCTGTAACAGAAGCTTACCAAAGGATCGAGCATGCGGCATTGATCCTCGGGATGCAGATCAACAAAATAATGGTGCAAAAATAATGGTGGCACCACCAACGTCCCTGCTAACAAACACTGATTTACGCAGCGGCGACGTACAGGATTGATGATCGCTTCTCCGAAGTCGTCCAAAACTTCACCTATCTGGGATCAAAAGTGTAATATATGTATAAGCCATACTCGCAATTGTTGTACCACTCATGTAACAATGGACAGTAAAGAGGCGAACGAGGACTCTAAGACCCTTCTTCTTCTTTCTTGGCCTAACGACCTTTTCGGTCATGCCTGCCACTTTTGACTTACTAGACTTATTGTTACCACATAGTTGGATAGTCAGTCCTCACTATGCGGGAACAGCCCAGATGAGACGTTGAAGACCGAAGCCGCTGTCGCATTTTCCCCCGCCTAAGACGCTAAACCTCCATAAATAAACGATAAAATAATAAAAATGATATCAAAAGTCAGCACTGACAACAACATAGACGTTGAATTTCGCGCAATGGTGCTGGCTGCAACCGGTCATACTACAGCCTGAGGAAACTTCTCCACTCAAAATATCTGTCGCGACGGACGAAACTGGGGCTGCACAAAGCCTTTACAGTCCCAGTACTCACATACTCCTCTGAGACACGGACTTTGACCAAAACTGACGAAACGCTCCTAGCCGCTTTCAAGAGGAAGATGCTCAGAAGGATTTTTGGCCCCGTATGTGTGGAAGGACAATGGAAGAGAATTAGAGCGTTCGACTAAACGATAAGGATTAAAATACCGTTCAAGTTACAGTGAGCAGTTGCGATGCTTGTTTAAACTATTTATTGATGATAAAAGTACATATATTCGCTAGAAGGCTTCTAACCTATAAAAAACAGTTTTTCTAAGATGCTACCTAAAAAAATCTAATTGAGCTAGCAAAAAAATATAAATAAATGCATGTTTTCATTTGTATTTTATTTTAATTAAAATATAACAAAACCAATGACAATGTGTCGTCAGAATGCTCCAAAAATATATTCATTTTAATAAAAAAGAATTAATTTTATCATGTTTTAGAACGAATTTAAAAACTGCTATACTACTTAACAATACACTCGATAATTACCATATACGAAGAATTATATCTTTGTAAAAATGGAAAAGTTTGTATAAACATGGAACATAGTCTATCAAGAAATCTGTTCGTGCATGGAATTCTATCAACCAACCGACTTCATCAACAATGAAACCTCGTCTACTGAGAGACCTCTTCGTTCAAAGGGTCTCACTGACTATTCCTCTTCTACCAAAAGATCTTATCGTGCAAATAGCCTCACCGTCCTTCAAGAAACTTTGTCGACTGAAGGAATTTGTTGTTTGACAAACTAATGCCGAGAGCTTTGATAAGCTACAGATCAAGGCTCAGGATTGGACGAAAAATGCTAATAATTTTATTTTTGACAGACATTCTCAAAGTCTCAGCGAGTTCTATTATAATTTTATTGATTTTTCAAATTCAGGTATCTGTAGTAAATTTGGTTTCAATGCCTCCCTCAGGTAGATATTTTTTACATTTTTAACGGGTGAAATGTATACTCCTTTTTTAAATTTTGATTTTTAATTACATCACACCAAACATTTGAATAAGTAGTCTATGCATAATTAAAAGTTTTCGAAATCCAAACAGACCATTTCTATGCACCACCCATTATGCATAACAAGTGTGCACAGCATTCGTTTTGTAACGTTTGCAACATATCCCGTGTCCATGTTTAACATAACTTGTCCAAATTAATGGGTCCCGAAATATTTGCCAACTCGATCCACAAAATCAGCATACAAATTTGATAACATTAAGCAAAAGAAAAAGAACAAACGGTGAAAACCGGAGCGCGAGAAAGAGAAAGATGATGCTCGATTAATCCTTTCGTCCATGCAGCTAAGCGTCATCCTCATGTTCACGGGTAAATTATGACGTGCAATTTGTAATAAAACACATTCTGCAGTCACAGTGCTTCGGTATCTGGCCAAAGCGGGTATCCAGCAAACATTTAGCACTTAGGGAGTGATAAAAATGTTTTCCCCTATGGAGGCGTGTACATCGGTGGGGGACGTGGGGATGTGAGGTGGAGCGGTGGGAAAGGACATCGTAAAGGATATTTGCATGTAAAAATCACAGATTAACACACTTAAGAGCTTGGTTCGATGGTGGTCAAACACACACATACACACATTCAAAAGGGCCGGTTAAGGGTTTCGCAAAACCGGAGGTCGTTACATGTAACGAACCGACAAGCTCGAAGCTTTTTCGTTCTGCAGACAGCCCTCACTCCTGCGCATAGTTTCCGCGCGTTGGAGCTATGTAACGCCATCCCGTAGCGTTCTAAACGTTACCGCCTAGTGTCGTACGTAGTTTAGCCGTGATAGAGATGGAAACTTTTAGACAAAAATGGAGCGAAACGACGAGAAATCAACCCCTCCGGGTGTGAATATCACCATAACTATGCAAATCGAGCTCATCCTCCTCATCGCTTTTGATTGTTTGCGTTATCTTCTGCCGGTGAGGGTGAGACAGGTTGTGGGTCTAGCACGACCTCTGCGTGTCCTTGTTGCAGGCCGGGAAAATAGGGTCCTCGTGTTGGTGTGTACCAGTGACAAAAAAAAAGAACAGGAGAAACGAATGAAACGGTTGTAGTTGCCGTCTGCCTTAGCAAACTACAAACGACTACAAGCTCTAATAGAGAGATTTACTATGGCGATTTACATAAAAAGTCATGATCGTTATCGTAGCCCCAACGGTTCCCGTGCAGCCTTTGACCCGATGTCATGCCGTGTACGGCTGTCAGCGGCAGTTCCGGTCACCGACTAGGGCGCTTCTTCGCTTGCATTCTTCGTGCACGTCCTCTTCAACCGTGCCGGGGAACGATTATAGCATGTATTTTTTGTATGTGTTAGCACAAACATTTTCTTTAGCGCACCATGGCTCATCCCATCTCGTACAGTTCTTGGGGCATGGGTTTTTTTTTCTCTCTCTCGTTTCTTTGACCGTTTTCCCGTGTTGATGGATCTGTTATACGAACTGCTCTTCCAGCTCCGGTACTCGACGGTGGACATCCGGAAGCGTGCTAATTAAGGCAATCGTTCCAAGATGGTTTCACCGAATGGAAAAGACATTCTAGCATGAATTTAGTGTGATATCGTCCTCTTCGTCCATTTCTTCTTATGCAAGCGAAAGAAAGTAGTAAAAGGGCGAGCAGGAGCGTATACAAAAAAGCCCGAACAAATGAGTGAAATTAAATTACACCGATTCATACGGCTCGGGGTTGCACGTCAACGTCAACGTCAAACAAGTGGAAGTTGTTGGTTCACTATCGGTTGCTCTCAATCACACTCCAGTGTCTGGGGTTTTGGGGATGGTGCGCGCGTTAATGATTGCATAATTAATTTGTCTCCTGTAATTCAAACAAACTGGTGTGCAAAAATGTCAACGGCACCGTGTGACGGACTGCAGCCGATTTTAAATTCATTTCCAGTGGACGGGTATTACACTGCTGTAAATTGGTGATGCAGTTTGATGGATGTGACAACAGCTTTGCTTCAATTGGTGTCACTTTTATACATAGATATTGTTTGTCCTTTTTTAGTAATGAAATTAATAAGTCTAACGCTTTTTACTTTGCTGCTCTAGACGTTTGAATCATTTAAACTTGTTATATTGCTGAAAGTCAATTATGTTTGTTAAGCATTTCGAGTTGATTTTATTTTAAGAAAAATCTGGGACAGAAAAATAACTATCAGAAATTGTTTGTAGTTAATCCATATTCATTAATAAATATTGCTGTTTGTACATCAATGAATAAACGTGTAAACTCATCGCTAGTAGCAGATTGTTCAGGTCCTTAAAGAGGTTGAAGAAATATTGGAGTGGGCCATTGTTAGTGTTACGAAAGGCGCGTAGGTTAATCCTGCAACCGAACGAAACGGTTGTCGGAAGAAGAGGATCAGACAGCGCACAAACTGCCTACACTTCAACTAAGTAGAACTGGTTTATACTAATGGGAGAATAGTTTGCCCGAGAGAGTATCGAACCTTTTTTGAGGAAATTCAGATACTATAAATTAAACAAAAGGTTTTTAGCACCAAATGAAACGAGGCACTACTTTTATATTAAGGTTTTCCACTAGTCCTGTTTATTTAGCCACTTAGTACTACAACACTAGAGTAAAATAGTCGATCGTCTGCATTCGGCCCAACGGTCGCTGGCGCTGGTCATGTTGTTGACCATTACGACGGTCACTATGTTTTTAAATATATTACATATTTGTTTTTTAACAGTCATCAAACTGCGTATGTCTTTTAGCAATAGATAAACGAGGATGATAACGTTGAGAATGGGATGTGTAATACAGGTTATCCAAGTGAAGAAATATGAGGCACGATAAATTCATTTAATAGGACAGATGTAATGAACGCTGCTGGAGTCAGGATTTGGCGAGATTCCTGCGAGTTACGTCCAATGAACTAGAAGTGCTTGGCATAAAGAAGAAACTGGTAACCAGAGCCAAGATGGACGAGAAAGATGACCATACTATGTTTGCAAATACTATAAATCAGATCCAATGCGGTGCAGGCGAACAAGTGTTGCATACGGCATACTTATAGCTTTTTCGTACTAAAATGTCAAAGAAAGACTGTCGCGCAGCCATACTCCTAAATATTTCATCGTTGAGATCCTTTGGAGGGATGCATCACAACATTTTGTAGTATGAATGATATCAGCTTGAGTTTTTTCTACCATGAGACCTACTTGTCGACTGTGGCCAGTCTACCAGAGATCGTATTATCGTGCAAAGAGTCATGTGGTTTACTCGGTCGGTCCGGGTTATCGAGGGTGCCGGTTAATCAGCGTACGACTGTTTGTAAACAATAGTGTTTTCCGAATCATAACTAGACACAATTCTAGATACACAAGAACAATGAGCTGTTAATAAGTATTTTAATTATGCGAACTCTTATTTTGTGATCTGAATCACCGTGTAATTTGAGGAAATAAAGAGGAGCGAGTTATTTTGTACCGTAGGAGAAATAGGATTACACTACCTGTTGATAATGTTGAGGCACAATCGATTCTTTTTATTCGCTTGGAGATTTTATTTTATACAAAGTTCCTCAGCCACTAAAAGTTGGTCCGCTTGGCCAGCCGGTCAGGATAAGAAAGGAAGATCCTTTCCACGCGGTGCAAACCGTTAGTTTTCGGATGCAGGATACGAACCTTGGACGTTACACGAAGACGCGCCCTCTCGCATCGGGTAACGAAAGCAGACAATAATTCTGCCATGAAGTGACAATATTGGTCAACATTTATATCGTTCAGACTGTAGCTATTTTCAGGTTCGGAATTTGGTTATTTTTCAAATAAATTACAAGCCCAAAACGACGTTAATAAAGTACAATAGTAATCTTCTTTCTATTGAAATCAATCAATTATTCCAGCTAAAAACCATTTTTAACTGACCATTCAACTATCTTCACTTTTTACCGTAACATATTTCATGTTTTTCTAGAACAAAATTCAAATGATTTATTTCAAGCTCGTTTATCCTTATTTTTTCATAATCCTCGATGTAAGCTGTTCGTTCGCTATCACACATGATGTGCTTTGTCAGTCATTTATCACGTTTAAATTATTTTCCCAAAATCAAATTCCTGCCTAACATCTGCCACCATAGTTTAGTCCTGTTTGCCCAGCGTGTGTGGCAAATAGTTTGCAGCTTAACAAAAAAAGTATTAAAAATCCGGCAATGCAAATTGCTCAGTGGAACTAATAACACAACAATTCCGTTTTCACGTCATCATAAAAATAAAAGAAAGTACATGCAAAACAAAAACGTCCCAACCGAAAATCCCAAAATGCTGCTATCCGTTTCGGGAGATGTAATATCAAAATTGCCCAAAACTGTAGTCAAACAACAACCGAAACAAAACGTGCAGCAATGCCAAATGCTTCATGCAGCAGCCAGTTAAGCAATATGGGGTAAAAATATATCATCCGTAAGCGCTGGTGCACGGGTGCAAGCTAGACAGCGACATATCATAAGTTATGTGTCTAGGAATAAAACAAAACGCTTTTTAACTCACACATCCACACACACATGTGTAACAGGCCGGAGTGGTTTTGGTAGGGAACATGGTAGGGAAGCAACAAGAACGCAGAGGCTAACGAGGCTCTTCCCAAGCCTCAGTAAAGAGCACATACCAGTGTGAAATTGTTTTTACCAGACTAGCGGATAAAACTACGGGTAGCGGGCGACCAGGGGCAACAAATTTCACAGCATTATTTGCTAGCATAAATCGTCGAGCTTTCAGGCCGGGATGTGATGTTCGTGTGTGTGTGTGCAGCGTGTATGCTGTGAAAAATGGCACCAGTCCCAGGCTCCCCGGTGTGAATATTCACACCAAAAACGGAGCAAATCTTCCTGGTCTGCTTGTTGATGGCAAATAGTTTTTTTTTGCACTTCGTTACCAGGTAGGTAGATGGGAGGCGACAATAAGAAAAGGTTTTGTCAAATTCAACACATTGTCCCGAGTTGTTTATCACACACTCTCACACACACACATGTACACACCTGTCCTATCCGAACAACCTTGGAATAGATGATTTTTTTTCGCTCATTTCTCCGAAAACAATACACCAGAAGTCGAACAGGATGGCATGTAGGAAAAGGTTACGGCTTGACGTGTCGGAGTGACAATCGTACATGTTTGGGTTTTCATTACATGCACCGAGTTACCGAGCTACGGTGAGTGCCGAAACGAACCGAAACAGGATTGAAAAATGAGCATCGAGCATTGAAGCTTTTGAAAGTGGAACGTGAAGCACCGGATTGCCTACGTTCGGGCGTAGTTTGTGGAACGCATGTTCGAGAGCGGCTCTAGTCCCCGGGACCCAGCCCCACACTCAATGACTGTAATTATTTATGTGATAATATTAGTATTAGCATGCCGGAGCTATGTTTACGGGGCAATCATAATGAATTCTAACAGTGGTGATAAATCTCTTCAGTGTGGGTTCCCTTCATCCGGTTCATAATTTTCATCAAACATGGGCGTGCGTATGTGTAAGCTCGACGCAGATTCATAAATAACGAGAACCGGATGGGTTGATTGCATTCCAGGGAGGTTGGTTTTGTTTTCGACAACTAGCGTCTAGTTTTAGACCGTGCGGTAAGAATGGCCGGAAGTGAAAGGGATAATCCTTCAACTGGTGTCTTCCATGTGTTGTGAAATTACGGAGGATCAAGACATGGGAAACGAGTACGTGTAGAGAGAGAGAGAGAGAGAGTGGAGGTCATAATAAACTGAAATAACGTTGAATATGATAGGTTTTAGTACGCTGACAGGTGGTCGGTTTTATAGATGAAAGTCTACAAATAGTCTACACGTGTTGTTCTCAATATATAGTAATATAAGGATTTAATATGAATAAAAAGAGTATGTTACATTGCTGGTTGAAAATCAAGGATTTTTTGTGTCCAACTTACAGTGATCGGCAAAATAAAATGCACTTTTATTATTCGTTTTATTTTATTGGTTAAACAATAGCAGGCAGGCAGAAGGCAAAATGATAATCATGGGAAGTGTTTCTCGTATAAAGGAGTGGCAATCCTAGTTAAAATTGGCAGAATTATGAAAACTGATGCATACATCGACCTTGTATGTAAAAATGTGGAAGTTTCTGTTACCAAGGAATAACTACCTTTAGTACATAGCCAAGAAATCCATGGTTTACATCTTCGCATGTCGGATTATACCGCAGGAATAGACTGAACTTAGCTTATGACTCAACCCAATCGAGAATTAGTGAACTATTATTATTGATCGGGCTTACAAAACTGTCGTTGTGTATTGATTAATTTTTTTAAATCGCTTGTACACGCCTGGAAAGTATTAGACGAACAGCACTTAAAAAATGAAGTAGAAAGCATGCAAATCTGCTTGGAACAGATCATGAAGTACAAGAGAGTACATTTAATTTGTTTAAATTATGTCACATCGGTAATAAATGTATATTTCTTGAGCTTAAGTGATGTGAATAGCATTTGTCTGGCACGCTTAATTTATCAATTGAAATCGAACCATTGTTTTAGTGTTGCATTCTAAAGGGAACACAAAGAATTCGAATTAAAACAACCACTACTTTGTGTTAGCTTCATTTTTTATCAATTCCGTGGAAGTAGTTTCAAAAATGAAATAGTGAGCGCTTAATTTAGCCGGTCACTGTGAACATTTTGCAGCCGTGTTAAACTAGAAAAATTCGAGGCATTCTGTTAAGATACATAGGATCATTTTTAGACACAACTAGACCTTTTTGAAGATGAAGTAGAATCTATTTTTGCTTTTCTAGGCAGAAAATATTTCAGTAGTGCTAGTGCACCTATGTTTTAAAATATTTCTTTCCAGGAAAGTCTGTAAGGATATCACAATACCCAGCAATATCGAAAAATTTAATCTTGACTTCGAGGTGGTCCGGTGGTAGAGATTGTAGCAACGCCTGTCTTCATACGGCACAAACGAATATCGAGTCCAGACCGTCTCTCCGTACGCAGCATTGTCTATCTGGCTACGGATAAAACTCAGTCACATAATGCTGGGGAAAGCTAGTTGCAGCAGGTCTCGAGATTGAAGCAAAGAAGACGAAGGATCTTGAGCAGGTTTCAGAAATGTATCGAACTTTTCTTGCTTAACAACTTTGCGAAGAATGTCACATGATGAATAGATAAGTGACTACGAGGAGTAATGCAAAAAAATTGATGTAAAAAAAGTATATTTCTTCTTTAAAACATAGGATCACAAACATGAATCTTTTGTAACTCATAATATCGCTAAAAGCTATAAACTACACAATTATTAAACCTTATCAAATTTGGAGCAACCGGTATCATCCGTATCTTGGCTAGCACGCTGATAGGAAGTTTCTGGTAGAAGTTAAGCGTCCTTCGCTATAACAAGCATCCATAGACGGTCATCATGTTGGCGTTGCTTCCTGGCCCTGGTAGCAACATCATGATCATCAACCATTCTTCTCATCATCATTATCAAGCCTAGGGTAGGGACTTGCTGTAATCATCAAACAAAACCGAACCGGCGTGCCCAAGTCCAGCCACCGGAGAGCGAAAGCAGGGTTCCGATGAATCCCTTCCGTAAGCCGGTAATGCATGAAGTACACTTGATCACGGGATGTACGCCACCGGGTGGCTGTTCCTTTCGACACAAACGGATGGAAACAATAGCAACTGCTTTGACAAAGTGCCTCCGGATGGTGGTTGAACTCATGGAGCCGATGGTTCATGGGAATCATATTTTAACCACAAATTTCACTCGATCTTCTCCGTCCCGTTGTCTGTCGCACTGACTTTCTTCGTCCAGAGAAGAGATTCGTCCATATGTTGGGCGATGTAGTTGCTTCGTACCAAAAAACGTAGAAATGCTCAATCATGGACCAGTGCGGGTACGAGTGGCGGATGGGTGAGTGTGTGAAGCGTCGGTTGGATTACTTGGTTGAGAGTTAGTGAAATCTGTTCGCCCGTATTTGCGTCCGGTTGTACGTTTGTATGGTAATGTAGGAAGAACACTGCCACTGCTAACCGCCCTAAGCATGCGAATAAAATGGTCGTGCGAGCGAGCGTTACGAGGAAATGACAAATGGCATCCTTCTGGTGGCACTGACGGTGGTGCGCTACGATGCCGTCCAGCAGATCCTTTTTGGTCTTGCATATGTTTGTATGTATTCGAGCTGCGGTTGGTGTGCGTGTGTGAGCACCTAATTGAATGAATGGCTAAACGATATCGCTATCTTCTTGTGGAGGTTCGAAACGGTTTACTTCCGGTGCTCGGTCACGACTGTACCCGGGTTGGATTTGGAGCTACGGATTTCCGATTTAAAGGACTTTTGAAGTGAGTAATAACCCCCTTTGCGAATCATTTCGTAATTCCCAGCACCGGTGGATGAACGGGTAAGGACCGATCATCTGAAACCTTTTCCAAACATGGTTGGTAGTTCCTCAGTTTTATCCCTAGGTTTTAACAACTCTAAGGGATGCTCATATTGGGTGAACTGGCCTTGAACATTTTTTTCGGTAGCAAAACTACCTAAAGTTTAATTCTTTGAAAGAAGAGCAAAACGAAAAACCACGCCATATTTTCCAAAGGTCGTGTAAAACCACGCATAAAACCATTCGGTTCGTAGAATCGAACCGGAGTAAAGGTTTTCTATGCTAGTAATACCAATAATAATTTCAATGACAATTGGTTCAAAAGTCCTACGGTAGGAGCGCTCTGACAGGTTCATTGTCTTTGGTGAGAGGGTTTGCGCCTTTCTACTTCTTGAATAGGCTGTTACCGTTCGAAGCGAAAGTTCGTCTACGGAGTTGTTCGTCCGTAATGAATCGTGTCGCAATATGTACGGTAAGGCTGTTCAGCAACATTTATGTGGCAGTAGTAAAGTAGCAATAAATAATTTTCTATTGTTAAACTCATCGTACCGTTTAAGTAAAAGGGCATATGTTGACTTGAAATGGTAACGATTAAATGCGGTACGGTGTGTAGGTTTAGAAATCAGGAAGGTCAAACATATGATAAAAGTAGATCTCTAAGGGCCGAGCAGAATGATTTGTTGGATAGCAACTAGAGCTTTTGGACAGAGGGGATGACGTTATGAGAAAGTATGATAAAATGGAATAATCTTTAAACGATGGGTGTAATGTTCAGTAAATGGAAACTAAATGATGAGGAGTCTTCATCTATTATGTTAATAGAAAACTGAGTGTCACCTGTAGTTTAAATAATTTGAATGCTAGTTTTTGAATATATTCAAAAATCTCTGTGTTGGATGTGATAATCTTTTAGATGATTAATCATGTACAGAAAATAAAAGAGATTAATTCCCACAAGGAATCAGTGATCTTTCGACGAACAATAAACAAAGGAACATCAATGTCAAGGAAGGAATAGAAAACATAAAATTAACGCTGATAGAGAAGAAAAGGAAACGATATGATGTACTGTTATGAGTAACGGTGCCGAGAAGAAACGGACAGAATTTGATTCGACGTACAAAATACTTGAAATGCGGAAGAAACAAATTAACATAAAGTAAGTTATAGTAAAAAAACGCGGATGATGAAATCGGATTCGGTGATCCTCAAAGTTGCGCATCGATCCTGCATGGAGTGATCTCATCAGAATTTATGTATACTTTAAGGTCAAAGATTTGCGTCGGCAAATCAACCCGGTAGTCAAAGAATCCCGCAACAAACATCCGTTGGGCTTTACTATTTCACTGGTTTAGTGATTCGAGGCCTAGCAGCGCACTGCGTCCACTAGGACTCTCTGCTTGGAGAACAGCCCGAGGACGTAGGATTTTGGAAATTATGTGTGTTCTTACAGTATGAGACCACAAGACCGAAGCATATTTTAGTGAGGAACGAACAAGGCTGTAGCACAAAACGTTTACACAGTCTCGGGAATCATTCCCGTTTACACAGGACTCACAGGACGACATCAGAAGCATAGGAGATAGGTAAGATTTGTTAAGTTATCAGCAGAGAACTGGTGACCTTCGCCGGCGAGAGTTTAAATACTACAGACATAATTAAAAAATAACAGGAACAGCATAGGAGAAAGCACACTTTCTAGAAGGACTCCATTTTTGAGCCACCGAGAACGATTACACTAAAAAGATTTTAGCCACTCAAACAAGGATAGAGTAAAGTCAAGTTGGCTAAGTTACTCAAAACGTCGAGTGTGACGAACTCTATCAAATGTTAATTTAAAGTCCGTAAAAAAGACGTCCACATGCTATTTATTGTCAACCCTCAGATAATGAAAACTTTTTAGTAATAATTCCTTAAATCGCGAGTTTCTACAGAGAAGTTCTGTAACAACTAGAATCTTAGTGTCTGCATCACCGTTCCAACTTAAAATTATAATTGCCAAAAAGGTATCATTTATGATTTTGTTTCAGAACCGTTTACGGAGTTCCTACAGTTACGAGTTTGCTTCTACTTCTGATATTGCTTTGGCCTAGTAACATGAGAGGTCTGCCATTACTGATTTTCTTTAACCTATTTATTGCTCGGTGCTGGATTGCCAGCCCCGTCTCGGAGAGACGCCATCTTTCCTGTTCATAGTCTTGATGAATTCTTTCCTTTAGTAATTTATTATTGACAGAAAGTATTTGAAAATCCTTATAAAGACTGTCGGTTTATTTAGCAAAATCAGCCTCTCTTAAGGGAGTATAATCTGTTATAAGTCTATACCATCATAACAAAGTTGGCAGCGCCGCCTGATAAAGCTGGTGAACCGAATGAAACGCTTATAAGACATGTACATCCGAAGCTATTTACATTATCCCTCTTCTTTCGGTAAAATGTGTACAGAATGTGTTTCGCTTTCCCCAGTTCTTGCTTCTTAGCCGGATTGCAAAAGTGCAACCGAAAATGCACTCTGCCGCTTGCAAAGCTAGACAAACATAAACACACGACAAAGTTCTTATCGGGTAAAACTTTTCAATTCGTTTCATTGCTTGCTCGAGTTGGTAGGACCAACCAAAAAAAGAAACACAGACCAATCGGACGAAGAAGGTGAAAGCGTGTTGGGATTTGGATTTTACGAGTGTGCTCTCGTGTGCCCGATGCTTTGCGGGCCAATCTTTATTTGCACGTGTGATTGAAATGCACGCGGTACGCTGCACAAGTGGGACATAATTTTCCCGGTGATTTAGTGACTGCGAGCGATGGATGGATTGCAGCCGGGCCGGGACTGTTTCATGTGGCTGAGTGATTGAAGCTGAAAAGGGAATGCAGCACACACACACACACACACACACACACACACATACACTTGTATCGGGGATATTTGTTATATTAAGGTTTTTCACCCCACCGCGATTTACATATCTCTCCCAGGTTTGGGGCAACGGTAATGCATAGAGAGATATTTATTTATGATTTTATGCTCATAGAGTCACATCGAGTGAGTGCTGGTGCGAGTCAGAAAGTTGAATGCATGCTGAATTTCCGCTTTTAATCCGCTTTTAACAGAATTTATGATGAGTTTTATTGAATGCACTTGAAGCTTATACAAACGCAAGGGATGCATTTAGTGGAGAGTGTTTGTTGTTTGAGCCGTTGGTAGGTTTGGTGGGCTGAGAGAAGGATTAAGTTATGAGCATTTGTTATGCTGGTGGGTGCCTTTTTCTATTCATAATTTCAATGCATCCATAATGTTGTAGCATGATTTTTATAATTTAGGTGATTTAAGGTTTTTGTTGGTTGGTTTCATGAATTTAATTTGCTTGTTATTAAAAAAAATCGAGCTCCCGAACAAGGCTTATAGATTGAATTTGAAATGTTTTATTTTGAATTCTCAACAAACTATATTCTTGACATTCAAAGTCGCCACTGAAGCATCGTTACCAACACCTCGTCAATGCGGCCTTGAGTAACTTCACCGATCTTGTCCCACTTGGGACAGTTTTGGCTCAGAAAAAAAAGAAATTAAAACAGTAAGCAAATGAAGGCAAGCCATTCATTCAGCTTAATCGGAATGCAAAACTGACTTGACTAAGAAAACGAATAAACACCGGCCGTACCGAGAGGGAAATCTTTTAATCACTTGAATTACACACTCCACTCTGGCGTGGCGCAAAAATGCGGAAGAAATAATAAAACGAAACGAAGAAACGGATACCGACATCGACCGAAAGGCAGCGCCACCATCACAAAATAGCAGACTTTACACTTCGTTGAGTAAATCTTTCGTTTCGCTTCTGGCGTCATTTTCTTAAATCCCATTCTTTGCATTCACCCGCCCGTTCAGAAGGGAACTCGCGTTGCGTTCGTTGGCGAAGTGTCGCTGGACGACTTTTTTTTTTCGCTTTGGTTGCAATTCGTACCAACAAGACGTTAAACTCGGTCCACTCTTATAATACCTTTTCCGGATTGTGTTTTTTTTTGTTTTGCCAAGACTAGAGACTAGGGCCTGGTCGGGCAGCGAAGGTAGTCCGTAATCGCAATTCTTTCTCCTTTCCTAAAGCAAACTTCTTATCAGTCGTTGAGCCTGCCAGCACCACACTACACGTTTCGCTTTGTTGCAACGCGCCTGAGCGTACCGTCCTGGGCAGCACGGCAGCGTGGCGCTTTGTCTTACGATCTCGTCCATCAAAGAGAGGCCCATTTTTACGGCATCGTAACCTTAATTTAAAAAGTTTTACTTACCACACACTACACCCGGGGATACTACTAGGTACTCGCACGACGTCCGATCGAGCCGGTGGAAACATTTTTACCAACCGTTCGAACCGTTTTGCTTTACTATTTTGTTCTCGGTTGTAATTTGCTAGACTCTCCAGGACGACCCCGAAGTTGGCGTGTGGGCAGGACGGGCGTAAAAGGACCCGAGCGAGCGTATGACGTGGCATAGCTTGGGAAGGGGGTTTTATTGTTTCCCTTTAACCCACCGGCTCTGGCCGGTTGACCTTGTGCGCAGGGAGCTAATGCGATGTTGAAGGTGGAATTGAAAGAGCTAGGAGGCTTAGCACGTGGAAATAATCGTAATCGACAAATGTACTTGTCGTTTATTTGATGCTATTTCGGTACATCTAGAGCGTTGTAGCGTAACGGTAATGGTTACGACGGTGTTTGTTTGGATTTTCAGTTGAGATGATGACACTGTGTTTGAAGAAACATGGTGAGGATATTATTCAATAGGTGTTGGATAAAGTTTTTGTTGCAGTTAAGTACATACGGAGCATGCATGATGGCTTGGTGAGGGATAATAAAATAAGTCACCCGATCAATGATTGTTCTCAATTTGCTGTATCAATCTGACCGCTAATGTCGATCGGCGCTTAAGGGATGTTGAGTAATACACAATTCCGCCGACAACCAAAAAGGGCGAATAATGCAACAGACGAACACAACAAAGAGCTCCTTGCTTTGGCACATCAGAACAAACTATGGGTAAAGATGACGGTGAGGAACCTAGCTACCAACAAAACTTCTCACATGGACAAAGTAAATGTGTCCGAGTACCCTCGGAAACAGGAGCCATACCGATCAACTAATTTGAAGGAGTCTTTAACAATTAATGTGTTCTTCTGGTGAAATATACATCAAGTACTGTGAGTTTTTTTTTATTACATCAAGTACTGTGAGTTGCATTTTATAAGTAAATTAATTCTTAGCAATATTGGCAGGCCTTTAATGTTGAGTTTATGTTGAAAGCAAGGAAAATCCGTACGATATCAGTACAAGAAGTCCTGACAATATGGCGTCGAGTATCAAATAATTAAAGAAATGTGGGCAGGCCATTTCATCTGCCAAGGTCTCTTGGATAGATGGGACACATACAAGAGACGTGGTGTCGGGAAAGTGTAGAGTTCCGAGGGATACTAGAACCTGTCCTGTGCAAATTCAGATATCATTATTCTTGTTTTTGTTTATGTTTTTTAATGTTACAATATAGATCAGAATATAGAACAGAAAGAAGGCACATCCAGAAACATGCACGCATATTACGGAACGGAATAAGATTCACAAACGTGAACATGGTTTATGGAATCTTTCAGAGTGTGTTGAGATAATAAAGAAAAGAAAAACAGACTATTGTTGATAAAAAGGACTGTACGCTATAAGCTGTCTTGATGTAAGTTGCAGTTTTAGCACCCGTGATCAACTAAAAAAATGCCTCGTGTCAAGCAAGGCGCTTAGATCTAGCAAATAGTGGTAGGTTGACGGTACTAAAAGAGATCATCATCACACATTTGTTTGCGCAGAGAGTTAAGGTCGTACCTTGTAAAGCACCAATACTGGAAATGGAATTATGTGAAAGATTTTTGCTACTGGGAAAACCATAGAAGCATCATTAAAGTATCGCAGGAACAGCAAATGACAGAGGTTAAAGCTCAACGGGAGTCCTGAAGATGTATGCAATGGCCTTGACGTGTAAGGGCCCTGCTTTCCAGAGTAATATCAATCGACAACACCATTGGTCCAGGAAGTTCGAGCGTGGGAAGTTACAGGGTTTCGATCCATATAATTGCACATTTCATCCGGTATCACGCAAGTTTGAATCACTTAGCATAGATCTGCAATCCATTTGCGGCGAAATTCGGTTGCTGAGAAGGTTTTTGCAAAAATAACAGAGCAAATGTTAATCATATAGGGGATGATATGTCAATTATATGGATCGAAACCCTGTATAGTATGATTGTAACGAACGCTTTGGCACACACACACTAAGCGAGGTTATGTCGTGGTAGTTAATTTTTGCACCCCTTCTTGGCAATGCGAGTTAGTCAGCAGGTTTCCAATATTCATTTGAGCTTACGCATCAACGTCATGACTCTAACCACTCCTAACATGCTTCTTTTGTCCATGTGTACGTTCTAGAAAGACTTTACATACTGGGTGTTGCAAATGCAACGCCTGACCGGCAATGAAAAATGGCACAATCGGGTCTTTTACTACAC
>KZ062160.1:168060-204321 GCA_002091835.1 Anopheles maculatus | reverse complement strand
TTTTTAGTATTGTTATACGGCTGTAAATAGTAATTCTCGCAGGTGAATTAAGTTGAATGATTCTGTTTTGTTTGCTGATTTACAGTGTTGCTCACTGTCTCTCTTTCTCTCGGTTATTGTTTTGCTGGCACAACCAATATTGGGTCGTGTTTTCGGTATTTTGCAAACTAAAACATTAAACTTCCTGCACGGCCACGGTAAATCGGGTCGCAGGTCATGATCGGTAATTGTATACGAGGGTAGGCCCTTTTGGAAAGGGCAAGTAAATGCGGGTGAGTTAAATAAATAAATAATCTGCATCATATTTGTTTGATATTGTTTTGTGACTATCATCCATTTGCAATATCTGTTCGATCGATTTGTTTTACGCTTCTTCGTATCGCTCACTCACTGTCTCGAGTGAGCGCGGTTCTATTTCACAGTTACTCGTTGCTATATTACTTCGTGTATATATCTTTAAAGGTATACATTTGTTATACCGTGTCAACTCTGTGTACTTTGAAACTGATCCATTATATGCACGTTTGCCCTCGTGACGTGCCCAGCCATTCCTCACTTTTTCTTCGCGAATGCCACTGGAGCTTCCTGCCCAAGAAGAAGCTTAAAATGGGGGTACGTCAGGCGAAGGAACGTACACAATTAGTAAACATAATATGTAACATTCGGAATACTGTGCTTATCTGCTACTACTGTTCTGGTTTCTCTTCTTTTCATAAGGCCTTTCTGAAGATGGTGGTCCAGTTGCTGAAGGTGGAACACTATGTGCGCAATCCGATTTGTGTCCGGTGTTGGTGCCGCCCTTTCTAGTGCTCTTGTGTGGTGTTCGATTATAACTATTGGGTTTGCAGTTTGCAGGTTACTAAGCACCCGTGTAATGCCCAAAAGCAGCACGGGTGGAATACTAAATCAAACAATAAACAATAATCGTAAACCACGAATAAAAGCTAACCTTCCTACACATTATTGCATTGCGCCATTACACATATTAACATCTACTGAGGTAACAATAAATAACAGTCTCTTCGGTTCGGCTCCCATGAAAATCCACAGCACTGTTTGCGGACGACCAGACGGACCTCATCAATTGCGTACACAGCATTCCTCTTCCGAGCTACCGTGGTACACCTTCATTTACAGTTTGCTGACGAGCTGACGAGTTGACACACTCAAATCCCCGGACAGATTCCGTGAGTGAGTGTTGCCAAGTCGGGCTGATCGTATAATAAGCGTTGGAAAAGAAAATATATTAGACTAGCTTATTGCAAAGTGTACCATTCTCCGATGCGGCGATGCACAAGGAAAAATGGTAAATTATTTACACTGTTTCAGTTACTGTGTGGTGCGTATTATCCTGAGCCGAGGGTGCCACTATCCACAGACGAGCAAATCGGACTTTCAACCCTACACTCTCTGTGCGCCGACTAACCTATGTGATCCTTGGTTGGTTTTTGTTCATCTTACTGAAAGCCTCATTCGCTGTTCTAGCCTCGAATGGTTGTCTGTAGTAGCCTCGATTGATAGTGCCGGAGCGTTTGAGCCATACACATTTGAATCATCGCAGAATCTACTCGTCCACTCGGCTGTTTCACAGTGGCATCCCTTGCCAGCGTTCCATTTTGTTTGCTAGAATTTTACTATCTGGTTCATAGCAATAGGATAACGCGTTGAGTGTTGGTTTATTTGGTATACGTTGATGTAGAGATAAGTTTGTATTGTGTGTTCGAAAAGCAATCCAAAAACAGTATTCCAAAAGTATACGCGTCGTATGGTATGGTTTGTGTGTGGCAAGTTTGTTCAAGCGAGTCTTGCACAAATATAATGAGAATGGCTTCTAAATAAGCGGATTGAAAATGTTCGTGTTTGATTTGTTTTTGAAGAATTTTGAATTTTTAACATCCGTATCTCTTGTGTCGTATTTTGCTCACTGCGTTAGCATTTGCAGCTTTACTATGTTTGCTTGTTTGTATCGTATCTCTCGTCGCGATCTGTAAGATCAATGTTTTTCAAGAAAAATTACAACACAAACAATGACGAAAATAGACGAAAAAAAAACATAACTTTACGTATCTCTTTTCCAGGTTTCACCACCGTACCGTATCATCCGTACGTTCTCCGTAACATTAGCGCTGACGCAAAAGGATTTTTCTTTTTTACAAATTTGTTACAAACATGGGTACACACAACAGTTGAGTTCCCGTTTTAAGTATATCTCGTTTCACTACGCGCTACGATAGAAGTAGTATATAAATCTAAAGTTAATTTTGCCCATTTCCTCCCTTCGTAAATGTGTTTTTATGTGAATCCACTTTACAAGTTCCTCTACTATTCGTCAAACTATTCTCTGCCGCCCCCGGGGAAACAATTCTGATGCGGCTACTAACAAAAGGTGATAGATACAAAAAAAAGCAACTTATACAGCAAACTACTAATGTGGAGTCTGAGGAACTGTCGAACTAAAACTGCAAGAAAACCTAAATGCCACAAATCAACACGAAACCTTCGCTTTTTGTTATCATTCTAGCATCTTATCGAGTGTCTTCCGTACGGCAACTTATGCTGCTTCGCAACGGTCTGGCTTTTCCCACATTGCCCAAAACCGTGCCTTTTGCTATTGACTACATGGGGTATGCTGGTTCCGTGAGTCGTCGACGATTTGACTTCTACGTGCATCGCAATCGGTGAGCAATTGCGACAACCTCTCTATACATGCTACAAATAATTCTACAATGTTTCGTTACATTTTTTTTATTGTACCTGAGTGTGTTGCACTTGTGACTAGCTGAGTTTTTTCCTTCTTCCTTACTACTCACTCCTTTCTTCTTCTCCATATTATTTCTTTCCTGATCGCTTCTGCCTCTCGTTACTATGATTATAGCGCCTCATCAATGTTCCTCCCTGGTGAAAGGTCTTCAAGTATTTTTTATTAATCTTTTCTTTTATAAACATCACAAGCGTGAGTTTATTGCTTTTTTGAGTGAAGCTTCTCGATAAGATTTCGCAAGCAAGGTTCGCAAACATATAAACGTAATATCAAATAATAGCACGAAGCTATTTGTTCAGTGAACAAAAACCAATGAAAAATGTTTCCATGTGACAAACAATATTATTAATCAAGTACAATTCTAAACCAATGCGTTCCAGAGCAGACATTTGTTACTTCATTCTCCCGCGGCGCAGATCATCTTGCGCCCGTATCCAACCCACAGGGCGGATAGTAGAACCGATCAACCGTCATCACTGTGTGGGGACTTTTGCTCAACTTATCCAAACATACTTTTATCTTGCGTTTCTTCGCCAAATACGTTATCCAAAGTAATGTGCAGTGTGTTCTAAACGTTTTTAAGCCGAAAAACCTAGATTACGAACCAGAGCTTACTAAAATGGCTTTGCATGACAGGTTTGAACGTGATTTTTATGATAAGCATCATGATGATTTTTTGCAAGGAAAAAACAAACCAACAAACTCACACTCACTTTTACACACTTTACAGCTATCGAATACATAGATTTTTTCTTCCTTTTTTTTGTTGTTTTTGTTACCTCCAAAATGTTATTCTGCAAAATTTTGCCTTAATTGCCTAAACGGTTTTTGTTGCACACCCAACAAGCTGGTGTTGTGCTGTGCCTTGTTTCACACTTCTACATATTTCCAGAAGTATCTTTCCTTTGACCTGTGTCCGCTGCCCATCCATATATCCGTACTAGCGTCAACAAAAAAACAGCAACGAAAACGATTATCATTTGTTTATCCTTCTTCACATCTCGCGTGCGCTCCTAATTGAATTTAGAATTTTGCTTAGAAATTTTGCTTAATAATTTTGAAAAAACCATCGTTTTTTTCGGTATTGCCTAAACACGTGTTACTCTTTTATGTTACTTTTTACCTTGCACTAACTAAATTCACTTATTTAAATTTTCTTTTCATCTTCTTGTTAATAGTTGCCAAAAGGGGGGATTTGCCAAAGATGGTTAGAAGCGCGTACAGAGCTCTTGTTGTCGGTCTCGCTTTTGTCAGTACTCAACTCAAACACGTTAAGAGTAGTACATCAAATCAATTTGCGTCAATCCATACAGCGGAAAAACAAACAATAATTTAATTACTGTCTCGCTTTCCGGTTCACGAATCTTCCTCTACGCACTGCGGACTGAGTGTGGTTTGATTTAACTTTTCACGTTTCTCTTGCACTCAATTTTGTCGTATAGTGTTGTTGTGTGTTTTGTCAAGATATATATTCTACGCATTTAATTTTTTGTCATATTATTTCGCCAAACATTATTAATTTACAGGTTCTTCCAAAGGATAAATTTTTCACATCTTTTTTTTTGTTTTGTTTTTGTATGTATGTACATCTAGCTTAAGGAATACCACAAACAATACTTCATGTTTTGGCTCCTTTCACCATTCTGCACAGTTAGCTTTTTCTTTACTCTCGTTTATCTTTCCCTCTACATTCATTGCCAAAAAGGTGAAGTGCTTTTTGCGTGTATACCAACTAAATTTCATGATGCATATGTAGTATTTCACACCTTGCGTATGTATTCATCCAAAATTAAATCGTCGTCATGCATGATTCTCATTTGGTTCGCAATCTACTCCATTATTCATTCATAATTTTATCCGGTGAGTGTTCACCGATACGTTAATTTCATTTCTACATAAGCTGACCCATGTTGCTGGCTGCATTCTATTCGTATCCTTTTTCTTTAGAAATTTACATCGCTGACTAAATTTTGCTTCCACAGTACGATTGGGTAGTAGTTGTTTGCTTCCGTTCTACAATCTCGCGGTTGGGCGGGTTTCGAGGGTAGAGGCGGAACTCTTATATTTTCTTCTTTTCTTTTCTCTCTTTACTGCCAAAAATTTAATTTCATTAAATTTTACACATTTTAAGCTATTTTATAGCTTTCGCATTTGCTTTCATTTCCTTCCTTTCCATACTGTGTGTTGTACTGGAGCATGATGTTGACGATCAATGGCGGAACGGGTGGGGCATACGCGTACGGTTATCCCATTCCAGCGTGCTTCACCGTTCGCCGTCGATTTCGCTCCCATGATGTACATTTACCTCCTATTTACATGAGATTATTCCATTCTACGTCTCACCCATCGCTCCACCTGCCTGTCTTGGCCTTAGTAACTAAATTTTTAAAGTGCTCGCACTCAGTGTAATCTTTCATTCTCCGCATTTTCCCTTTGAATATGTTATACTTTTGTTTGTTTGTTTATCAACATTATTTGCTTTTCGTAAATTTAGAGTTTCATCATCTTTTCCTTTCCGAAATAATGCTCGCTATTAGCGTAATTTTGCATTCACTCACTTTTACACACGTCGTTTACACATATATCTCATATTCCATTGATCCTTTTTCTTTTTGTCACATATACTGTCGAAAATTTTGCCGCCCAAATCATATTCTCTCGTCCGCTACTTCGATTTTGTGCCGTCCGCGAAAGGTATCCTCATTTGTATTATGTTTTTCATTTTTTTGTTTTTGCTGAACTTGAACTTGCCAAACCTATCTCCGTCTGCAGTGAGTGAGTTTCCATTGATTTTCATTTTGCCTTTGCTTCCTTTAATCTGACTTTTGTGTTGTAAAACCTTTTTATACTTCATTGTACTCATCATGGGTATGCAACGCCAACATCAAATGTTTCTATTCTTTACTCTTTTTGTTCCGAAAAGAAAATTTGTGACATCTTCAATTGTTCCAAATGTTGTCTTTCTTTGTGATTCGCCCGGCTGGGATGGGAGCAAACAATGTGCTTTGCAAACTAAACAAATGATAACATTTTTCAGATATTTTACCCAAACAGAACTTCCAGAGGATGGTTCTTTGCTGCTAGTTAATTATGTTTGTCAATCTGCAGTGCAGGGTTTTGTTGATGTGAGGGATAATCAACTGAATCGTCACCATTTCATGTTTAATAGTAATATTTTGTCCTGCAGTGATCTGATATTCTGCAGTGTAGTTTCACATTCTGACCCCGCGTTTGACTTTTGTTGTTTATCGTTTACTCGTTTGCTTGTTTTTCACCTGATTTGTAAATGTCTTTGAAGAAGTACGTAATATTATTGATTCCGACCGTTACACGTCGTACTTATTGCTTAAAATCAAGAGCTATTTAAAAATTAACATAAAATGGCGTTTTTACTTCTGCTAAACGCACCTATTTCACTATTTCTACAGTACGTGGAGGTAGTTGATTTCAGTGTTCATTCTTTTTGTTTTCGTTTCGTGTTCATATTTCTACGTTATTATTTTATGTTGCTCGTTTGTTTCCTATTTTTTTTATGTTTTGTTTAGTATTTTATTCATGTTCGCTCACCATTTTGTATCGCTGCATAAGCTAGTAGTGTTTTATGTTTCGAGTTTGTTTCAAAGTGTTTTTTTTCTGTATGTTTACTTCTTCGTCTTCTATCATTACGACTTATCTTTAAGTTTTGCTTTATGCTTTCGCTTTTGGAAGAAACCAGTTGTATAAAGATTGTGATAACGAATGAAAATTGAAAACGGAAGTGAAACGTTTACATCATACCAAAACGCATAATACCTAGCAGTGTGTTTGCGGTTGTATAAATTAAAAACCCATTTAACGGGGCATTACGAAATGCCCTAGCGGAAAAATAGACCCGTTTAAATTGGCAGTTGTCTTTCATTTCTTGTAAATTGCTTCCAATATCCATTGATGAATATTTTACACCTAACCGGCCTTCTTCGGCTTTGTCGCTTGTTTTATAACAGTTTGAGTAAACAGTTTTTATTAAGGATAAGGGCAAAAAATGTGCATTCAAAACTAAATAGTAGTTGTTGTAGCACTTTATTTTTTATTTTTTATCTTTTTGTTTCCTTACTAAAATTCACTAGAACACACAACCACCCCTCGCATGGGTTGCAAGTTGTTTTTGTTTAATAGTATCAGATTTGTCTTATATTGCGGCGCTTACCCGGCTCGGTATTTGTGTGCTAAATACAACTATTATCAATATCTCGACCATGAGACACATCTTCGCATATGTGGCTGTGTTTAACTATATGATTTCTCTTTAAAAATTGAACTAACGGATTCTATTTCATTTAAGCGTTTGACGTCATACTTAAGGGAAGGTTCGAGGGAAGCATCATATTTTGTTAAATGTTATACTCTTCATTTTCAGTGGGTGTCAGAGTTCTTTTCATTTAAAATAAATCCTCGAATGAAAGCTTCGAAACGAATCCAGTATATACTGTTGGGAAAACGAAACAAGAAACGATGAAAAAACGTTGAGAAAACTCATAAAACAAATCTTACTAAGCTATTGTGTACACGAAAAATAAAATTCATCTGTGTTATACTACAATAATGATAACAAACATTGATAGCATCTTTTCAATTACTGTGTTGCCTCTGCTAACCTTCCGGTATTTTCATATTATGTTGCGGTAACTTCGGTTTTGTTTATAACAGTAAAATGGTAGTATATTTATACAAATAATAATAAAAAAAAATCGGAACTCCACCCATGCTGAAAATGTTCGTGAACATTCAGTGTTTCGTTCTTCCAGTTGTATTACTATCCTTTTTCAATATTTGCAACCATTTCAATTGTCTAGCACATGTCCTTGCTTGTGCCTCTCGATTCGTTTTACATCATTAAAAGGCTTCACTTTGTTTCCATGTTCACATTTTTAACTAATGCAGCTGTGTTCTTGTCAGCTGCACTCTGCTCTGCTCATATACCATTCACATGTCACAACGTTGTTGAAACTACAGCACATTTTGAATGTCACTTATGTTAACGAATGAGAGATGGATTGCTTCATTGTTCCCATGTCTGCAGCAATTGCTCTTCTTACACGATTGACGCCAGAAATTGGTATTGTCTTACAGGCCAAATCTATTCAACAAAAAGCATAAAAACATTATCCCGTAAAACCGGAACCGCAGTTTCTATATTCGGTGTTGAATGATTTTAACCCATAATAACTTGAATAGAACTGGTAGAATCTGACCCTTGTATCGGACTGCTATAGTCGGCGGTGAAGTATGCGATAAATAATTGTTACATCTTGTGATAACTAAATCTGTAATGCTATATTATCAAATGAGATCAATAAAAATGTTCCATTATCTATTGCAATTGAGGTACGGTAAATTATATTGTGTGCCATTAGGATGATCGCAAAAAATGCAATAATTTAGTTACGTTTAACCTGTTACATTCACCCGAGAAAAGCACATGTGAAAAACGATTAAATTAACCTTAATAGTCAGGAGAAGTTTTTTTTTTAACCATAGTTAAGAAGTAGCAGTAGAAGTCGTAATAGAAGTATTTGTATTAGTAAGTGTACTGTGTTTAAACTAGAATCTTCACTATTTGATAGGCACCAAGTTTCCATTGCATGTTGTTCCATTAGGATTTGCTCTCTTCTGTTGAAGATTGTTTTCTGACAGAGGATTGATTCCAGCAGCGAACCACCAGTGGGAATCTATTTTCTTGCATGATTTAGTTTACTACTAAATCCTACTGCAGTGTGCTACTGCGAGGATCGAGTTCGCACGGCAGGCCAGACTGACACCTGACGGGGATTAAATGTCTTTTGAGTCGTTAGGTATTCATATAAGCCGTACAGACAGAGTGTTCCTTACAATCCAGCAGCCACATGCAGCAACACTATCCACAAGCTCTACCATCAACCCTTATGCTTCTCTGTGCTTTCAAGTACATGTAGTTTGGGTTTTTGTAGATTAGGTTTAAATATACTTTCATATATATGCATAGTTAAATATTTCTCATTAAGCTATCGATTTCAACTCTCCTCTATATCTGATTCCCTATTTCTTTATCATTGCAGGTACATTTGTATTATTCATAAAAAAGTATGCATTACTCCTACATCCATTGCGTTGTTTCTTTTTTTTTTTGTTAAATTAGGATACTATTACATGATTTAAGACATCCATATGTGCATACGGATGTACTTCCTTACCAATTCTTCACGCTCACGCTCTTCGCTTTCCCAATATTGAAAGAATACCCGGAACGAAAACCTCTACTATCAAGCGAAACGACGAACGACGGCCAATCAAAATCATGCAATACATGGCGTATGAAATGAGCCTCGTTCGTCAGTTTCAAAGGAAATGCAAATCTGATACTATTAAACAAAAACAACTTGCAACCCATGCGAGGGGTGGTTGTGTGTTCTAGTGAATATTAGTAAGGAAACAAAAAGATAAAAAATAAAAAATAATAATCATCTATCACCTATTACATTCTACTACTCTAATGCCTCTCCTCCTATCTATATATTGTATCAGTATCGATTTATAGTTGCTGTCTGTTGTGGCTTTGTGTTGTAACATAAGCAAGATTCTATTACAAAACCCCAGAGTGAAAGGGTTTGGATACACGGCTTGTAGAGAAACTCTATTATTCTCTCCACTCAAGATAATTGATGATTAATGACACTTGTGGTGATTGTAATATAGTTGCTGATATAAGAGTAAAATTAAAGCAATGGGTTTGTTCTGCTTGTAAATCATGCATCACCATCTCTCGCGGAACATGTGTAAGTTATCTTGTAGCATTACCAAATACTGGCAAAAGTAAAGCTATTGTCCGTCATTTGCTGGTTTAGAGTGTAGTGTGCCTTGAGTCTTCTATTAAAAATGAAAACTGTGTTTTTAAAATGCAAATAGAGGGTTTTGCTCATTACATATGTGCACTGACATTAGGTTTCCCGGTACCAAATGCAAAATATAGTACATAAGCAAAAGAAGAAAATAAAGATTCAGGTTTCATTAATTAACCAAATTCCTTCCATTGTGGATATTGTAATAAATTGTGTTTCAGTTCAAAATTTGTAATATCTGTTGGAAATCTTTTCCGTTGCTCCAAATTTCCATGTTATCAGTTCTCTACCAATCCAGTTCAAGTTATACAGACTTTCCATTTCAATTAGGTTACATTTCGCAATCCATCCACGTAACAAGGTACGTATTTGATTACGCATAATCATTCATCATGCGATACATTCTTTGCACCATAACTCTAGAAACAATCGATGCCATCCCAAATGTTTAATTCATTTCCGATATTCTGATACGATCTTGTTTCTTCTAACACATTCTCTCTCTTTCTCTATTCGAACACAGCGTTTCGTTTTGTTGTGACAATGGTATTGTTATTAGTATCACTGCTATTCACAACTACTTCATCGACAGTAATGAAGCGAGAACAATTCATGGTTTACTTCCACCGGGTGTGTTTTTGCTTTGTTTTGCTTCACACCCAGAGCTTACCAATAAATCAAACATTGCAGGATGCGGTTTCCAATCGGTTGGAATTCACGGTTCACGATACCTCACTGCTGAGTTGGCTGCGGATATGCGGCGGACAGCTGCACTCCGAACTCCGATGTTATATGCTGACGATGGTAGTTAGCCTTCAAAAAACCAGGTGTAGCTGGTGTCATGCGTGACACCACCAAGCGCAGTAACAGCAGCAGCAACAGCTGTCCTCCATGGCTGTGGCATGCTGACCTGCTGGCTGCATCAAAATATCTTTGGATGGCGTTCGAAGAACGGGGCTCTGAGGTATGGCTACAATGCGATAATGCAACAATTCGTTTACTAATTTATAGGAACAACAACGGGCCAACACGGTAGATCCGCCTAACTGGGCCTAGTGGGGAGCGGAAGAAGGGACGTTGGACGAGGAGCAGGAAGTAAAGGAGATAGAGGCGGGCAGCAAACTTCGACGTCCTGCAACACGCTGCACTTAGCTGTGTAGCTGGCTGGGCATAAACTGCGTTTGCTGTTTGTGCTCCCGGGCGATATGCCTTCTGACGGTGTTATTGCGGGTAAACGTTCGACTACAGTACGGACATGGCACGCGTATTCCCTGATGCCGCTGGCGTATGTGCGCCCGCAGATTCGTTTCGTAGCCGTATTGCCGATCGCACAGTGGACACTGTAGCTTTTTTCCTGGAACACAGAGTAAACCTTAAATGAGTGAAATCCGTGTCCGTTCTTTGCGGCAACAATCAAGGGCAAACAAGCCTAGCTTACCGTCCGCCGTCGTGACGCTTTCCCGCGGTGTGCTGATCATGCCCAACATATCCACTGACGGTATCGCTGCCTCCAGGCCACCTTTCACATTGATGAATCCTAACGGTGTGGTTGGTGTGGATGGTGCCGATGACCTGAGGGGGGATTGGATTGGTCGCATTTCCATTTTTACACGCAAATCTTCCGCACCAGCCTGCAAAGCATAGAACACATTTATGGAATAAATCATCGTTTTTCATATGCAATCTGCTAAAACGTTTGCTCTCAGTCCGGTAAACATACCTCATTGCCTTCCCGACTTTCATGTTTCACTTTGTGATCCACTGATCCGTTATGATCGTTGCGATCTTCTCGATCCATTGTGTTTGACGATACCGGTCCGTTACCGTGGCCATGGTGGGTTGTGCTGGGACTGTGATTTTCATACCGACTAGAAGCAAAATATAAATGATTCACCGTTCAAACACACCGCTATCTTCAGCCAGACAGCCAGCCTGATGTACTCACTTGGACTGTTGCGGTGAATCCCGATCCGTGTGTATGGTGTCTGCTTCCGTTGGTGTCGCCGAAGAACCACTGCTGGACGGTCGATAGTTTTTACTGCCACTTACCGGACTGCCGTTACCCGCGCTCGCTTTCCCATCTCGTAACACACTGTCTCGCGTCGCTTCCTGATGCTCGTAGAACGGGCTTCGTAGTGATCGTTTGCGGTTCTCGTAAGATCCTGGCAGATAGGACGATGGTTGCAGGTACGGGGAGAAACTGGATGCCGGAGTACTGCCACCACCACCACCGCCGCCGCCGCCACCTCCTCCTCCACCACCACCGCCTCCACCATCACCTCGATCACTTCCACGGCCTGCGCGATCGGCACCGCTGCTACCTCGTTCTGCGCCGCTACTTACATTGCCTGTTCCTGCTCCACCGGTACCGCTACCGTGGCTGGATCCATTGCCACCACCACCACCAACACTGGTTGCACTACCGATTATACTATCGGTTTCCCGCTTTACCGCTCGGTTGATCGATTCCATCGAGGACGAGAGACTGTTGCGCTGCTGGCGGCGAATGGCAGGTGATGGCAGATCGTTCGGCGGCCCGTGAAACGGTGACTGTGACGGTTGGCTGGCATTGGCGCTCGCAAAGCGACCGTGTTCTGTGGTGAGTCCTTTGACCTACAAATGATCATGTAACATTGCATTGCTTTGCACACTTGCAACCCGTAAAGACTGTACTCACCTGCAAGTTCTCAGCCGCTTTCAGAAAACTTTCCAGCGCTTTCTGTGATACATGTACTTCGCCCTTGTACATAAACTCGAGCAGTGCGTGCATGTTGTCGGCCGAGGTCGCTTCCAACATCACGCATATCTGTCCCGTGCCAACCGGGGCCCGTTCGAACAGATCGGCGAAGTTTTTCGAACATGCCGCTAGTATGACCTTGTGTGCATTGAATACGGTCCC
This sequence comes from Anopheles maculatus, assembly GCA_002091835.1. Classification (NCBI taxonomy): domain Eukaryota; kingdom Metazoa; phylum Arthropoda; class Insecta; order Diptera; family Culicidae; genus Anopheles; species Anopheles maculatus. The sequence goes on along the minus strand of KZ062160.1, from coordinate 191,807 downwards.
TAGAAGACAGAAGACGAAAGTATAAACATCAATTAAACGAATCATTTATTTAATGTCAGCTTTTTAAAATGAGACTATTAAGTTTTGCTTATAATTGTTCTCAATTTTATAAACATCTCCTGTTCGAGTTAAGAAAGTGTATTGTAAATGCAGTTGTGATATCGTCAGTACCCCATTACATCCATTTCTAGCGCATGGTTTATGTTAGCAAGTTACGCGATGTTACGCGGACAACAGGCATATTTAACGTGCTTGCTGCTTGACTGACTGACTGACCTATTTTCGTGTGTCTAATCTTACCACACACACCAACTGCTTGCGCCTGGCTGGCTTGCATCGTGGCGGTAAAGCTATCGTGAATTCTACAACATTTTACAGCCACAGCTTGCACGCTACGAAACGTGCGAGAAATCTCTATTCCGTCCGCTCAATCCCTCGCAAACCTAACCATCGATGCAAGATTGTGTGTTTCAGTGCTTCCAAGAAATGAAACTTAAGAACCAAAAAAGAAAGAAAAAACAACACTCCCCAAACACATAGGGTACCAGCAGCTCTTCCAAACAACATCGCTACTATAAATAACGCTTAGAACGGGCGGCAACCGCGCATAGGCACACTAACCACCAGTGCATGCATGGTTTGATAATGGGTCATGCGCAGGCAAGAAATTCGGCTGCCCCTACGCGCTCCTTTCGATTCGATGGCGCAGTTGTACAGAATGCATTCGATTTCCGACCTAATTCTGGGCGTTTGTATGTGTACGTGTTTCTTTTTTTTGTTAGATCATTTTAGCCCTCCCCGATGCAAGGTGGTTGGACGGGGAGAGCGGAATCGAAACTGCCCCCTATCATCAGAAGACCTTGAAAATGAGCGCCCAAAATGCGATAGGGGCTATGACATCATCACAATCATCGTTGCATGGCGCAGCAGCAGGGCCACCGCACTGTTGGGGTATTTTGGTGAGCTTCATGGGAGCATGTAGAAAAGATGGAGCATATTTGTACACAACATATGGCGCCTATCGAACCGTTAAAATACGAACGCTTTGGTGGTGTGCTGTGGGAAATACGACTTCCGGGCGCTGAATATGGATGCTGTCTTTTATGTACAATCAATTCACAATGCTTTTTCAATTATTTATGCAAGTGCATCTTGAAATACAATGTATGTAAAGTGTAAAGATTATGTAAAGATCTACAAAATTGCACATTTTTTGCTAGGATATGCAATGTAGTTGTAGCGGAACTTTCCCTCTAAATGTTTGTCTTCTAGTTAGCAATTCTTTTTAACAAAATTTCACAACATTGCAGTCGACCCGATAACAACTTTGATGCAAGCAGTACTTTGAACAGGAACATTCGATGGATGTGGTTATTGTGGTTGTACATTTAGTGTTTCTGTGTTACAACCATTCTTTAATTCTAGAAGAAAGATCTAGACAAATTGCTGCAAACGAAGCGTGAAATAAAGATATTTAAGATAATAAAACCTACATTACCGTTTGATGATTCTTGAAGCAAATACACTTTACTTAACAACTTTATAGCTCCAAAACCGAACCACAACTAAAATCGTAAAAATTATTCCACTTCTTGGAGATTTGTTTTCTCCGTAATAGCAACAAATGAAAAACGTCCGAGCGCACAACTTGCGTCATAGAACTTCCTTTGGCAAAAACGCATTTTAACACCAGCGTTAGATCGTAAAAGTGGTTGTTTACATTGTGTAGTGTTGCGATCGTACGAATGCAAAGGTTTCATGCGATTGATGCAACACGCTAAACGAAATTCCCATCGATCATCAAGTCCACTGGCATTTCTTCTTCAGCTGTAAGCCAGTGAAAGTGTTTTCTTACCCAACTGCTCAACAATTGGTGACTTTCAATCGCAGTCTAACTTCACCCCAAAACCAACAACTTTGTCGTCAGTTACACTACTACATGCGTCTCAATACAACGCAATGTCTGACGAATGCGTAAAAACCAAACACCAAACCGTCCATTCGATGTGGGGCAATGCACATTGAGTAAAGACCGTCTCTTCCGGCCGTGGAGTGATGTTTATGGTTGCATCGTTCTCAGAGAGAAAAGTAGGTCACGCACATTTCGAAGTGTGTCCCGCACGAAACCAAACCACGAAAACGGGTCGCTGCAAGCCGCCTCCGTATCATGCCGACCGGGCCCGCGATGTTCTAACCCTAACGTCCTCGAAGTTGCGTAGACGCATGCACATCACTCTTAGTTCTTAATCGCTGCAATGTGCGCACCACAACACATGCGCACACGGTTGCCTAAATCGTAGCTTTTCCCGCGTCTCATCCCCAACGACTTCATCCACCAGTCGCGTGTTTCTTCACAGCGACTTCGCAATTCGGGTTCAGTGTGTGAGGCACTTTCTGGTGCATTGGAGGCATGTTGCGCATATAAACGTCGCACATTATGCGTACCACTCCTCTCCCCAATGCCGTTCTTCCTCCACACACACAATCAAGGCAAGTTCAAACGACGAAATAAACCTTTTAAAAAGTGTGAAAAATATGTGTCACGCACAAACATCCCATTTGAGTTCCCCCGTTTGGAACGGCAACACGATGCGCTGGCCATCGTTTAATGCGTGCATATGGTTCCGTCCTATTGGCCGTACTGCTACTATCTCTTTCCCAAGACGATTCTGTATCTCTTTCGTCCGGCTCGGTCAACATAAAAATTCAACATTAAAAGAGTACGCACTGAGACAAACACGTAACCACCACCATCCTACTTTGCCGTACTCTGTCGGTTCATAGATTCACAGGCATACGTAGATGGGTCACGTATGTTTGTACATCACACGGCTACACTAGACGGAGTAGATTTTTGGTGGTGCGTTAATGCATCACTGTAGCTGGTTGAACCTATGGCTTTGTCTTGGCGATTGCGCACATGTCTCCGATGCACATGCAATGGCGCAACGCTGACTGATGCGTGTCATAGAGTGCTGTGTATTATGGTTCATTTTCTCAGAGTGTAAAGCAAATAATTCTTTTGTTTTTGTATCAGTTATTCGAGAATACTAGAGAATGTTTAATAACTCAAAATCAATTCTTCACTCCACTAGCTGTAATCTACTATAACTTTATAAAACATAAGTTTGATAACAAAGAGATGTGTATTTGAAATTTTACTACGCTTTACCTTGTACTTTCATAAACCTTAACATCCGTGTTTGCGGTGGCAAATTACGACAACAACATCATCATCATCACAACTTCAAGCACACCCCAATCCATTCACATTTTACTTTTCTCCTTCATCCATCAATTTTTTTTACCCGAGTGGGCACGAATTTGAATGTGAAAAAGTCGTCCTTAATCTTCAGCAGCAGGCACCGCTAGACATCGAACCCGGCGTAAGGGCAGGTCAGTTTTGTTCGTAAATATGATCCTACAGGGTTTTTTTAGTCTTAAAACCACACCATATCCCAACCTCACAAGGAAGTAAGAATAGCGAACGAAAAAAGGAAAACCCTTTCCCTCATCATAACTTTTATCACGCGGATAATTTTATTCCTGTCTGTTCTTCGTTTCAATATGCGCCACACCTAGCACCTATTGTGAACCGTCCTTAGTTTTTTTTTCTTTTGTTTTTGTTTTGTTTCTATTTTTGTTCCTTCTTCCGATTGTAGCTCGTACCGATCCATCCGATCCCTTCGAAGATTCACAATCTTTGTGTTGTGACGCCGCCGGTACGTTGGGTGTCTTGTTGACACCTTTTTCACTTTCGCTAACGCGCTGTGATGGGTCCGGGGGCTTCGGAAAACCTCGGATCCGTCCATCCGACCGAAAAAACAAGAGAAAAGGTTTTTTCCAAATTCGGGATGAAAATATTTCATCCCTCCACACAGCTTCCACTTGTTCTCTTATGGTGCTTTTCAATATCCATAACTGACCACGGAAAACCAACCTTTCAGTGGCGACTTGCGCTAGGATTGGCCCTGTTTGACCCTGTCTCCCCCGGCTGCCAAATTGTGGGTGCGTCCTTTCCATTTCAACATCTCAGCTCATGAGTTCCCTCATTAATTTCATTCATCCGGCATATCAGTGGCAGCAAGACAAAGCACGGCACGGCAGCCAAACCCTCGCTTGGTCGTGGAGGGTTCGGAGAGAAGAATTAGGTATTATTTGATTAATTTACTCGCACCACCAACTCTGCGCGCGCTACTGACAACAACAGAAAATCCATTTTGTTTTCGGTGTCAGTGGGTCGAGAGACTACGAGGAAAATGCGTAAGACGTGACCGGATGGTGTCCGCGAGACGCTCAAGCAGTAGTACATTTTGTTTTTGCCCACCATGGGGTTTTCTTTTATTTTCTTTTTCTGTTCTGTTTAATGGGTACTCTTATCCTCTGACCTTCACAATGCATAGAAAAAAACTTTCCCCTACAGACGGGACAATAGGTTAAAGGTAAAACAATAAAACCAGTTGGACACTGTTTCCTTCCAAACCGCGCGTTTCGGTGCGTCAATCGTGCAAAGTCAAGGAATTTCAGCTTTAACGACAATCTGTGTTTTCGTACATGTTCGCATGAACCACTTCAATCTTTCACCCCCGAATTATACGCGCACACATTTAGGGCAAATGGGCATGAAAGGAAGACACGGAAATAAGATGGATATGATCCTATGCTGCCACGTCTTGTCCGTCTTTAAGGTGGGTGGTTCACATTTTCATAAAGAGGCTGTACTTACCCAGCCTTTGCTTAAACCACCTTCCACCGCCACCTCCGCCCTTCTCATCACAGCACGGTACACAATCAACAAAACCCACCTTACCTTTTTACTGCTCCACAAACGAGCGTAAGCAACATTGCGACAAAACCCACCACCACAGAACGGGACAAAAGTATCGGGCGCCTCCATTTCGCGAACTCATACTGGGTGTTTTTATTTTATTATATCCTTTCCGCATATTTTCACCCAGTCCTTGGGCCCTGTCTCGGAAAGCGCTGGTAGAGGGGGGAGGGTGGTGGGATTTTCCCGACCCGTGTTGGCGTTTCCGAGCGCTCCAGACGAGCGGCAGACGACATTTACGACGAATAGGGCCAGCTCTTCCGGGAAGTACCGCGCGGTTAGTAATAAGGGAGTGGAAGTTCCGTCTCCGAGAAAACAGGGAACGCAGAAACCCGGGGAAGGTAGAATAGGGTGGAGAAGGGGACCTAAAAAAAAGGTTCCGACATTGTTTGGGTTTGTGTGTGTTCTCTGTCATCCATCCATCTATCGTTATTGTTATTATTATTTAGCGGCTGTTTTCCCTCGAAGCAGGGCTCGTAACATCTTCTTGTGTCAAGGTCATTTGCGAAGGGTGATAACTCGAAGGATTTATGAGTCTCGGCAGTACTTTCACTCGGTGCTCCAAGCCATGGTACGATTCGTTAAGGTAATATTTTCCACAACAGAAATTTCATAATCTTGGTATTTACAAATCATACGCAGCAAATCGAACGCACACTCAACTTCAACGTGATAAATTATACTGCTGCCAAGAGTGTTCTATGCTTAATCTGATTTGAATCAATGAATATAATTTCGAACGACGAAACGAAACCCCTCTTATGTTCAATACACCGAAAAAGGAAGATAACGAAGGGCTAACGTCAATTCAATGCATTTTACACACACACAAATGCCATGAAATAATACGCCGTCAACATTGGATTAAAGATTTAATTTACTTTTTGGACACCGAGCAAAAATACACACACACACAAAACGAATACCAAAAACCACTGCAAAACCCCATAAGTGGCTGGTGAGCTGAAAAATATGGCCATCCATGTCTACTACCCCACCAACGGCAAAATATTCGCTGATTGACCAAATTGATTGACGTATGCTTCAAATCCTGTCCACACAGAGCACTGACGACAACCGATAGAGTGCCAGCGCCAACCGACCACCGTATGGACGAGCGGGGCACAGTCGAAATCCTTGCCAAAGCCCATTTTTTATGCTCGGCAGCAACCAGGTTTCGACGGTAATGTTTGCGCAAGCCGTCTCGCCGTACCTGCCCGATTCTCGAACCAGTCAACTGAGCAAAATTGTTGACCCCTTCTACGAAAAATCCATCGATCACCATACGTGTGCATCGAGGTTTCGGTTTCCTAGCGCGAACAGAAAAGCGGAGAAACAATGATAAATATTTTACAATATATCGTACGGCTTCTGAACAGGCAGCAAGTTTGACGGTTCTCTGTTCTGCCGTGGAAACGGAACTTGCTTCGTTTGTACAAATCATCGGCGAGAAAGACCGACCGACCGACCGGTCGACCCGACTACCATTCGGGAATATATTCCTCCAATTCAATCTACCACGGCGGACCAGCTCACTCTGTACAACCAGCTTCCTCACAGGTCATCGCACGGTAAGAATATGTGGCCACAGCGTCCACACATACGACACATTCCAAACTCTACCATTACCACCCTTCAGGAGAAGAGGAAAGCAAAAAAAATACTCTACCTCAACATACACACGAACTACCGGACGCTTCAATTCGATCAAGTACCGATCCTGGCTCAGAGCAAATCAGTCAGCCGAATATCCCGAACAAAACCTTGTTCTCGAAAGGCCTACGCCATCGTAGAGAGCATTTGTGAATCGCGGGCGGTGTTTCTCAGGCAGATTTTCATGCATCGATGGGCTCTATACACACACACCGTGTGTTTGGAGCGCCGTGTGCTTCCACAAATCGTATTTTCCGAGCCCCTGCCCCTATTGTCTGGCATTGGAGTGGACTTTCGTTTGCGCCACTAGCGCCATCCGGGCCGGGCAGGACGGAAGTCCAGTCTCTGTGTGCCACCTCTGGGTCCACTGCAAGGAAAAAATTCGCTACCCAGTGCTACCAATGGCGTAGCTAGCGGAGAAAGATATGGAAATAATGGCCAAACGTAGTCCTTGCTATAGCTCGCTAGTCTAGTACACTTTGCTTCGACCTCTGCTCCTGCACTACCTCCCGTATGCGCCAATCGCTGGCCGAACTCAGATTCGATTCGCGTTTGCATCCCCCATACACGGCGTATGTATCGAGGTATCGGGGTATCGGGCTAGGACTCCTCTGTCTCACGCTCGCTAACAAACGGTTCGATTTTTCCGTTCGGTTCGTTTGTTGTCATACAAACGCTGTTTTCGCTGGTGGTCTGTTTTCGCTTCGGTTGCCAAAGCACCGGGCGGGGGGTGACGGAGAATTATCGAAAGGTACGCGAACGTTCGCTGTTCGTACGCCACACCACGGTATGCACACACCTAACCAACACATTCTAGACAGGTGACTGAAGGAGACCTAACAAAAACAACAGAAAAACGGAAAACAACTCTACCGAGTGTCACCAACCAACCCAAACACACCGCACGCCCACAGTCTACTATCAGCGTACGACGACAATGCAAAAGAAACTGAGGTGGGGCGCATTCAAATTTGAATGAAGCAGGCTCCCTTCACGTGCACTTCGGAAAACGTTGACACAAAGCAAAAAAAATCTATACCGCCTTCGCTACCGTCCCGCCTCACCTGACACTCTGTTTACCAAACTGATGGATGTATAAGCAGGCAAATCATGCGACCAAACACAAAAGTACTCCCTAGGCTACGACTTAATTAGCCAAACGCGATGATGGCAATCATGAATGAACCATAAATCTCCGTTTTTTCTCCGTGCGAGTAATATGAAGGTTTTAAAATTTCCAATTTTTCTTACTGGAGGACATGCACAGACAACGGAGATTGAGATATTCACACATTAAAGTGGATGTTTTAACACGTATTGTTTGTAATTTGAATTTTGATATTTAAATTTAAAGTTTTACTTAAGAAGTGTAAAGAAACAATGTGTATAAAGCATACAATTGTGAGGAAAATTTTTTTCTCTTAATTAACAAATAAAGAAATTCTCTCTCAAAATAAGGCACAACATGCAATACGGCAAACAATACGGTGACAATAATGGTGGTAGCTGCCATACATTTGTCACGGCCCTCGGCCATCATGGCTGTGTAAACTAATGAAACGATATTGATCTTCTATTACCCATTCTATCAATCCACCGACAGTGCAAGCAAAACCCGTTGATTAATTTCGCTTTCCAATTGATCCCACCGTTCACGTTGGTGGCCACCACTAACTACTACATTTGTTTTCTTTTTCAACAATACGATGCGGCGACTAGTTTTGTCACCGGCACCGATTGACGAAGAATCAGTGGAACCACTAATATTTGCTTGCTTTGCTTTTATCTGCCCATCGCATTGTCTTTACATGCGGGAACAGGACATCGGCATACACTTTCGCTTAGGTTTCTTTTTTTTTTGCTGTTCTGTTTGTCACGGTTAACGATATCTTTCCCACTTTTCCCCTATCCGGTATGCACAGCGGCATGTGTACCGAAGCGCACGTTCGTTTTCTCGTCAAACCAATCATACGCATCTCTAACAAAGACAAATGCATCTGACGGTAGGATTTTCCATTAAAAAAAAGAAGGTAAATCTCGTTACAATTGTAAATAGACAGTGGGGAAATGCCATAGGTATGAAAATTGAAATACAAATGTCTCTCCGTGGAGATAGATAGTGGAGATTTAAAACGATCAGTTGAAAGGAAAACGAAATCTTTTTTGTATCGGTTTTAACAAACATTGTAAAGGAGAAAGGACATTCAAATGTATGCGAGAACGCTTTCTTATTAGTCAAGATTTTTTTTGTATTAATTCGATCCACATCTTCATTATTTGCAACAACAGCATACTGATGGATTTTGTTGAAAGGATATCCGGGAATGAAAAAAAAATACGTTGTACAGGAACCCACATAACACGAATAAACGCACATCGAAGTACCCAGGAATCCCAGAATCACCATACTTCGGAACCACCTTACGGAACTGACCAACCAATATCCACTTTTCAATCGAACCGAGAGGACGAATAACGATAAAAACAGCTCGATCAAATGAATGACAGATAGCGGCAATATACATGAAATTAGCATTTTACAAATAGTCATCAATTTCAATTTGTACACTTTATCTGCTGCTTCTGCCTACCGCACACACTGGGGGTGGAAAACTGGTATGACTTTTCGTTTTCCACGCTGCAGCAACCATGCGGAGTAGTGCACCACTCATGCGTACGTATGTTTGAGGTATAACAACGGCAGAGAAACGGTCCAGAAGGGCGGCAGATGACATTTGCTTGGACACAATTTGGTCCCGGTGGCGTCATCGTTGCGGCATCCATTAGCTCCCGTATAACGAACCAATATTGGCCATTTTCAATAATGTCAAACCGGTTGATGTATGTCGCAGTGCTGCTGCTAGGAGAGAGCACTGCGTGTGAGTAAAAACTAGGATTCATTTAGCTGATGGTTTCGGATGAGTGGCTTCTGTGCTTGGGGGAAGAAGAATGGGAAACCGGGATATAGCAAAGAAGACAAAAAAAATGGCCAAAGCTTGTGGGAACAGAGTCCAGACTAATGGGCCAGGCAGCAGAGCTGCCCCACACAAACCGGGATCTTTGGCACTATTGGAATGAAAAGTGATACCCTAGCTATCCGTTGGATGACCAAGGGTCGGTCGAGCAGCAGGGGAGGATCCTTTTGCAGCAACACATCGCTCGCCCGAACACGGGCAAGCATAACCCGATTGAATTCAAAATCAAATCAAGCGCATCGGTGTACGGATGGAGGAGAATAGAACCTCAGGAGATACCGAGCCAACATTTGCTGGTCCTCGGGGAGAGCTTAGCATACAGCGTTTTCTTTTTTTGGTTCTACGCCTCTTTCGTTCAATGGAAAACACGAAAACGCACACAAGAGCGATTCATTCCATCATCGACCAACAAATGATGCAAGCAAGAAGGGGGAGCCAGCCAAACTACTGTTCAACTCTTTGCTCCCTCAGCTCGTGATCCGAACGAAGTGTTTTGGTTTGAAGGAAGAAGCCCCATTTTTGCAGGACATGTACGATAACGGAAATAGCTTCCACCCTGCTGAAGTCACCACCAGAGTGGTACTTTTTTTTGCTACCCTCGGAACACTTTTCGTGTTCCCGCAAGCATCTAGCGCTCATCCTTTTCATTATGAAAGTATATCTACGTAGCAACGCATCGAATCGTAAGCAAAACAACAACAAAAAAACGCGAACTCGATTCAACTGGCTGTGAGGTCTACAATGAAGCCAATAACAAACAAACCAACAAAAAAAGTACCAAGGATAACGACGGATAGAACGCACCGAACGTGGAAATAGGAAAAATGTTTCAAGCCGGGTGTAGGTGAGCGAGAAAGCGAGCCACGTTCTGACTGAAGCGCGATGGCAAATAAATTCCGAATACATACATTTCCATGAAAATGGAAAATGAATATAAATCGAAATAAATATCAAGCATACAGTTTTTAGCTAACAGAGCGGACTGCAGCAGTATTCGTACTTGGCTCGTACGCAGGCTGCGCAACTGTGCAGCAAAACGCACCAACCCCAATCCAGAATTGACGTCGCTCACGCACTAACCCCTTCTCAACGGGACGGATGAAAAAAAATCATCAACGATGAGATGGCGTGCAGGGATAAAAGAGTGGCAGCAAGATGCTCTGTCAGAGATGCGATATGAAGAGTTTTGCTATTTTTTTGTTTGTTAACTTTGCAACTCAAAACTGATACCCTTTCGAAGTGAATCTCTTGCAGATCTGTATTCTTGCAAAAGCAACCGATATCTTCACCAGTCCTTCCTGCCTGTTGGGTTATGTTGGTTTTCTTTTAGAAAGCAATGGTATCCCCATCCCGTTACGTTGGGTTGTCCATCCATACTCCGTAGGTTCGTGGGTTTGACTAGTAGAACAAAATAATAACGTACAAGCAAATGCTCTTGCACGATTATGCCTAACTTGGAAACCATGAAAACGTCCGAAATAACGGCAAAAAAATAAAACCGTACCAGCGAGGGTACACTATGTTGAAACGATTGCATTATTGGGAGGGATAGTGCAAGTAGAAGTACGGAACAAACAACATCCACCAGCACTGCGGTTTTATATGCGTAAATCCTGAGGCATAGGGCCTTCACAACAATAGAAAAGTTTTTTTTTGTGGGCTTTATACCACAGAAAATAGGTTGCGAAAACATAACGTAACGTTTGCATGTAAAAATGGCAATATAAGGTGGATGTTTTCTATTTAAATGATTGGCCGTGACAATTATACCAAAAATACAAAATAAAATTCTTGTGACACACACTTTGTGCGTAAATTTTATCATATCAATGAACACCACACTATAAATATCGAAGAAATTTCGGTCAAATCGATTCGACTTTAATATCCCACCATTTACCGACCTATCTAAGTGTATACACCTGTAGCGCAGTGCTATCCGCAAGCAACACAACACGGTCTACAACTCCACCATATTTTGTGACCTTAAAGACATTAATGTCATTGTGTCAGAGGGCGGACAGCGGCAGGAAGGGAACCGTTCATTGATTTCACGGTCCAAAGATAAAATCATCAATAAGGCGACGACAAAATGGAGATGTCTCCGGAGTCCTTCCACTTTTCACACGCTAAACTGGGGCATACACACAATCGCTTTACGTTTGTTTGGGTTTCGATACACACATGGATACGCCACGCCGGTACCGGGAGGGGAGTTTCATCACTCCCCACTCCCATAAGCATAAACGCACGTTTACGACCCGTCGACACACCTTTAATGCCATAAAATCGATGAATAGCAAACAATACACCGACAGGCATTCGCGACAAGGCTCACGAGCAAGGAGCACCTCGTGACAAGAAGGAAAAGAAACATATGTTTATAAATATCTTCACTTAGCTACACCATCCAAACGGCAGGACGACGATGAAGCGCCGTCGATGATCTTGCACAATAGGATAGGACAACAGCAACAACAACAACAACAACAAAACGGACACAAACACGTGCCCACAAACAAATGCTCGTTTTTACGCGCTTTGTTAAAGGGAAGATACCAGCCATCACCATCGTAAAAGCCTCACTCTGATTTGCTTTACGCAAAATGCTAAAGCTCGCGTACCATTACTGCTGTCCCACTCTTGAGTGGCTAGAGGACATACATACAAGTCGTGCTTTCACTTGCACACCATCCGCAGACACACGCACACGTGCTCTGTAACCCTCCTCCCCGTGCAGTAGCCATCTTTAGGTTCACGCTCAATGATCGGCTCAGTCCTCTTGATGCTGTGGGGAAATTGTATCGTTTTATTCACATTTTATGTTTTCTTTATTTTGCTTCCACCCAGTCCTCCCGTCGCACGGCACAAAGCGTATCTTAGACGGCGCTCCAAGGCGGCCGCTAAGGTCTGTATAGAATTCTTTCTTCAGCGCCAATCGACCGATTTTCTCAGTTGCGACGTCGTTGCCATATCACCCCCGAAAAATTCACCACACGGGTCGACCCCGAATGAGTTTCGCTTTCTTCCTTTCCCAATACCGGCGGTGGCGGTGGTCCTTTTATTACATCTTGAGCAGGTCCGGGAAGTTGAAGAATTTTTATGCGTGTTTGTTTGGAATAATGAAGACGGCTTTATTGAATCTTCAAGACGCGCCGACCACATCCCTCTGTCCTGTGCCCCATTCGCACACCATTCCATGCGCAACCACACCATTCATCCACCGTCTGGAAAAGGACCATGTGGGAATATGTATGTCTGCATGGATGTTTGGGTGTCGGTGAAATCAAACCTGCACTCGAAGTTTCACCAAACCCATCCTGGTAATGTCCTGATATGATGGGTCGGAAAATCATATGAGCGGAAATTGACAGTCCAATAAAGCAGGATAGACGACAAGTATGCTTTATGTTGGCGTAGGATGACGTACTTTAACTTACTTTTTGTCAGAGCTGGCGAATCATAGCATCGACACCGTATAAAATCTATGATGCGTCATATATTAACAGTCATTACACTACATTGGAAATTGTATCACAATCATAAAAGAAAAAGGATCTAATAAAACCTCTAGATGAATCGTTTCTATTGCCCTCCATCACAACAGATTAGAAAAAGTGCGTCGTATCCTTACCTAAAAAGAGAACCAGAGAGAGAAAAAAACGACATTAGTATCGGGATAAGAAACAAACAATGTTTCGTTGTTTAATTAAAGCGAAAACGCATTTCACCGGAATAAATCTCTAATGAAAAGCGACTGTCCATCGTACCCGCGCCCCGCAGTACTAGTTTTTCCCTTCACTCATTAGCGAGACTTCCGACTCGAGAGCTCTTTCCTACTGCTGCTGAATAAACCAACCACTGCCCCACGTCCCCACGTACGCAAAGGAATTTTCCCATTTCAATGAAACTTTACTCAATCCGATTTTTTTTTTTCATTTTTGTGCACTCTTGCGACCGGGTTCGAGTCGAAATGTGGATCAGAACCGATGGCAAGAAAAATAAAACTTGACCAATCAAATCCTCCCCCGAACGTTCGAGTGTAGCGTCCTGGGAAAACGTGTCCTGGCAACAAAAAAAGAGAAACCATTCCACAGTAGCGCACACACGGTAAGGAAAGCGAAGTGGAAATAAAACAAGCCCCATTGCGTATCACTGTCAATTGTAAAGTCAAACATCGTCGTCGAAGGTATCCGGTTCGGGGAGAAGTCCTTCCATTTCAACATCAAGCTACCTTCCCGCGTACAAGTGGAGGAGTAGGAGCGGAAAGAGTAATGGAGGAATCTGGGTCTGCAAATGGACGATGTTCATTTGGCAGCAGAAGGTTGCGACGCCACCATTTCGGCAGAGATGATGAACGGGCAGCAGCAGCAGAAGAGGCACAGAATGGGAAGCCGAAAACGAATCCTTGTCGAATGGGAATCGGGAAAACCTGGGGACAAAAAGGCCGGAGGTTTTGAATCGATTCAACTTCCCTACTCCACCCACTCACTTTCTTGCTAAAACTTTTATTTGTCCTCTACGCCAAGGTATCTCCCCACGGAATGTTGGCGACAAGGACATTGGCAGGATTTTTACCGATAACTCACAACTACCGTGTGCCGTTCTATCGAAAATATCAATTCTAAACCGGTCGGTCTCCGGGTGCGAGAGTCCGTTCCGGACAGGCTTTCCACCATTTTTCGACCGAACAGATCAATCTACACATGAAGAACGCACACACATACACACCTAAACTCACTTGGAAAATTAAACACACACACACACACACACACAGCACTGGGCTCAGAATAACGCCGGATGGACGGAATTGACAGACGCATCCGAGAAGCACATCCGTCGTGTATCGGCATCGCGCGCACGGCAGTGAACACCGGTGGCGCGATAGTGTGAGTCTCATCCACTCGCAGCCGAAGGCAACATAACACGCACAACCTCCATAATTTTCCCCTGATCCTGTCAATACTCCTCCTCCAGCTCATTTTGGAGAGGTCGAACGAAGAAAAATTTACAGTTTCGTTGGTTGTTTTTCGCCCCACGTTCTAGCCAGCGGTACGTCGGTTCCGACACCAGCATCAGCAGCACCAGTGAGTGAGACTGCCGAAAAAGCAGCTACAAAAAATCGTGTCCCTTCGAGCAAATGAAAGCGACTCGGCGAGTTTCATCTGTACGGTTGCTGATACCTTGGATCATTTGACACATACGCAATTTCCGTCGTCATTCCTTGCCAGCGACGGACTGATGAATTTTCTTCCTCCAATTACCTACCCAACAGAGTGAGGCGGCAACAGTAGTCTAGCGGTTGGAGTTAGGAGTGACAAAAAACTAAAACACAGAAGACACGAGAACGACGTAAAAATAAATGAAAATAAAATGAAGATTTTTGTTTCGACCATGGACGACGTATCGGCCTTTTTTTCCCAATTATTGAACACAAATGCCTATAAGCTTCTAACGTACAATTGCTTTCGATATTCCTCAACTTTACGCACACCAGCGAAAATGAGGGCAGAAAACCAATATTTATCTACAGCATGCCGAAGAAGCGAGGCGATACTAACGTTCGTTCTGTGCCTCACAACACTACTACACCACACTGAAGGACGGTATAATATCATTAGGGGCTAGAGAAGTGAAAGTAGTGAAACATGCTCAAAAATCTACTATCGCAATGGAAATAAGCGACAGCAGTTCGTCCTTTACTTATTTATTTGTTTGCTACCGTATCCTTGCAACTACACCGAAGCGTGATGAAGCGACTTTAATGAAAGCTGTGTACGTACATAAACCGAACACAGAACTGACTCCAAATATTATGAACCATGTACATACATACAAATAGTGCAATAGAAGGTCCTCAAAAGATAAGGTTCGGTGAAAATTGACTCCAACGGAGTGTGGTGGAGACAAAAAAGCAGAACATGATTCACTATTTCGTTCAGCACCAATGTGAAAACTTCTTGTCGGTTCTTATCAATCTTCACCCAAACCTGCTTCGTTTTTGCCAAAGAAAAACTTTCACCAGCAGCAACAACAAAAAAAGGAATAGTTTGATGCCGCCCGCTGTATGTCGTCTTTGGTTATCCAACCACGATGAACCAGGAAGGCATTGCAGTGTTCGCTTATGGTGTATCTTTTTTTTGTCGTTATCTCGATGCTATTGGAAAAACTTGATGTCTACAACATTCTATTAAAGCCTTCCTTCTAACCAACCAGCACTCGTGCAAAATAGGCGCATTAAGCTGCTCGATGGTTTGAAGTATTGCTACACACATGCCTTTAGTTGCTTTGCGGTAACCGTAGTAGGATACACTTCAACCAGGCCAAGGGAAAAGTTTCCATCATTGATAACTACCTGATCGTATTAAACGAACCGACGAAAACTGGTACCGATGAACAATCCAGACTCAGGGCGGATTTCCTCTACCAGCAATGCGGGAAATACGTTAACCAGCCATACATACACACACTGCAATCATCAATGCTCAGGATTGATGTTTGATGTGAGAACTGCACGAATATCTATGCGTAGATCACTTGAAAGAGAAACAATCTAACCACGATTATCATGAGGAAAGGGAATTGAAACCCTGCAGGTGGATCAGAAAAAGGATGGCTGACAAAAAAAGGATTAATTCCTATTTCTCCATTTTGCGGTTCGCTTTATCCGTTTAGGCGATTAAAGATGTGGAAATACATCATGCAGAGGGAGCGGATCTTTTGTGAATTACTGCCGCAAAAGGATAAAAGCTCAATTGAATGTGATGTGAAAAAAGAGACAGTAGCTATCATTATTTAAATCCTTTTGTATTGAAACTAGTAAGCTGCTATCGATTTCATCTTCGAACGAATTCTATATCACGAAACATTATGTAGAACAATTCAACAGTAGCTTAGCTTACATTGAACGTCCCATAATCCCTCACTTGAAGTCTACAATATCTACAACAGGCCTCCAACCTTAATCTTCAATGCATCAAGAAGATGAGAAATGGAACATCTATTCATCTCGAAAGCATATCTCGTTCTCATTTCGCCATAGAATGGCACGCCTGAAGAGCCTTGCGATAACATACGCATGCCATTGAGTTAATTTTCCCTCTGCCCGGCTTCCTGGTGTAAAGCATCCGTCCTGTTATTTCATTAACCCGTTCGTATGACTCGACATTCATTATTCATACACCGTGCGTTTTTGGCACTACACCCAAACGCATACGAGCCACGAACGAACCTGCCATCTGCCAGGGAAATGGGAAGCGAATAGTTAACATCATCTTGCCACGCTCGTCAGTTCTCTAGAAGGGTCAAATGTGCTCGCTGACAAAAAAAGATGGAAAGCAACGCTCACTGACATGGTACGGTACCCATTTGCTACGTTAGTGGAAAAACACATCATCATTAGGAAAAAATGATACACAACAAAATGCAAACTAAGTTGCCAACACCCTTGCGCCTCTATGTCGTGCTGTCTTATTTCTCACTGAAAAGGAGCTTTGAATTGTAGCCCATAACAGTAGAGCGGAGTGAACGAACTAAACTTAACTAATTTATTTCTTGCGCGAGCTATGATGAAACAGTAACTAAAAGCAAAATGAAAAATCTCTTCCCGGTGGAAAACGCTTCTCTTCATCTTAAATGGAACGCACTCACACGCACACACGCGTGAACTGTTTGCTACACGACTGGTTTCAAGGAATTCGGAAAATAGTACGACGAGACTGTACAAGCAAACTCGAACCTCCTTGAAGCAGGGCTTCCCCTCCTATCAACCTACCGGATGTGACTATTTTCCAACACAGGAAGAGCCCTTTTTTGTTTCCGTCGAAAATACACAACCACACACCAAGAAACGAAGGCATGGTTGGCATTTGAAGTGATGAAGTCTAAAATGGGATGAAATTTTCCGTCATTCGTCCAGCGACGGGTAGACGCGAACTCCTCTTCTATCCATCCCGGCACAGAAAGATGGAAAGGCAAAATGATCGCTTGTGCTCCTGTCACATTCCACGCAGCGCAGGACCGATCCGGTGTGCCGGTGTGTAAACATCTGTGAAGCCTAATCGAAAGTAACTCGCACGTTCGTGATAAGGGCGAAAGGACGTGTTTCGTCGAGCGAACGAATGCACGCTCCGTACAACAACGAAAAATGAACGCGTGTACGTACACACCACTCGATACTTCCTCCTCTTTGGGGGGGGGGGGGGGGGCGAAAGCGTTACTACTGCCATTACCGAAAGGCCTGCTGCTTGTGCTCGTGTCCCTCGGAACGACTAAAAACAAGCTTCCAATTTAGAGGCTTACGAGATGAGGAACACCCGCAAGGGCAGCTGTACAGCGTGAGAGGGGGATGAAGCAAAACCACTACTCCATACTTATTTGGACATCAGCAAAACGTCCACACACACTCACACACTGAGGGACGGACGGTGGGAAAAGTTTATCATTTAGAAAAGTTTCCTGGCTTCACTTTTTTCGCCCCAACAAAAAAAAAACGGAAAGCCTGACGGCCCTGAAACCAAAACAGTGACATGCACAGGAGGACGACCACGACGTCAGCTATCATTCCGTCCTGGGAAAGCACCATTTCCGTCGCAGCATCAAACAGCAGGGCCCATGATGATGTTGATATTCAGAGCCCAATCATGATGGAGGGGGCGCGTTTAGTGAAACTGGGGAGCTGCGAGCGGAAAGGAATTAGTGTGCCACAGGAATACACTGCCAGAAGTCAGAACGACGCTTCCAACCACACTCCCGCGTCCAGCTTCAACCAGTCGTCTCGAGGGTTGGAAGGTAGATTTAGAGTAAAAATTAGAAAATTATGCCAAACACACTGCAAAAAGACAACAAAAAAACAGCCTAGGCAAGAAGAACAGTGCCGGGAATAGCACCTAGAAACCTAGGCTGACGGATGATGGTAGGAGGAATAAGCTTCGCCGGCAGTATGAGCAAGACAAACATACCGGACCGGAGGTTCGAGAAAAAGTTGAATTCAATTTGGAAAATTAAACCCACCACGGCTACACGGGTAGGTAGCTTTGAAAATTGCGAAAATGTACGGAAACTGTAGAAACTTTTCTACAGCACAGTATCGTCCATCCCGATCCTGTTCCGCCACTGGAACTTGGTTGCCTTATAAAAACATAAAATTCTGTCAGATGCAACCAAAGTGAAATAAACGAAAAAACCGCACCTATCAATTTGTTTGGCTACGAGCGGACGAACTGGATATAAAATAGAATTAAAACCATAATGATAGAGAATTTCTGATTTTCACCAGATTTAATGTCACATTTTATGAGAATCAAATTTAATTAAAATTTCTTCAATTTTATAGCTTATGCAGCATGCATATAACACCCTTAAAAACTACAACTATGCAAAACTTTTTAAGACAACTTTTATTTGATACTATAAAGATTCGATTAAATTAATATTCTGAATCGAATTATAAACCCTCCCTAGCATTGTTGCAGACACGCTCCAAACTTCCAAATCATATTCAAAACTGCAAAACCAAGCGCAATCCCATCCGCGTACACATTTCGAGTGGATTGCGGTCTTTAAAGGTTCGTTCGCTTGCGCTTTAGACCAGCCAACCGCAACAGAGCATGCTGATACGCAAAATGCGCCCAACTATACACGCCGGGTTTCGCGGTGGGTTCGGCGGAGTAAATAAGCTAAACGAGAATATTGAGCCTCGCAGCGCTTCGGCAAAATGATATTCGATAAATTTCCACATCAAAGCAAATATCACATTGCGTGTGACGCCTGGTAAGGGAAAACGCCGTTCTGGCGGCGGGGTTTCCTTTCAACAGAGAAAGGCATCGTACGAAAAACCTTGCACAGGCATAGTTTGGGAGTTTTGGTACGCGTAGGTTTGCTCAATTTGCCGTTGGTTCTGTGAGCAAATGATCGTTTCTGAAGGCCGCAAAGAAGCCTTCCGTGATGATCATTGGAGCAAGCAAGGAAGCCTTGTTTGAATACAGTACACTACACAATCGATCGTGGATTCTTGCTTTCAGTTCCAGCGGTGCTATGAAACAAAAAAAAAATATATGTACATCCCCCCTTTCGAACCCCTCATTCAGCCTTCGTACAATGAGGAAAACAAACAACATTTTCTGCAAAAAGGGTTTCCCCATTTTCTCATGCCCACAGACAGCAAACGGCAAATCGCACGCTGCTGGCTGCTCGGCTTTTGAGTGATGAAGAAAGGAAGGAAGAACAAAACAACCGATACCGATGGGGCTGATGATGCGCCATGCTACCTACTATACCGCCAGCCATCAGTGCCGGATACTCAGTTTCATCTAAGCAGACGAGAACGGAGCATCGAAGCCAACCAACCCAGTACCACCCGTGTTGTCGTCGTTATGCCTCTACTCTGCATTTTTTTTCCAACATGAAATGGGAGAAATACAACGAGCATCATCACACGACGCAGAATAGCCGCCGTTCGACGCATCCCAGAGCATGTACCAGAACAACCGAACGATGATGAAGAATATTGAGCGAAAAACTGGCATCTAACTTCGCCTCTTGCCCCCCCATTTTTGTCAACCATTTGCCAGCCAATGTATGTCCTCGTTCTGTTATAAAAAAAAGTATATATAAAGCCACAGGCTTGTAGCGGCGCCAATCACCAGCAGAACTGGAGTTGAAGCGAGCGGATAATATGAATTTTTGCTGACATTTTCATCCGCGTTCGGTGGTTTGTGTTTTGTTTCTTTTCGTTTCGCAATAAGTAAAATATTTTGCACAACACCCAAAACCAATGGAAATTTGGAATTCTATCGAGTTTCGAACAAAAAAATATCTATATCTATAAGGCCGAAGATGGAAAATAGATGAAACTCTGAATAACTCAAACGATAGTCCACAGATTACGTGTTTTTCTGTCCTGCGGTAGTTCGTCACTGGTACTTGAAAAACCGTTGAAAATAACAACATTTATTCGTTCTAGCACATTTGCTGGTATCTAAAACAACCAAATATCGCCACGAATTGCACGGAAACGATCGTCAATCTCAGAAGGAATGAAAATCGATCAAAAACTCAATGCAACATTTATCCGAGGACATAAACAACCACCGCAACCAAACGCGACTATCTAACGACCGAAAAGACTGCACATTATTTATTCGCACCATTATTCAATTCGGCGGTTTGAAGCGTTATATATAATTCGCGTATAGAGAGTGAAAGTAAGCCACCAGACCAACGACCTACGACGACATCTCTTCAGGACCTGCTCTCGTGCTCCGTCGTGCTCTACAACTATTAGCGCCAGCAACGTCTACAATTGTGCCTTACTTTCCACCTCTGTTTCACAAATACCGACGATCAGCATCTGCGTTATCATCATGACGATTGGTAACCGCAAAACCGCAAAAGGGGACATGATGCACGAGGATACGGTAACACAGACTCTTCTGCTGGGTAGCATCAAATATTATCAACGGCCCGAGCTCCTCGGGCATGTCATTAGCAGCGAAAGGCCTACAAACACCACTGCAATCAACAACAACAGCGGGCAAAAAGGAAACAACTATTTCGCCTCGCGACCACGTACATATACACACGTGCCTGACTCGTCGA
This sequence comes from Anopheles maculatus, assembly GCA_002091835.1. Taxonomy (NCBI): domain Eukaryota; kingdom Metazoa; phylum Arthropoda; class Insecta; order Diptera; family Culicidae; genus Anopheles; species Anopheles maculatus. The sequence goes on along the minus strand of KZ062160.1, from coordinate 170,753 downwards.
GTGCCAGAATTGGTGTGGTGTGGTGAATATTGTGTTTCTCCCCCGTTGCAAACCCACTTCACTGTTGCCCATTTTCCGGCACCGAAACCGCCTGACTACTCGTGGGTACATACGCGCACCATCAACTCATCAACATACCACACCACCGGGGCTCTTCAATCAAGCGCACGATTCATGGTTGGCGTACGGAAAATGCGTAAAGCCCACGAACGAAGGCTACACGGGAAGGTTCGCGTTTCGTGTCGGTGTTGAGTTGCTGTGAAAAGTGAGGTGAAGCGAGAAAGGATTGTCATGTGTTCGCAGTCTCGGACCAGCAATTCGGGGAGGGAAATTTCAATATCTGATCCTGATGATGGACGCGCGCGAGCGCGGCCTGGATGGAACGTGTAACGTGAAAGTGACATAAAAACCCAACGGAGAAGGTAAAGCGGACGCGGACGATGGCGCACATTGAACGAACGAAAAGGACACAGTCTCAGCTCAGCGGGAGTGAAATTGTTTGTTATTTTTCCCACCACCATCATCACCACCTTCCATTCCCTATCCTCCTCAAGCACCGTCAAGTGAGTTGCTCCACTTGGTGAAAACGATCAACAATCCTTTCCCAACTGATGGAGAGTGGAAATTGGTGAAGATGAAAAATAATTATACCAGAAGAGTGGCAGCTTATATCGGAGTGCCACCCGAAAGGGGAAGAAATGGTTTGGGAGCGGGGACTGAACGACACAAACGCATATACTGTGCCTTGGAATACGATACGCATCTGGAACCACACGGGCGTAGACACGCTAGCCGACTGATAACGCACCATTCGGAGAAAACATCCATCTATTTTCCGTCTCTAGTTGCGTTTTTGATTCAACAACGGCAAAGCAGGAGGCTTTTCAGCACACTGCGGAATAGCGGAAAATGGGAGATAACCTCCTTCGCTACCGCGTTTCTGCTCGCTGATAAGAGCTGACACGACGCAGTGGGGCAACCGATCCTAGGCAATGGATAACTCGAGGTTTGTGCCTCACGCGTATACATATATACACCGTATACATAAGGATGAGCTCTCTGTGTGCTAATAGGCCGGATGCAGGACACGACAGTAGCAGCAGCAGCAGCAGCAGCAGCAGGATATGGACGGCAAAACCCTCCCGGTTCACTCGGTGCGCTTTTCCGAGAATATTTTCACACCAATACCGCCACTACTACACAGCGTCTGCCCGGACGGAAACACAAGCTTTGACGACAAATGCGCCATGAGGAATGATCGTCGGAGTGGGGCCGGTAAATGAAAAACATGGTGGACAGGTTGAAGGATAGAGCGTTTAAATGGGATGAAAGCGAGAGCAGAGCACGGGTAGGCAGAGTGGCAGGAGGCAGAAAACTTTCTCGTGTTTCAAAATCGTGTCGGTTTTTATCATTTCCGCCCGCGGCCCCGACGATGGCAACACTGTAACACTACTCTGCCAACACACTAACATCCAACATTTCCCAGCACGCATCTCCCGTCCCGTCTTCTTGCTTCACGCACACACCCGATTGTGCCCTAGATCCGCCCGCCCGGTAGCTGATTCGTCCTTGCTGGGGGGGGAACACAACGAAAGTGAATTTCCAGGGCAAAGGATTCATTATTTACCGCCGAGCCTCACTTGTACTCGCTCTACGGTTACCACTAGTGCGCGTGAGGTATGGTATGGTGGCTGTTCGCGTTTTGTGCTGAAACTGAAATATCCTTTCTCTTTCCTGTTCCACACAAACATCGCTCCCGCACCTTCCGTTCCATGCTCCGTGAGTCCTCTGAAAATTACTCTTCCTGTACGCGAACACCACGACGGCCACCACGCTTTCCCTATCTCGTCTCATCTCAATGAATCTACTTTCACTCTACGACTAAAACTTTCATCACCATAGCAGCCAAACGGTGGGAGCGACTAGCAGCAGCAGCAGCAGCACATCCAATCAGAGCTCTGCGGATGGATTCAACGCTTCGGAAGGATTCAGCAGGGTGGTGGTTTAGTTTTTTTTTTGCTTTTTTATTCCACTCCTGGTGGACAATTGCCGAGATTTGGAGTGTACAACGATGTGGCAGTACGCGTACGCTTGGTGTACGTTGATTACTGGTCGTGGATATGCTCGAAAGCAAATATTGCAAGTTTCGCTAGTTAAGTAGATAATTTCTTGTGCTGACCTGAGCAGAAATTTTACGCTTCGGACTGTTGCATTTTGAGGATTTTGTTGTTGTTCGGCATATCCATGTAGCGATTAAAGGTCCTTTAAGCAGCGAATGTCGCAAATTATATGTGACTTTAAGCGTTGGGACGCAGTTTCAGTTGTTCATAGCAAGTCGCAAATGATCTAGAATAAGAGAAGCACAATTGGAATGGTCTTTACAATCACTGCAATACAAGTTCCATGCTCTGCTGTTTAAGGTCCGTGCTACTGCTTGTTATTGCTTAACACATTCGGTGATAACGAGAAAATCAAAATTATTATGCAAAGTAAATAAAAAAAACAATGGAGAGTAGGAACTGCGCAATATTACATCTCCTGCATGCAGTGCAAAGCGTGAGATGTTTAATAATTACAAGTTCGTGACACTGACACGGTTTCAACAAACACACTGGAGAAAGGGCAAAAACTTTGCAGCCTTTCGGACACACTGAGCACAGAACTGGCCGGGGGCACGGGAGAGTAAAGTTGAT
>KZ062160.1:155111-167600 GCA_002091835.1 Anopheles maculatus | reverse complement strand
GCAGGATGGTGGTTTAGTTTTTTTTTTGCTTTGTTTTGTTCATAAATTTATTTTTCTAAAACAATCCAACCAACTTCCCGTTGTTCCGCCGGGCGGCGTACACAAACGACGCAGAATTGTGTTGACGTGCGCACTTGTCCAAACTGCTGGTGCTGCTGCTTTCTCTTCTTATCGAGCCTAAACTGCTAGCTGGCAAAAGGTGGCATCTATATAATTTATAAGTAGCGGATGGAACATAATACGAACCTATTCCAACGTCGGGCAGGGCATCAACTTTACTCTCCCGTGCCCCCGGCCAGTTCTGTGCTCAGTGTGTCCGAAAGGCTGCAAAGTTTTTGCCCTTTCTCCAGTGTGTTTGTTGAAACCGTGTCAGTGTCACGAACTTGTAATTATTAAACATCTCACGCTTTGCACTGCATGCAGGAGATGTAATATTGCGCAGTTCCAACTCTCCATTGTTTTTTTTATTTACTTTGTATAATAATTTTGATTTTCTCGTTATCACCGAATGTGTTAAGCAATAACAAGCAGTAGCACGGACCTTAAACAGCAGAGCATGGAACTTGTATTGCAGTGATTGTAAAGAACATTTCAACTGTCCTTCTCTAATTCTAGATCATTTGCGACTTGCTAGGAACAACTGAAACTGCGTCCGAACGCTTAAAGTCACATACAATTTGCGACATTCGCTGCTTAAAGCACCTTTAATCGCTACATGGATATGCCGAACAACAACAAAATCCTCAAAATGCAACAGTCCGAAGCGTAAAATTTCTGCTCAGGTCAGCACAAGAAATTATCTACTTAACTAGCGAAACTTGCAATATTTGCTTTCGAGCATATCCACGACCAGTAATCAACGTACACCAAGCGTACGCGTACTGCCACATCGTTGTACACTCCAAATCTCGGCAATTGTCCACCAGGAGTGGAATAAAAAAGCCACAAGATAATAAAAATTATAATAAATTCTATCCAAAACGACCTCGCGAGACTATCACGTGGTGAATTATCCAAACGCTGGTCTCAAATTGTTCCTGATATGGAGCAGAACAAAATTCTGAAAAAAAACAAAGCAGCTAACTGTTGGATGGAGACTAGCTGGATAAAGAGGACATATCGTACAGCCGATTCGTAGTTTGATGTTGTTTCACTCTCGCTGGATTCGTAAACACCGGGATTGTCATGTGACAACGCAGCAAGCAAACACCGGCCAAACATTATTAAATTTTAATCCTCTAGCTCAATTTTGCTCCCGCGAGCATTCAGACGCTTCTCGCGCGGTCTCCACGGCACAGCAGCGCGCACTTGTCCGCTGCGAAAGGACTATATTTGAGCGTACTGGCAGGTCGGCACGATTTAGACAAATAAAGCGCGAGGACACAACAAAAAATACTAACTGGACCACACGCCGATGATGCGCGGCGCGTATTATGAGTTCACACGGGAATGGGGGGAGGGGGGGGGACACATTCGCATTTCTTTTTTCCTTTTTGCCTCCACTCGAAGCTTCCACTCAATTTCCCGTATCTCTTAGGTGATGCATGGCGTTAGGTGGTCCATACGCGATGAACACGCAGGAAAAAACAAAATAAACGTAGGGACGCGTCGAGTTAACAACAAATCCACAACGACAACAGAAAAATAAAGAACTCCAAGACCGCGAAACACCACGGAGGACCATTCGTTGGAAGGTCTGTGTCCGTCCTTCAGACAGCACGGATCTACGTCCTTCTCGTCTTCGCGTTCCTGCCGTAGATGCGAAAGGAAGTTGTGAGCAGGAAACCGGAAACTAAGCGCTACGATGAGTAGACGAACTGAAAAAAAAACCCCGACATCCAAAATCGAGATGAGACCCTGCCAACGTGGAGTGGTTGTTCGGCCTTCGTTCTACATTTCGCCATCCTTTACCGAGGTGGACACAAAACAAAACTGCCACAACGTTCTACGTTAGGTGGTCCATACGCGATGAACACGCAGGAAAAAACAAAATAAACGTAGGGACGCGTCGAGTTAACAACAAATCCACAACGACAACAGAAAAATAAAGAACACCAAGACCGCGAAACACCACGGAGGACCATTCGTTGGAAGGTCTGTGTCCGCCCTTCAGACAGCACGGATCTACGTCCTTCTCGTCTTCACGTTCCCGCCGTAGATGCGAAAGGAAGTCGTGAGCAGGAAACCGGAAACTAAGCGCTACGATGAGTAGACGAACTGAAAAAAAAACCCCGACATCCAAAATCGAGATGAGACCCTGGCAACGTGGAGTGGTTGTTCGGCCTTCGTTCTACATTTCGCCATCCTTTACCGAGGTGGACACAAAACAAAACTGCCACAACGTTCTAGGGAGTAGTGGATGATTTTTTAAATATATAAAACGACAAAGCAAACAAATGGTACCCTATCCGCCACTGGGACGGCAGGCAACATCAGAACAAATAAAAAAGAATAAAAAAAAACAACACCACCGCTCCGTTCACCTCTGTATGCTCCCACTGACGATATGTGTCGCGAGAAAAATTAATTTCCGCGATTGTGACACAAGCTTCCCATCCTGTAACTCCTGGCAGCTTCTTTTATCTCATCATACGGATATTTTATCCGCGAATATGTTGCCCTTTTCTTTCATGTTGCCACCAACCTTAGCTAGACATGTGGCACATGGTAGTGAATTTAAATTCTGTGAAGATAACAATAAAATTAAAAAAAAAACAGTGTGCCAACAGCCAGTTTTGAAATATAAGAACCAGTTTTTGTAAGAACTTGTATCCAGACCAAGTATATATCGAAACTATATCATTTTAAAAACAACTACAAATTCGTATTTTTTCATTGTTCCTTGCGTGTAGGTGATCGAAGTGTGTGCAACCGAAACAAAAAAGGGATTTTTAAACGATGCTCTACACAACACTCCTACTAAAAGCATATTGCTGTGGGGAAGAGGTCAAACAACACGCGGCCAAATTCATGTGCAAGAAAACACGCCCGGGAGACTGATACACCGACAACAGACTCGGTGATGCTTCGTTTCATTCCAGACGCACTGTCCATATCCACGATACGCGAAGGTTTGACCCTTGTTAGAAAGCAGTCTCGGCAGAAGATCACGCATACAAAGCATCAAGAAGGGGTGACTGAAAAAAATCCCACTTCCGCATGACAATAAATCGCGAACGCGAATTTTGTACCCGCGAGTATTAGCGAGCTACCCAGCCGCATGGTATGGAGCGTCGTACTGACACTGTGTGTGCAGTGGATGGTAAAATGAAAATTTAAAATAAATGTCTAATCCTTTGAAAATCCGCTTCACATTTCCGTTTCTACTGCGAGAAATGTGCGTGGGTGCTTTTCCTTTCGATTAATTGCAAACGAACGAACCCGTTCCTCGCATTGGTAACACCGAATGGAACTGAATGCGATAATGGGTATGTGGGGCTAGACCCCGACACACCATAGAACGGAACGGTGAAAATCCTTTCAAGTCCGAAAACACAACCCCGATGGTCGTATCATCATTGCTAACGCCTTTATCCTAGTTCCTTTCGCGGGTTTATCACCTTCGGGACAGCAGTTTTTTTTACAACTCTCTAAAAATATAAATCCTCCCCAACGTGGACATCAAACTTACCTCCACAAACCAACGTGACATCTGTGAGTGTGGCGGAATCGAACAGGTTCGAGAAGGCCGCCGCCAGGTTGGATGAATAGTTGCTCCACTTGAGGCAGTACTGTTGTTGATCCATGTTGGTGCCGTTTGCCTTCCGTAGACACAGCGTTCCGACAGTGACACTTCCCGCGATCGAGAGAATGATACTTTATCACACACACACACTGGTCCGCACGTGTGATCGGAGGGATACTAAATTTCCTCCGTCTTGGATTGAATTGCTTAAAGGGATTAGATTCGGTGGCCGTCGTTCGCGTTTAAGCCGTGATGCTACTAGTTTCCTGTTGATGCCCGTTCGTTGCTATCCCGTGAACGATCTGGAAATGGGAAATAATCAGGAATGCAGGTTAGAAAATCGTTTACAAAAATAGCAATCAAACTAAACTTGGAAGGACAATTCATTTTTCGCCTCCATCACACCAATCCAAAAAACAGGGACGGCAAAAAAGCTCTCCGGAGGAGCGTATGGCGAGGAGTTGCTGTGCTGTAAAAACAAAAAAGGAACCACCCCGAACAAAAGCACCCACAGTCGCCACAACAGTCGATTGTGCCTTTACACGCGTTCCACATAAATCTTTGATTTATCTTCGATCAGAACCCATAGGTCGCAATGGAGCTTGCCTCCGTTTCGGCGGTTACATTTGAAACGGAAATATAAAACATCCCACCAACCACCCACCGCGGCAAGCAACCCACAACAACGTACAACACAGCAAGCAACAACAACTCGACAATAAATCTTGAGAATGCAAGGAAAGCGACGCATCTAGCAAAAAAAAACACACAGGAAGAATAAAACAAACCATCCATTAAAATGATGGTAGGTTGGTGGTTCCAAAGCGTTCGTACCGTAGAGAAGCAAAACAACTGTAGCAATAGCTGAGCTCAAACCCAGGAAGAAGGATCCTACTTCTTTTTTTGGTTTTAAAGGGAAGGCTGGTGCACGGATTTTTGCCCTGGTTTTGTGGTTGGCGTCCTTTACCGTGAGCAACAGAAGCTACCGCAAACAAATTCTCTGTGTGCTCGTAAAAAAAAGTTACAAAGCGATTTAGGCGCGATCGATTTTTGTCTTCCGACATGTTGCCTTTACTTGGAAAACGAGAAGAAAAGCTGCTTTATTTATACGTTTAGTTATTGGTGTGTGCAAACGTTTATTTAATTGGAAATGAATGTAAACGTATTAAACAAATTTGATAACTAATCGTTCGTTGATAATTAAGACAGAACTACTGATTACTGACCTACCTAGCTAGATGTGGTTAGAATCAAACTGATCCTTTAACGGTGATGTCTCATAAATTTTATATTTGATATGTATGCTTCAAGAAGCCATGTAAATTAATTTTAAATAAAGTATATCAAAACAAAACAAAACTTCACAAAGTTTCATTCGTTACCAACCCAACTGTCCCTCGTCTGTTGTATCCGATATTTTATGTATGTACAAATTATAACAGCGGCATCAGCTAATCAGAAATAGTTATGGCAAGAACTGTCGGGAGAAATTAAATTTTTGTGAGTAGAACATGTTTTGCTACTGTAAATTGTATACGCGGAATGAATCTTGATAATAGACCTGCAGAAAGACAAGAAAATATTAAATGCATCAGTGACTTTTGAGCAATACCTTCTTCTTCTTCTTTCTTGGCCTAACGACCTCTTGGTCATGCCTGCCATTTCTGGCTTACTAGACTTATTGTTACCGCATAGTTGGATAGTCAGTCCTCACTATGGGGGAACGGCCCAGATGATACTTGAACCCCGGTCCTGCCGTGTGAAGACCAGCGCCGCTGTCGCAGTACCACCGGGCCACCCCAATACCATGGGACTGATAAATTCTCTGTTCTACTTCTTGAGCCCATGTTTCACAACATCGTTCTAAATAACGAAGGAGATCCTAGACAAGTTGCACATTTTCATCAAACTCCACAATCGAGGCCGTCAATGCCTGACCAGCATAGACAGTTACGCAATTTGAGTAAACATGTCGTCGAACAGATTCCTTAACAGTCTCAATGACCAGTAGAATATTTTGGACAAAACTCTTTTTGAAGATCTTATCCAATCATACTGAGCTGACCAAACGGAAAGAGCCATTTTCACGAATAGTAATACATTAATGGTTATATTTATTACGAAAAAAAGTTACCAAAGCATGAAACAAGAAAACCAAACTTCATTTACAATATTTTGTAAACAATATGCTACCACAGTTTGTCTTTTGTCTCCCTCTTTAACTACTGCATATGATTCTCGTTGCATGAAACTTCATACAGAACGGTAGAAATAATGCAGAATGCACAAATGCCATGCTAATTAGCCACTGTCACATTCTGTTCCCGGTTGTCGTCGTTTTTCTTTTTTAAATTTGTTTTTGTGTCCCATCTAGGTTCCGGTGTTTTAATGATGGAAATTAGGCGTTCTAATGCGATCGTGTGTTGTTCACCAAACGAGCGCGATGTGCATAAAATTTACATTTCCTCTTCGTTTTTTTTTCACACGATGCAGTTTCGTGCGGTCCCCAAAAAAGCAAAACAATCACATTCGAGGTAAATGGATAAAATGTGTTGCTCGCTTCTTCCCCAACTGCACACACACGCGCATGTCAAAGGGGTGCGCACGTTGGCGCGTTGTGTTTGATTAAATTCAATAACACACAGCGTAAATGTAAAAAACAAAACAAAACAAGCGAACAACTTCCATTACCTTCCTCCAGCGTCGAAAAAAACAACATAAAAAACAACATGCAACCAAATATTCATCGTCAGCATGCCTATGCCTCTGTACACCCGGTGCGTTTCCAAAACTTCAGCAACTTGCAACGCCATGGCCGCATCCGATCCGGAACGCACTTGCGTTTACCCGCGACAAACGCACACTAGCGCACGCACACACACAGCAAAGATGCAGCGATGTAAAAAGCCGCGTACAATGCGCGACTGTCGAAATTTCGGTTAAATAGATTTGACCTACAAAAAACCCATGGTACAACATTGTGCAGCAGCAGTAGAAGCGCTAACACACGCAGCACAGTAACGTCCGAGGTTGCGCTTTGTCGGTACACAGTTTTTCCTATGTAGAAAGGAACGGGCGTTCGGGTGTGTATTGGGAACATGACATCAAACGTGCACAGAAACTCGCTGTTGCCACACCGCGGGTTGGGAAGACGGTGAGGGCTGCCCTGTGGTTGCCACTTCCGTCACTAAGGTCGCTTAGAAGTGCGTTTCTATTCAGTGGAATGCATTAACGGGTAACCTTTGCAGGGACAAGGTGGTTTTGAAGAACAAAAAAAAAACCTACATTTGCAATCAGTATCAAGAATAACCTATTTAAGGTCACATTTAAACAAAATGAAAATAGTGCTGGGTAGGTAATAGTTAATTGATTTCTAATGCATTTAGCATGCAGATGCACATCAGTCAATTTAAAGGTTAAAATCAACCGAAACTGCGTTGCTCAATCGTCGTGCATCAACATTTGCCTCCGCCGCAAATGGAGATGTTTTTTGGTGCAGCGTGGTTTCTTCTTTTGCTGAACACCATCATCACACAATTCAAATTTGAGGCTATTGCATTCCCTCTTCCATGCTGCCAACACTCCCAACACATTCGTGCGTCCTCGGCCAAGCAAATGCGTTAATCAGCAATTAAAAATGCATGAGCTCTACCACCGCTCACCGATCGCTGCAACATGTTAGCTGCGTGAGCGTAGGCACGCGGACGCATCCGACTAGCAACAACGCGCAGTGTCGTTGGTTTTCCCTTTGTCTTTAGGCGACATGCTGCTGCTACTGCTACTGCATTTAGCGTTCGGTTCGTTCACTCTGCTTTTCGGGTCACATTTTCGGCATTTTGTTGCGCTGGTGGTATTGACTGGACACAAAACAATGTATGTTACTGCAGCAAGCAGATTGCCGAATTTTGACTAGCAGAGTGACGAGTTGACGAAGAACCAAGCAAGGGGGAGAGGTGTAGATGGTCGGTTTGTTTGTTTCTGTTGTCGATTGCCGCTGTGGCAAAGAACCATTTGTGCATCGATGCCAAAAATGCCAGCGGATGTAACACCTGCCGTCTAAAGCCAGTGTCGGAAGTAACGTTGCCCAAAAGCGGAAGGCAATGAAAAGGAAGCAACAGAATCGGTACTGTTTCCATTCATTAACTTCGCATAAAAGTCACATGATTTGTTTTTATCTTCATGTGAGTTAATTAAACGAAACAGAACAAAAAAGAGAGTGCGCATTTTTGTTTGATGCTTCTTGAACGTAGAATTCAGGCTCAAAACTTAGTCTCTCTGATGTAGTGTCATTTTCATCACCATCCAAAGTTAGTACTTTTTTTACGCAATCGTCACAATAATCATGCTTTATTCTTTTGATATAAAAAACTAATTTGTCTGTAGTTTTTCATAAAAAAGTGCACAGCAGCGCATACACTTGGGAAAAATATATATTAAAAATCAACTATAACAGCATCATACACAAAATACGTCCTGCAACTGACATTTGACAATAAAGGATTCAACCGAAAAAGTAATAAAAACCATCCTGTAACTTTTTTTCATATTAACGGTCTAAAACTCATTCCTTGTTTTCGCAAGTACAAACAAAGAGATTCTAGATAGATATCCCAATATTCATGCAACACATGAAGCATTCATAGAAGAAAAACCAAAAGAAAAAAGACCCACCATTCTAGCACGACAGTTAGGATGAAGAAAAATATCAATAAACTGTTTTGTAAGAGCCCCTTTCATGGAAAATCCTTACACAAAAGCGAAAATAAAAACAAAACATTCTGCAGACCACATGAAAATGGTACGAACCCCGTAACATAAACACACAACCGGCCAATAAAGCGCATCTGCAAGAAGCTGCATTTGACCATAGAATGGACCAACAAACAAAAAAAAAACAAATGTTCTGCCGTTCTTGACTGCTGCTAGCCCTAGAAAGAGGGTGATATAAATGAGGGCTCATATCAAGCGAAAGATTCATTAATTCATGCAAGAAGCTGCCGCGTTAGCACAACAGCACCAAACTTGCATTAGACGGATGTACCCACCTACCTACGGCCACAGGACTAAAGTAAAAACATGGTATACCGTTTTCGGCCTTTCCTTTCTTTACCGGTCGTGTTATATGAGCGGCCGGTCGGTACTGGTTCTCTTATGCAACGTATCATACGTACGACCGAACCTATCCCTCTTGCAATCACAAAAACACGAACCGTTATTCTTCTTACATGCCTGCATAATGTATGCCCCGCGTGTGCAGGCTAGAAGATTGCTACTTCCTCCTGCAGCGGGCACGGGACTCTACTACGCTTACGATGAGTTTTTCCTTTAAAACAACGACGAAAAAAGGGATTATGTTTCCCTGCACTATTTTCCCTGCATTAATACAAGATCTTCTTCTTGCCTTTTATGCCCGTAGCTCTACAGGACCCCAAACGCATTACTATTTCTACAATAACAACGTTTTCCCAGCTGAATAACGTACGGTAAAACACAGGTCCATTTTATTTTCCATTTCCCCCAAAAAGGATACGGTTTTCGGTCGAACGCTATCTTTCGGGTGCAAGAAGACGCATAGGTTACACAATTTATAGCGCACGCACACCCACACCCGGACGGCATTAGCATGCGTTTTGCAAGCGCCTTTACATAAGCAGCTGCAGCTGGCGAGGAAATTCCATTACCAAGGTACAGTTGGTATCGCTGCCGCCTATGGCAAAACGGCTCGCTATATACTGACGTCGTAAAAGAATGACTAAGCAAGCACACCAGAAGGTGGGCCGACCGCCGTCCCCTTTCCAAGCTCCAGCGCATCATCCTCGAGTCTGCTGGTTGCAACATACAACCGCATCGGACGCCGAACGGTACCGCAACGTACACCGCATCGCCCTAAAAGTCCGCAATCTTCCTTTTCATGCTATTAGCCGCAGCAGTAGTCGTAGTCGTCGGCACTAGAGTACTGCATAAAATTAAGTGTCCTACACACTACTGCATGCCCGTCTGCATTCCTTTCGCTCTCTCTCTTTCTTTCTTTCGATCTCGACGTGATTATCCTGCCACAGTGAAAGTGAAATCGTAAAACACTCGCACCCACACTGACGTCGCTGAATCGCCATCTCCTTACCATGGCTTCCCTGCATTTTCGCCCGACTTGCGATTATGCGCAAATGCAAGTATCGTGTGCCTTTTCCAACGCTCCGCAACTACCACCTCAAACCCTAAGATTCCTCAATTTCCCTTTCCGGTGGTGCATTAGTATGAAGGGAATGGAAGAGCGAGGACCACAGCGCTAGCTGCATGCAATGTTCGGCTTCCTTCTAGCAATAACAAATGGTGCACACGTTTCACTTTCACTTTCTTACTGTGCACGAAAGTGGATGTGTTGGTCGTTGGCTTTTCGCCGGCGCTTCCATCGGCGTATCGCATAACGAGAACACCCTGCACATATAATACCAACAAGGCTGGTACAGCACATCGTCGTATACGAAGGGTAATACGAGTGCCGATTGCATGATGGAGAAAACACCATACCCTGCCGGGCGATGGAAAACAACGTATACCTTATTTTTTCAAACCCGGCACAGGTCCTTTTGCGCCCACATGCACATTTTATTATATCTTCGTTACTTCCAGAGGGCCCCTGAGCAAAACCTCGGGACAGGTATTGATTTTACCGCACATACCCCGCTCACAGCAGCGCATCCTAGATGTTCGCCACGGTGCAAGAAAGGACGTAGTAGTAGCATTAATTTCCACACCACCACACTGCTGCTGCAACACAGCACCAATTGCTGTGTCGGCACACGCTTCGGGCTGTAGTACCGATTTTACGACCCCACCATTCCCCCCCACCACCATCGAAAGGCCTGCAGCAGTTTTATTGCGTTTCTTGCGTTGCGACGCTTCTCGCATACCTTTGCTGCCTTCCCCGGTTGCGCACAAGAATATGCGTTCGTAAAACAACAATCATTCCGAGGTAGGCGTCAGCTTTCCTCTGAGCAATTTCGGAACGAACCGGGTTCGTTTGCGAATGACATAAAAAGGGTTAAACGCATTTCGAGCTGAAATAAGAAAATTACTACCTACCACCACCCGAATCAGCAGCAATTGGGGGTGCTTCCTAACTACACCATCCCTGTTTGCCGAGTTGTCACGGGGATATAATTTAAGAAGCCTGTACCGAAAACTCGAAACTCGGAGCAGATATAGCATTTTGTACATAGCGCGCATCAAACGGAATGGGACCGAGCAACGCTTAACGATGGCCAGCGGCACATAACAAAGCGTAGTAAAATGCGTTGCACTGTAGCAGCATCCCTGCCTGGTCGTGTTTTTTCGATCTCATCCCGGACGTCACAGACACACCCAAGGTCCTTCCGAAACATTCATCGTAATACTACAGGCAATCTTCTTCACAGTCCCGACCGTACAAGCAACACTAAATGTTGCTTCATAAAACTGCATTTTATCGTTGGTCCTTAAAAACATAAAATTGACACCCTCTTAGGGCGCCACCGGTGGACAAGCCAAGTTACGACGAATTCCTTGGAGACCGAAGATTCCCGGCGAAGTGCAGAATGGATCCCCGTTGTGATGGATGGCACTGCGCGACAAACTGTGGGCGAAGTTAGATGAAAAATTATCTGCATTTTTCCTAACACAATTCCAATGAAACCTATCGAGGGGGAATGGGTGGACAAAAGGCAGGAGGAAGATTGTTTTTCTTGACAACGTGCACAATACAACATCTTCCGATGGGTTTTAAGTTGCCGATGATGAGTCGTTGCACTGATGAAGAAATCATTTTTGGGGTGATTGCATTTCTAAGAAGACGTCGTGAAAAGGACACGCTTTATGGAGTCGCCTAGTGATTCTTCTATATCTTGAAAATAAGTATTGTTTGATAAAATAAATGTTGTTTGGCAAGAGTTGATGTGAAATCAAATTTAGTTATCCAATAGACAAGACCCAGCTACAACCCGCAACACTACTGAGTAGAGCGAGATATGAACAAGAGCAAACATTCAATTCAAAGGAATTTTACTATAAACACTCATTAAAAACAGCTTCCGGCGGCGATAAACTGCTCGCGAGCAAGGATATTGTAAAACTAAATGCAAAACCTAGCTTGACCGCTTTCTAGCTTAGTTTGATGAGATAGAAAAGCTTTAACTCAGGAAGACAGAATCAATCGACCCACACGCACTCATCTAATCGATAGCACTTCTTTAAAAAACACCCCCTCTACTCCAACAACAACAGCTTGCCAATGTTTCTGTTGCAGTGCAATAAAAACTAAAACAAAGCTTCAAAAAAGGCAATAACCATAACCGACAGGCAACAAACGAAAACAAAGACCTACGCACGAACACACTCACGCACTAATGAGCGATCAAGAAATGGATTTGTTGGTTCCGTTTTTCTTATTTTTATTCCTGTTTCTACGGACGGAGGGAAACGCGTGATGGTGTTGTTGCGTTTATTGCGAACCTGCAATTTTCGAGCGCGAAAATGTACGCACCACATATACGAGAAAACGAGCTACCAATCAATAATAGCTGCAACGGGATGCTGGTGACTGGATGAAATTGCCGGTCTAATAACTCATTTATTGCAACGACTCCCATAAACGGCTAGCAATGGGTTTATAGTTGTAGTTCGACGTCCTCCGTTTTTTTTTTTTTTTTGTAAGTAAACTGGAAGAGAGGAAGAAATCCTACATTTTTATACTACCAGATACGTACGCACAATGCAATTTACGCAATTCTTCTGCTCTCGATCGACAGCTCTTCATCTTTGACGCTCTT
>KZ062160.1:141670-155093 GCA_002091835.1 Anopheles maculatus | reverse complement strand
GCTCTTCCCGTATGCTGATGTCTTTAAGAATTGATTTTCAAGCTTTTGAAGGCTTCAACGCGATCATATACAACAGAAAGGGAAAAATATTGCCAATTTAAAACAACAGCAACAGTCAATCCCATTTACAACGGGCCACAGATGTTACGCTCTATCTTCTACCTTTTTTTTTGCTGATTATATGAATAGAGTGTGGCTCTAGTGGGCCTTCTTTCTTCTACCGATAGTCACACCCAAAATTGGCAAGAAGAAAATTAAAAGAAATCCGAAAACAAAGACACCGTACGCACTTAACTAGACATGACCGAAAAAGGCCATTAATATTTATACGCACATTTTAAATTATAAAACATCCCGTTGCGTTGGACGAAGGAAGATAGAGTTTTTTTTTTCCTTCTTTTAGCTATCTATTTTGCTTTTCTGATCGCTAAGTCTGACAGACGCGGGTAAAACCAAACTTAAAAAAAGCTGTCCCAATGCGTGCACCAATACCATCTGATACCACAAAAACCTAAACGCAACGGACGAGTGCCATAGACTACACCTTGGACTGCTGCAGACAGCCGGTCGGACGTTGTGTATATAAAACGTGATGTCGCCCAGAAAAAAAGCACGATGCGAAAAAGAGGCAGGATGTTAAAATGCGTAAATCAATACATTAACCATCAGCTGGCTAGCAAAATTTGCAACCACGAAAATGCAAGAGGAAAAAAACGATCGATCTTCAGCGCAACCTATGCGACTTTCAATTTATATTGATCGTACGCACTCTCTCTCTCTCTCTCTGTCGCTATATCACTGTTTCGCCCCTTACGCTCATTCAGCCCCGTATTTCGCTTACGCACCGAAATTCACCGATCGTTGTTGATCAATTTTTTTTTGCGGGCCGAGTGTTCATTGGTCTTCTTTGTGGGGTTGTTTCCATCGTAAAACGCTAGACACCTTTGGCCATATTAACGGCTCACGCATTGCGTTTACGCACACACACACCACGATGGCCAGACATCGACCTCGTGCGCTCACAAAGCTAACGCACACAACACAAATCCGGGACCGAAACGCATTTTTATCGAGGCCAATAGCATATCGATGGATGGTGATGGAGAAGAGGCAATCATGAGGGTGGAGCGGCGGAGGATTTCCGTTTCTAGCTGCTTTTCTATTTCAGCAAACAAGTTTGTTGCCGTGCGCCCGATCGCACGACCCGTTGGAAGGAAGCCTATCCGTTTCGTACTACCTGCAATAGACACAATGGGCCAGTAAACGTCACTGTGCGTGTCTCCATCAGCAGTAGAGATTGGGGAGGTCAGCTTGCTTTGTATGAGAATGTGTGTTTTATGTATTTTTTTTTTGTCTCTATTAGTCTGATGACCAAAAAATCGCACGAAGTCGACGCAGCTGCAACAGTGCGTTACGCACCTTCATCTCACGGTGCGTGTCCTCGACCGTCACCACGGTTAGGCACTGATGTCAGACAGCGTATACTTTCCGTTCTCCAGCACCACCACCACCACCACCTGGCAAAACCTAAAAATCCGTTGAGTCATAGCTCGCGATCGTAGTTTTGGGAGAGCGCGTCGCCGATTGTGAAGTGATCGTCAATCTGTGCCATGGTGGTTAGAGTAGCTTATCGTTCCCTCTCCGCCTGTTCGCCTGCTTTTTTTTTGTCCATCAATCAGTCTCACTCAGTTGCTTAGTCAGCTGGCATCTTTTAAACCGGTTCGCTTTTCAGCCACCCAAACGCAACGCTTACGCACAATGCATCAATGAAGTTACCGGCACGAAGAAAAAGAACCGTCGACGGAACCCATTTAATGTGTTCGCAATTTTATTTCCCTTTCCATTTCCCCCGGCAAGCGTTGCGTTACCTTCGCGCGGAGTCTGGGGCCGGAGGTGGGTGCGTCTGTCTGGTGCGTAAGTTTTCCGGCCTTGACACCACTTTTTTGTGCGTTCGGTGTTGGGCTCATTCGCGCAATGATCGCGTTGGCAAAATACCATCCAAAAAGGTACACAACCGTGAAGACCGTTCAAGTCTTCGTGTCTCGACTGCCGGCAAAGTTCCGTTAGGCAGGGGCAAACGTACGAAATAAATGCACTTTTCTAACGCACGCACAATAACCTTAACGTAACTGGACCAAGGTAATGGGAAAGTGGCCAAAACACACAAGTAGCTAAAATAGATAAATCCACCTTTAAAAAAAATAGCGATGCTTGATCCGCCCCAAAACTGACCCCAAAACTAAAGGCTAATTTCGACTGCAACCTGTTAATGATGTGTGTGGTGCTAGAAAATTGCTTCTCCCGCAAGAAGCCGCATAAGACGTGCGTGCCATTAATGTTAACTAGAAGCCGTTCTTCAAACGGAACTCTGGAAATCTGGAAGTAAACAACACTCGCGCCACGCAACGTTTATTGTTTTACACACTCATCAGTTTCTTACGCACAGCTAGACGCGTTACGTTGCACAAAACAAAAGCATTGTGTGTTTATCTTTTCTTTTTTTTCCCCCTCTATATTCTCTCCCAGTAGCTACAACGAACACGTCCGTCGGGCAATTGCATTCAAAACTGCCTTAAAATTAGTTTTTGCTCTCTCTCGGGTAAGATGCGTACAAATCCTATCCATATTAGGAGAGCTTTTTCTATGTAAGGAGGCATAGAGCAAAAAAAAAAAACGAGTCACTCTTTGCCAACACACTGCACCAACAAGCACACCGGGGCAAACTATACGCAGACGCACGCATTTGGACAGACCTACAATTGCAGTTTTGCAAACTATAAAACCAGCAAAAAGGTGATAGACAAAAACACATAACAGATGCCACAAAATAGCACAACCGAATGGTGGTTACTGACCGCCCGCAGTAGCTGCAGCAACACAAAACAACAAACAAACCGAACCGAAAAAACAAAAACTCACACTAAAATAGGACTTTGGGGGCAAAGAAAACAATACACGCACACGACGCACACCAGGTACGGCAAAAATGGTCTTCTTACCCAAAACACACATCCGAAAAACCATAACCGAAACGATGACTTGGCCACAATGATGCGATCGCTTTTTTTTCTCCCCCCTTCCCTGCTGATGTGGAGCATTTTCTTGTGCTTCGTTTCATGCGGACTACCTTTCGAAGGATGGTTCAAGATAGAGGAGCACCGGCCGAAAGCCCGGAAACCCGGAATGCACTTGACAGATGACGATTTCCATTAAAATCTTCCCAGTTCTGTTTCATGTTAGTAACTTGTTCTACTCAAGGATATTTGGGCCGTTGTCTATCGTTCTGTGAAACAAAGCAAACCATCTTTGAAAGGTACGTACTGGTGGCGATACGAGGGTTATCATTGTTCGGCTACGAAAGAACTCTCGACGTGAGCCCTAGAGTACTATCCTAGCGGACAATGCGTAACAATGCGTAACAATGCAAGTCAACAAGCTACGTTGTACGGTACCAGAGATAACCTCCACTTGAGACGAACGCAATTTCGGCAACATACCAGAACAGATGCGTAACGTGGAAGAAAATTCTTTTGGACAGTTTCTTTGCGGACGATAACGAGAGTAGATGCATCATCATTCGGTTTTCTTATCGTATCCTGCTATCGTGCGACACATGCATGTAGGATATACGGGAAACAGATATTCTAATTCCCATTTCTTCGTCCGCGTGTGCCCTGAAAACCTTCCAACAGTGCCACAATAGCTTGCAAAAGGCTCCGCCTGTACGATGCCCGTTACAAAATAGCCTCCCGATATCCCTTGTGAATGTGCCTTTTCGTATCGCTTTTTCCCTGGAGCTAGCAATGAATGAAGGACACCGGTAGTGGTTGGATTGGAGCATCAAGAGCACCACTACCAAAAACATAGCCTTCATAGCCTTCCCGAAAACCAGCAACCAGCATGGCGGCGACGACACCGACCAACCAACCATGGAACCAACAGCACCAGGCGATCCAGTTTTCTCAACTAGGCCTACCTAAAATTCACCATCCTACCCACATTCCTGCACCACTCGAGGACCTCCTCTTCTCCACCTCTTTCTTCACCCATCAATCGCACCTTGCTCCCTTCCTGCTGGCAAGAGTAGTGGTGATGGTGCTTTTGTGCGTCATTTTATCGGTTCATGCGCATTTCAAACGCATTCGCAATGGCGAGAGTGCGTTTCCCATTCCCACGGAACGAGACCGCACTTCCACCTCCTTGCTGTTTGCTGTTACGACTACTACCACCAACATTTGCCAGAAGCGCCAGGTTCTTGCAGTTGGCACACGGTGGTACTAGGGGCACCAGTCGCCGTCGTTCGCTTTTTGCCAACGACACAAATCCCTCTTCCTTTACGGTCACAGCCCAGGGTTTCTATCCTTTTGCCCGATTTTCCTAATCACGCTGTCCCACTCTGGCAGAGCCATAGTCTCGCAGTAGCGACATGCACGCACGCACAAACTTCGCTATGAAGGAACTGCGTTGCCTGTAGGCTTCCTTCATGGCAGGGAGAGAAAAATTCATCACGCACACTGCGCGCCGACCATCCGGGGTTTGTGTTAGGGATGGTAAATGCACGCACCGGAAGACAGCAGACAGAGTGTAAGTGCAAATATGCGTGTCCAGATCTTAAGCTTTCTTCTAGAAGAAAGAAAGAGAGCGAATCAGTAAGTCTGTATGTAGATTTACAGGAATGGTAACAGTACTTATGCAGTTTTACTGTTCAGCATTATAATATTTGTTTTAAAATATAAGTAGAAGTTTTCGGCATTCTGTTTTTTGAATTTTTGTCGTGCCTTCCTCAGTTAACAATTCTGTCCAACTTCGGTTCTATTGTTGCTCCCGTGCTCTTGTGCAACGCCGAATTCATTTGCGTACACCACCAGAGGCGCACTTTTTCCCCTAGTTTGCTAATTAGGTTAATTATACGCAACTAATTCCCAACCCTCCGCCTTGGCCCGAGCGTCCACCCGGGAAGACGCTGGTACGCGCGCGCTCCCTCTCTCGTTTTGCTACAACAAACGGACCAGAGTGCACCTTCCGGTTCCATTAGATCGCGGTTGGACCACTGGGAGAAGGGAGAATGCGTCACACGCAGCACGAGCTGACTCTGGCGACAAAATATTTAAATATGTATATATAACTGTGCCCCCGAAAAACCTGCGGAAGAAAATTAACTAAAAAAAGAAGAACGACGACACGCATTCGGTAACCGTGCACCGTTGTTGTTGTTCCGCGTGTTGTTACACACTGCGGCTGGTCGGGTTGTTTTTGGTTCGTTTTAGCTACTTGTTTAATTATACTTGCACTAACCAACCATGGACATGAGATGCCTCCCCTCCTGACACGGGGACGTGCGTAAACCGCGTCGCTTGCAAATACCGGAAATGAGAAAATGCATAATGGAACACACACGGAACGCAACGGCGAAACGAGACGCTTTCCAACGCGGAACAGTTAGTAGGTTGGTTGGGTTCGCACAGTCTGAACACACTCATACACACGGGTTAGTGCAACGTGCACACGAAGTGAAGGGAAATCCTCATTCCAGGGCAACTAGAAAGACGATAAGGAATCAGTTTTAGGTTACTGCCCCTAACCTCTGCGTCCTGCACTTTCTTCAACCGATCGATATCGTTTGTCGAGGCTTTAGGAAAATAAACCGCGCCGGGTGGTGCCGCCAGAAGGGTGAATAAGAAACATTAAGGAAAACGGGGAAAAATGCGCACGTTGCGACGTTGCGTGCAGTTGTGTCCAACCATACGCATAACGATGTAATTACACTGCCCGAAACCGAACCGGACACCGAGAGCGGGACACGTGCGGTCTCCTTCTGTGTCGCAAGATTTGTCAAAGGAGTAATGGCTGGCAGAAAACCGGATTTTTCGACCCTTGTGCAAAGATTTACACTCGGACGGACGGAGCGCTGGAAAACGCGTTCCTTCTTAGTGCGTACAACTTAGAACGCATAATTGGACATTATGTTTTAAAACGGGGACACAATCAGGCGAAGGGTGCGCGCGACACGGGCATTGATTAGGAAGCTGATTGCGTTTGACAGCAACGGAACGGGAACTTCAAACGACAAGCGTTGTAAAAAGTGACAATGATACTTGCGCTGCGTTGGTCACTGTATCCGCGTAGTTTAAACTCAACTTCAACCAATTCACAATCAGTTCTGGTAAAACTGTTGTGTGCAACGCTAAACTTCTTCCATTGGTGCAATGGAAATGAAGTCTATTACGCTAAGCATTAGCAAAGCCCCGATAACAAACGTCTCGAGCGCGTTAAAACCAACACCCGGTGCTAGTGTAGAACAATAATGCAACGGCACTGATGAAGCGCCGTGTGGTCTAACGGAGCCGAGGAAGCGTGAAACAAATCTCCAAAAACTTAGCTATCAAATAATGAAATCTTTCTCTCGCTCGGCAATACGGTTCACCCCGTCGGTCTAATGGATGTCTGACATGCACTATATGCTTGGGTCACTGAGAAACTAGACCCCTGCGACGGTTGTGCTGTCCAACAGTCAACCAAATGGTTCGACGAAAAGGTTCCATTCGCACATACCATACCGCGGGGGTATATGTATGTGACGTTGGCGCAGTAATTAAAACTTCAAACTTAAAGAAACAATCATCATTAACAGCACGTTTCACGTGTTTGATTCAGCAATATCCCTAGTGTATCCTTAGTTTCGGGGACTGGTAAAGTATTGTGCTCCGCACCTGGGACCCTATATTAATGTTTCAAGGGCAATCGCAATAGAATATGCCGTTTAATAAACAATAATCGTAAGACAGTACAAGTATGGAATATTTGCACACAATTCATTGTTAAAGACGATTATTTCGAATCAGTTTTACACGTCTATAGCTACAAGTACACGTTTGCAACAATCACAATAGGTCACACGGTACGCAATTCACGTAGGAGATTCAATTTTGGGAACACAAAACAATCCTTACCAAAGAAGAAGGGTATGGAAGCTTCATAGGCAAGAACAATTCCACTCCCAACGTGTCCTTACGCTCATAGTGTACACTAGTGCCGGCGTCAGCAAAAAGAGTCAATTTGTGGCCGTACCGTACCGCGTTTCCCGTTGGCCATGTTATGCTAATCTTTAATCGCATTTCATTTCCAACTCTCAGCTAATTTTCCCGGTCACGTTAGGTGTGAATGTTGTTAAGCATTGGTACCGAGTCGGCTTAAGCTGCCCGCTCGCTCTCTCTCGCTATACCTCCTTCTCTCTCAACTGTATTATTTTTAAACAATTTTGTCAAAGGTTCTTGTAGCATTGATGCAAAGCGATTTAGATTTCATCCGAGAAGGCACAAACCTACTGTACCTAGCATCATATCGCAGTTCCGCTTACCTTTCTCTACAGCAATAACAGGAGCACTACCGTCGACGCTGAGATCTGAAATAGAGGTATATAGGGAAAAAAACGCTGTTAGCTTCTATGAACGTTTTGATTAATGATATAGCGCTGGCAGAAGAATATCGCCAAACAATAATTGAAATTTTCTTAGGCTTTATCGCTGGATCCCAACCTCAAACGGCACCCCAACTGCCTAGCTCCAACGAATTGCAAACCACGTATTGGTGGTTTGTCGCCGGAAAGATCGCCGGCACCACAACCGAGCACCACTTCACTTCATTCGTTTGGGAACAGATTCCCAGAGAATTGGCTTAATCTTATTAGCTTAGAAAGATAATTGATAAATTTTCCAGACACTTTTTCAAGGCGTGTGATTTACGCAACTTTGCTCAGCTACTATAGGTAAACAAGACTGCGCCAATTTTGATCAAATGACAGCGATGTGCGTTCATGATCGGATTACTAGTTCCAAGGTACGACGCATCCACCAGATTCATCTTCGTCTATAATTATGTTCATTATTAAAGTTATGTAAATGAGCCACTACACAAAAATTATGATTGCATGAAAAGCGGATTTTTTCCATTAAAACTATACAATAACATTGTAGCATCGGTGGATGGCGAAAGCGTTACGCGCGTTACGTTTCTGTAACGTTTCCTAATTTTTGACACTAAAGCAGGGTTGTCAAACGAATGACGTCAACCAACGACGCTTTTTTGTTTGCTGAATTTATAATAAAAGATGTAAATAATACAGTTACTGTACCGTTTTTGCCTTCGTCGAATGTCCAAACCCCTAAAATCATAATTTATTGTTTTTACTACATTTACAGCTTTGCTTGGATTCCATCAAGTCTTAAAAAACAGGGCCTTAAATTTCACCTCTCCCAGGTTTCAAACGGCCATCAAACACATTCGTTTCTGCTGTAGCAGCAGCCCGTACCCGATGCATGGTCCGGCACAAAGTGCGTAATTGAAAACTAATGTCCAACCCATATGTTAACCAATCTCAAAGGATTTCCGTAAGCAATTAACTTCCAAAAAATGCTATTCAAACTAGCTCCGTCCATCGTCCCAACGAGGGTCACTAAAGCGCCTCCAAGTCGGCTGACTTTTACCTATGGATGGTTTGGAAAATAGGTAAAACGAAGCAAGCAACAAGAGCACAGCCCAATATCGTTTGCCAGCACAAGAACGAGGCTCACCCACAGGCTTAGCCGGCGTTTCCATTAACACGAAATGTTCCATTCCATGTAGTACACAAAGTGTCCGGCGTAAAGGGAAGATGTAATGTCCTGTAAACCACCGCCACTCGCTAGAAACGCACCACCCGCATCATTCTTCTAGCTGGTATAGTGCAACGGCGTAAAAATTAAGCTTCTGCAAATTAATATCAAATGACCTCGGAGCTTCATCCCAACACCGTCAATTCTCACTAACACCACCATCATGCAGTCCGCCGGCTGGCCGGTTTAGATCCCGGGAGCCGAAGCATGAATTGAAGTGCCCGTAGGAAGGATTAATTTTCTGTCCCGAAATCCGTAGCAATCGTCGTAATCGGATATGCCTCCGGATGTCTGATTAGGAAGAGCTTTCATAAAAACGCTTGCCCGGTGGTGGTGTGTATGTCTTCGGCGTGCACCGGCGGGACCTCCCACCCCACCCGATTACCCTAGTACCGTAAAGTACTTCTTCACCGGGCCAAGAACTAACAACGCACGCACAAAGCCTTCGGGACCGGTGGCCACTAGCACTATGGCTACGGTAAAACGCACCACCAGCAGCCCTCGGTTATTAAAACTAATTTTTATGACTGTACAAAAGCTTTCAACATTTACAGCGCTACTGTGGTGCGGTGGACCAGCGAGCACTACCCTGTATCCCCTTTCCGGTTCCCGACCGGGGTTTGTAGAAAAAAGAGGTAATTACTTTTATTATTATTGCACTACTAGTGACGGCAGATTTGGCTAGGTTGGGTTTGGGGGCGTAGTCAGTGTATTTTCACACCGGGTGGCCTGGTGCTGTGTATGAACCGTTACATTAAGCACTATGCCTCGGGAGATCGTTCCTCGGTAGCTGTACCAGATTTACAGCTCATCTAGTATTACAATACACCTGAGATATCTTCATGAAGCACGGCGCTTCGTTCGCCGTGTATGGAGGCGCCTAATGAATTTTATCACCATGCAACTGCCGCATGGACTTGCGTGTTGTTTTTATTATTAAAAGACCCACACTAGAACATTGCTAGTACATGCGTTAAGATGACCTTTGGCCGAAACATTCAAAAAGCATATCCCTAGCAAAGCAATTATACAATGTCTTATTACTGGCGCAACTCAGAAACGTAGTTGATACAAAACAAACGTCTGCTTTTTCAATGATTGTACAATAAATATTTTGATTCTGCAAAATGCTTGTTTCTGTCCCGGAGCCGAACTGCTACGAAAAATTCCCTACTTCCGTCAATATAAACTGGCGCGCAGTTGGTTGTCAAGATTCGCTTCGATTCCTTATTCTAACGGTCGACAAGAAGGAACCGAAAAAGTTGGACATAAATTTAGAAAAATCGCCTACGACAGCGACATCCGTTAATGTTGCACGAAGCAGCGCACCCCACCACACACACAAACGCACGCTGTAATAAACAACCGATCATGGAACTTCTGGGCAGGGTCCTGGTGGACTTGAACTACTTCCAAACCCTTCCCTTATGGGTGGGGAGTAAGACCGTACCGTGCAGTTTAGGGCAACTTGGGAGTAAAGTTTGCAACGACCAAACCAAATAAACGCTACCATTTTTCACGTTCACATCATGCCTTTCGATCGAAACGTTCGAAAACCCGGGTATCGGGAAGACGTTCTGTCGTACGTCCTCAAGAGCCATTTCGTTACGCAACGCACCGAAGCGCCCTAAAATATAACTCTTTCGGGAGCAACCGAACTACCGGCTTCTCGAAACCGCTCCCTGTTGGGTGAACCGTACACAAGCCCGGAATGGAAACATGTAATAGCTTCCCAAACCGTCCGTTGCTGTTTACCATTGCTACTAGTATTACTACTACTGCTACTACCACTACTACTACTGCTGCTGCCGAAGAATCATGGGGTCAAAAACGGGCTAAGGGATGTCCCCGTAACCGGTAACGGAACAGCCCGGGAATAAACTTTCCCTTTCACTTGGGGTGGCTGCAGAGAAAAGTGCAAAAAAGACATAAATTATGGGACGTTTTTCTTGCTGCGTGTCCTTCGCGAAAACTTTTTTCTGTTTCTTCCTTGCGAGCCTCCAACCGTGCGGCTAGGAGTTTTGGTGATGGAAGAGAAAACAGGCATAATCTTGAAGCTTGTTAGAAGCAACGGAAATGCAACATTTATTTTTTCCTCCCATCGTACGCTAGTCCCTCGAGCAGGTCAGCGAACGGGTTTTGGAGCATTCTTATTTCAACGGTTTCAATTGCACTTCAGCGTGCCGCTGTGTGCTACAACTTCTGCAGTCACTTTCGGGGGACCGGGTTTTCGCATCAAGCCAACGGACCTTTTTCTACTCGGCAAGAACCAGCATAAAGTACGTTCTGTCAGTTGAGTTCTGAACCATTCGAATGGTTCAGGACTCTTTAATGGTTGGTGAGTGGAACGTTTTTCCTACTAATTTCGGGTTCCCTACTTCAATGCGTAAAGCAGAAAGACACAATATAAAGCATTCTTAAAAGAGCAACAGAACTCTCGACACAGAAGGACTCGAGGCGGTACTCGAGTGGCTTTCTGGGCAAAATTATTTCCTCGCTAAGATTTGAAAAACCTGCTAACCTACTCAGATCTCAGATTGGCATGTACTAAGTGCGGTTGCTTATTATACTTAAATGTATGTATTTGATTTAATATGTACTAAATGATTGAAATATCTATTCTTTCAGATATTTTAACCTTCGAGCAAGGATAAAATTACGAAAGGATTATCGTGTGTTGTAACATAAATCATTTTCTCGCACAAACTGTAACAACCCCTCAGAAGGCGTACGGGAAGACCCATTAAACGTATAGCTGCTCACACCATCCAGCTTCCTTCCAATTCCATCCAATTTCAAACAAAACAACGATTCCCCACACACACACACATAATCAACCCTTTCGTTCGGAGAAGACTTTCTCTGCACAGCACCCTCGCTCGTCGATGCACGTTGCGCTAAGCGGTGCAAAAAATAAAACTTCCAGAATCAAAATTTTCCTGGCAAACGGCAACACGAACCAAACCGGGAGACACGAGGGCACGGTTGCGTAACACAGCACCAGCGGTAGTAGCAGCAGCACCCATTACGCCATTAATTCTTTCAGCCGTTCAGCAGCACTGCCACACTGCCTGCCTATTTGCGGCCGCGAGTTTCAAATTTCAACCAGCGCACTCTGTGGCACAGTTGCCGAGCAGTTAAAAGTAAAATATATTTTTCATCTTTTCGTTCCATCAAATTCCAATCGGGTTTCTGTACCGGTGGCGCTGGAACGCAGATTGTGCGTTATTCCTTTCGTACCCGCTTTTGTTGTTGTGCTTGGGCGCGAGTTAAATCCTCTGCCCCAAAATACGTGCCAATCCCAGTGCCAGCGGGAGGCTCCTGTTTTATAACGTTTAACTAAAGCGAAATTATTTCCACCTTACCAAAAAGCGAAACGCTGTGGTGCGCGGTTGGCAGCTGTGAAGCCGACGCAACATACAGCGGAACGCATCGATCGTGTTCTAGAAAAGTCTTGTTGATTAAAAGCAAGCATCAAATGGCCGGGCGGATATTGAAAACTGAGCGTCTAAAGATTCTAATCCAGCCTGAAGGTACATCGGACGTATTTCTACAATCGGACGCTCTCTTGGCTGGTGAATAGATGAGCTTTAGACCGTAGTGAAACATTATGCCTGAGTTTCGTGAATCCCGAGTTGCGTTTCGGTTGGGTTTCCATTAACAAGACCTACGTTATGGTTACTGAAAATGCGTTTCCAGTATTCCCAGCTGGTGGTTTTCGGCTGAGGATGACTTTCGTGTGCCATACTCTTTGCCAACATATCCC
Organism: Anopheles maculatus; assembly: GCA_002091835.1. Lineage (NCBI taxonomy): Eukaryota > Metazoa > Arthropoda > Insecta > Diptera > Culicidae > Anopheles > Anopheles maculatus. The sequence goes on along the minus strand of KZ062160.1, from coordinate 142,676 downwards.
CAAGTTATAGAGAAAGGATACGACACATTGCCGAAATAAACCGCGATATAAGAACACAGGACAGAAGCCTCAAAGCAAATCGAATCGGACGCATCCTCGAACCTCCAACAGTGATAAGCCCTGAACCGGTTGCTGAAGACGTTTGGAAATGGTGGAAAGGAATGGTCGGGCATTCTACATCTCCAATCCGCTCTAGTCTTCCAATACACAAACGCACCAACCCAATTCCAATTCGTCGTGCCACATTTTGACGGGGGCAGAACGCACCATCAACCAACAAATCAACAAGAGCCCCTAACGAAAGCTAAAGTTTCCTTCCGTTTGTCTTCCCAGCCCAGCGCGCCCCAACTCCCGCGTGAGGAACACACAACGAGGAACTAGGAAACGCAGCTAAATTGCTACTGCTGCTGTTCCTGATGATGATGATGCTGCTGCTGCTGCTGCTGCTGCCGTTTGCCACTGCCGCCTGTCGTCGTCCTTCCGGCATTCTCGTGCAACGAAACCCAACACAACTGACTTCGAACGTTGAACGCTTTCTTATTATTTTCTCGCGCTCTCTCGCTCCATTGTTGATCGCTGTTATTATATCCCTGCTGGCACAGTAGCGCCACAGCCATTGCTGCTGCTGCTATTATTGCTGCTGGCGCTGTCGCTTTCACTTTCAACGTGAGTTCATTTTGTTCCGCCCGCCGTGTCCCGTACCCCGGGCAAGGACATCACCGATCGCCAGCCCTACGGCATGTGGTCGTCCTCTTATTCACCAATTTGAACACGTTTCCTTCCTCGCGTCCTTTGTTTTCCCCCCATCCAACCGCTTGGCGGAGCAGCCATGTGCAGCGAGCGAAAGCCTTCGGCCCACCGGTTCGCCCGTTCGCCAACGTCCCCAGAAAACCCGGAATAAAACGATGACAGCATGATGTACTATGTGGTATATAGAGCAGCAGCAGCAGCAGCAGCTCTCACCACCTCGATTCCACTGCAACGAACCGAAACCGGGCTGCCTCTG
>KZ062160.1:82077-138660 GCA_002091835.1 Anopheles maculatus | reverse complement strand
AGGAATTTTGTGCCCAGCAAAACGGTAGGAAATCGATTATGTAAATCACTCTCACCCCATGCTTTTCTCCAATCCCCCCGGTTCGGTTCGGTCACTCCAGTGGCTACATAGTGCAACCGAGCTAACGTTAACGTTTGCCGCTGAACTTTCATTCCATGCGTATACGCATCTGGCGAAGCATCACGCATACAAAGACGCATACACGCGCGTACATACAAGAAACGCACTTGCAAACGCACAGCTGAACAACATAGCTGTCCCATCTCGGGCATATAAACGGACGCATACACAACACGCAATTTCAAGCAAACCGGAGACGACAGCGACAGTCACAAGTCGCAATGTTTAAACCAGAAAAAGCTGTAAAGACGACGATATTTTCCCCCCCGTTTGGAGGAAGAAAGATAGAACGCGCATTACGCACCGTTTTTTTTGGTTGTTGTTTCCATTCTTCTGCTTCTTTATCCGGAGTGCGTGGCCCACATTTTTGCCCACCCGAAGCTATGCTGTCACTCAAGCTCCGTTGCGCGTCGTTCGCCGATCCCTTGCATCGGGTCGTTTGCTGTTTTTTTTTATTTCACTTGCTTCGTGGAAATTGCCTTCGCGTTGCGTTTCTAATGCTACCTTCCCGCCGGTGACTCTCCCCACCCACCACGACCACCACAGAGGCATAAGGGAAAAAAAGGTGCACCATGCGTCGCTGGTGCGCAGAAGCAATGACGTCGTTGCACATCGTTGCCATACCGCGTTCCCCGCGTGCAGTTTTTCCCGTGGACCGCGCTCCCTAAATCTGCATTCGGGCATCGACTAATGGATCACAACAAGAACACAGACACACACACAGTTACAGTAGGGAAAAACAACAAACACACACCGGGAACAACGCAATGTGTGCGATTAAGCTCAGCTTATCGATGCTATTTGTGAAAGCATGTGATTAAAAAGGATATCTCACTGTACGGAGCTGGGAAAAGGCGAAATAGAGCCATCCCGATCTAGGTAGCAAAGGCTAGGAAAATTCAACCAGACAAAAACCCATTTTCCCTCAATGGCCGCTGATCCTTTTTTTTTATGTTGCCACATGCAGCTCAGTGTGCCTGTCGGATATACGGATGTGTGCGTGTCTAGAGCAAGGATAATCCGTGTGCAGAACAGAGATGGATACAACAGGGTCATGCTACACAAGGCGCACAAACCTGCACCCAACACAACCAACCAAGCAGGCATGGAAAACCGGGGTAAATAATACATCTCTCCATGCAATTCGCCCAAGTGTGCGCTTCCAAACTGCACAGTGGTATAGGTGTGCAGGACAAGCGAGATAGAGAGAGAGAAAACCAGCAACCCTCGAGACCAGCAGAGAGCGCATATACAGCACACCAACACACAGCGCTGAACATAGAGCAAGAAGGGGTGCACTGCAGTGGAAAAACGCAGCTGGAAAAATCGCAACCAACAATATTGTGTAGGGGCGTGCGTGTCGAGGAAACGTGAAACAGGAAGGAAAATAGGGAAAATTCGGTGCAACGAAGCTATATTTCCAGCGCACAATCACATACACACACCAGTACAAAAACAGACAACACAGGCACGTGTGTTTGTTGTGTGGTATCCAGGATCAGTGAGGAGATGCGCATTGGTGGCGCCTTGCTTTTCCTTCCCGCAAAAAACCCACCAACCACCCTTCAAACCCCGGGGAAAAACTGGTAAGAAAATCGGTACGCTTCCTCGGGTTCGGCATGCAGTGAAAGTGAAAGTGAATTTCAGCATATAAACCCTCGTGTAAATAGGAAGAGAATGAACAAGGGAACGGAACGACCGATGGGTGCACAAGGGTATAACGACCGAAATGGCCCTGAAGGACGGACCGACTTTTCTACGTGTATGTGTATGTGTGTGTGTGTGTGTGTGTGATTGTGAGCTGGAAACTGCAGGCTGCTTGTACGGTACCGGGGCCGGGACGCACATACATCAGGTTGGCCGGAATTGCGGAAACGAAAGGTTTTATCCACGCTCCACGCGTTTGATTGGAATGAGTTGGTCTGGTTTCGCTTATATGCAGGCACCTTCTACTCTTTCCACTACCAACCTCCCCCTCCCCAGTTCCAGTTGTCCGGTGCACCCCGTAAGCGCTCGCCAGTGCTTCGTGTACGGGAAAAATATGTGTGCCATCTCTCGGGGTGGCTCAAGTGCGCTTCGGACTGTGCGTTCGGTGCGCTGGGCGAACAAAACATGGCCGTCATGTCGTGTTTGCACATTCGAGGTACGTTGATTTTACTTTACTGTTATTGTTATTGTTTCCTGTTACGTACAACGATTACGATGCGGTCACCAGGGATAAGTTGACAGTGTAGCTTGAAACCGGGTAGCGGTTCAAATGAGATAACAAATTAAATGCGTTTTTTTCATACCACTGTTTTGAGGTAATTTTTTTTACAAAAATAAACCATACATTTCTTAGCCTTTGCATGATTTACCCGTCTTTAGTTAGGAGTTAGGACCATTTAGAAGAAAAAAAATCTCGATAGAAAATTGCAACGTTCCCCAGCTTTGCACAAATGAAAACGAAACTGCGAAAAATCGATTTTTCCCACCGGGGTTCGCGTCGGGTGCGTTATTTATTTTGGAAAAAAAAAGATAGAGATACGTTCTCGCTCTCTCGGCACACTGCTTCGCACACTCTGTCACACTCACACCCACGGATGCAACTTTGGAGCCATTATGATGCGGGTCGATAAGGGCTCGACGGTTCGACGAATGTGAACACTCTCGAACACTTGCTCCCCGGATGGGGAGTGGGGTTTCGTGGATAAAGGGGCGGCAGAACTTTTATGCTTTTCTGCCGCCTGATTTTTATGCTGCCCTCGGTTTTACGAGCAGCGCTTTCGGGCGTTGGTTAAATGCATTTGCATGGTTTGTTTTTGGTGTAACACTTTTCAATAACAAAAAAAAAGAAGGAAGGATGCGATTGATAAGTCCTATCGTTCGATACGCACCTGTTATGTGGTTTCAATTAAGAATGTAAAGGTTATATAGTTTATACCTGTCTTAAGAGTATGTTTTCCTTAATTTGATTGCGTTTTTGTGTGTAAAACCCTGTGTCCTAGAGATATTCTCAACGGTAAATCGTCTTTTACACAATCGCATTCATGTCGAGACTAAATACTGCAGAGTTATCAATGTGAGATCAGAGTGCAGAGAACTATATCCTCGAGAGACTTCAGTTTGCTGTTTCTGGACTCCTTAGACTTAGTTTTCTCCGTCTCTGGAGAGTAAGTCCTGAATATGGGGAAACGGTCTGTATGAGATTCGAAACCCCTTTTCTAAGGGCGCCCTATGAGCGTCTCTTGTGATCTTAATAATTAGAGATCTAAATCCTGATCACATCTTCTGATCACCCCTTTGGTTTTTGTAGCAGCTTCTTAATGCTGGCTAGTCAGTCCTCTGGCTTATTCTGTCTAACTAACAGAGCTTACCAGAGTTTATGTCAGAGTTTATGCCATCGTGGTGATGGAGGTGTCCAAACATCCATCTACATAGTGAAGATGTCTGTACAATATAGACATTGGCTAAGACGATATCGTCTGTATGGAAATAACTCAGAAGATACTGCCATTGAAAACCTTATCGCTGAAGTCTGGCGAGGTTATCTTGAAAAAGAATCGATCCGTTGATCCGTCAAGACTCATAAAGAGCTTAAAAAATGCGAACCACTAATCATATCATAGCTATAGTTAAAGATCCAACCTGCTGTCAAAGGATATCCCGGAAATGAGTGACAACATTTTGAAATGATATGAAAACAAGCATATAGCAAAACAACTCTATGTCTGCTATACAAATAACCCTCACCATAACCAAATTAGCCTCCCCAGCAGGACATTACCATATTTTCCGAGAACTAGTTTTCGCCTCGCCATATCCATCGATAGATCCTCCTGCAGCGACTAACGGCGCATCGTGTCTGACAGACGAACCAATCTCAAATTTGCCACTTTGCAAAAGTATTCTTAGGCTTAGTTGGAAACCATTAAAACGTCACGCTAAAAATATGCTTCCCGGCGAGACACAGACAACCCGGTTGCATACGAACCAAATGCTCGTTAGCTCAACATCACAATGCTCATTTCTGGCGTCTGGCGGAAGGCGGAAGAATTCAATCCCCCAAATCATTGGTGTGCCGGCTTGCTAGCTCTTCCGGTTCCGGCGATCTTATCGTACCTGCAACGAAATGGGAAAACGAGACGAAAAGTGGAACGTCAATTTATTGCTATTACTCAGTGAGGCTTGTTAAAAATAAATGCAATCGTGCTGAGGAACACATTTCGTAATGAGAAGAAAATATTTTGCCAGACACATCACGCTGGTCTCGAGACGTGCCGTGAAACGAAAGTGAATCTGTTGCTGCAGCCGGTGCAGTTTGCGTAACTGAGCGACGCGTTTTTCCTCTGCGCGTCACCCACCAAGATTGACATTGAAGGTGAAAGTGAAAAGCGCTGAAAGATGGTGCCACGATCAAGATGAAACCGATGGCGGCGCCATAAGACGGATGCAAACGATTCGCGAAGAATGCAGCCAGTTTCCGCTGTACGTTCTCATCCACCACCATTGTGAAACTGCAGCAGCACGAGCGGTGTGCGCAAGACAAAAAGAGACAGAAGAAAAACGTACGAAAATACTGCCAACGCGCTAATATAGATGTGTGTGCATACAGTGAATGAACACGAGCGCCAACAAAACCAACAGAAAAGTGCACAGAATATATTACGTCGATGCTGGGGAAGTTGACTGGGGAGAGTAGAGTGAAGGATTTTGGGGGGGGTTTTTTTTTGTGTGTGTTATTTTGTTTATCTCATCCCATCCACCGCTATTTAAACTTGACCATGAAAATTTCAGACAAACAAGCAACGCAACCAGCCCCAAACAACACTGTTCGGTTTCTCTTCGCTGCGTGTCGTCTTATCGGTGTTGTCGCTGTAGACTGATGATGACGGGGCTGTCGATTGGGACAAGTGAAACAACCGTACGGCCATCTTTATATTGAGGTATCCGGTTGCATTCAACCGCAAGCTACTAAATGCATTCGAGAGCGATCTTATGAAGCAGAAAGAATGTAGCAATAAAGAACTGCGATCGTTAATGTTGTATTAAAATTAGTTTCTTTTAAATTTACTCTCATTTTCTTACTAAATTTATGTGATTTAGTAATTTCCATTATTTTATGCACACATGTGAATTTTAATGGAGGCGCTTGGTCCATTGTAAAAACAAACTCGTTACAGGCATTTTTAAATAAGGTTCATTTACTATTTTTTGAAGATGATTTACCTACAATAATTTCTTTCTCTGCTGGTATCATTCTATTGCTGTAGTGTAGTTGTTTTATTGGAACAAATATTTCTCTTGAGCTATTCTTCCTGGAAGAAGTAAGGTGCGATCTTCTCCTCCAAGGCACTTTTCGAAATGAAACGATTCGGAAACATAATACTGAATAAATCCACAAGTAAGCTGATTATAGGCTATATGACATTTTGTATCGTTTGACCGGAAGCGATAGTCATTCCTACCATGTTTGTCCATCCAATCGTTGGAAAATCCATTTCGTATTGCCCGTTTTCGTTTTACGAATAACCATACAAAGATCATTCAAAGAGCTCACACCCTGTGAGATGTACTTTAATAAAGCTACAACATCTACAATATATCATATATAACTACAAAACGCAGGGCGATTGGTGCAGTTGTTGTCAATTTATTGAAATAGAATAGTTGTTCAGATGGTTCAGTGGAACAACCTGATGAGCCGTGATGAAGAAGGCTTCAAATTATTTTAAACATACTTTTACTAAACTTTTTTTTTCATTTACTTTGATAAATTAAAAGCGTATAATAAATGGAAAACATTGTATTTTTTTAGGTATGTTTCAATAAGGGTGCATTGGCAGTATTTCATTTTGCTGCGTTGCATAAGTTGTATTGTATAGTGATAATTTTAAATATTACTGCTTATATCAATCGATTTATATACTACTTAGTCTATTACTTTATTAATTAAAGTAATAAATTCCTAATGTAATTAGAAAATAAAGTAATATTAAAAACATCTTTTACCTTTAATATAAGCAGTTTAATATGGCTTGGCTACTTATTATGAATTTTAAAAAAATCCTTTAGTATCACACAAATTTCTATCTGTTCTATATTAAAATTTAGAATATTTCTTTCATTTTTCGTAATTTTTCCATTCTTTTACACTGGTACCTAAACATAACAAAAATATTAATAAAATATCTTGTTAAAATTCCTTCCATATTCCGTAAAGAAAGAATTGCGTCATTCAGTATGCACACCACTCCGTCCGTACAGAAATTATCATCCATTGTGCAACCGATAATCAGTAACGAAACATCTGCAGCAAAACGACAGCAACAAAACCTCCCAACACAACACACACACACACCAAACCTAAACCCATTCAACATTCTCAACGCGCATCGCAGAACGCAGTTGCTCTCGTGCAAAAGTAAAACATACACACGAATGCAGGCGCCTTCTTACCAGCCAACGTTTCAAGACGTCAAAAAAACCAAGGACCACCGGTGGGCAGGTGGGGTGGTGTTGGTGGAGGTTGAGATGGTTCGGGGTAGGTGAGATATAGCTTCCACCTCCACACACACACACACACTCACACTCAAACTTGCTGCTGCTACACTCCCAGAGAAGCACTACCAACGATCCTGTGCTCCTGATCGTGCTCTGCAGTGGCCCGAAATCCGATGCAACTGCCGGGCACACACAAAAAAGGTAGGCCAATGGGAGAAAAGAAGAAAAAACCACCCCTTGTGCGACACGCGCAACACACATTCGTTCGGCGGGGAGGATGATTGGCCAAAAAAAAAATGTGGCACAACGCAGCGCACCACGAAACGGTGTCGATGCAGCTCCGAGACCTACAAAAGTGCGAATGACGCTGCGCCGCAGCGGATGTCGGCCAGTGCCGCGATACGGCATGGTTGACTGTGTGTTGAGTTGTGTGCGCACCAAAAATAACCATACGGTGGTTCTGGGCAGGAGCGTGTGTTCGTTAATGTACCCACCGAGCACCGAGCGCAACGGAAGACGCTTGGCCGACGCTGACTTAGAGACGCCATGCATTTGGACTGCAAATGTGTTGTTTTTTTTTTGTTTCTTGCATAAAATTTAGAAACATTTGTGTCGCTTTTTTGTCCTCTTCTGTTCTGCTGGGGATGCTCTTTAGCACAGCACCACGGGCTCATTATCGCGACCGGGCGAACGAATGCCGATCGTCCACGAACCACGATGCCGCGTAGACAAGTAGTGTGTGTTGCACTGGTGCGCGAACAGAACAGATGAGGCGAACTGCAGCTAACGCCGATGGTGGCGATGGGATGCCGCGGGCACCAAAATATGTGTCAGTGGGATTTTGGGGAAGGTTTGTTTGAGTTTCAAATTCGTGTGGGTTGGTTCTGGCGTTTTTTTTTCTCCCTATGAGGGGAGGTTTTCGTTCGGTGTGTTGTTTATTCTACTGTACCCGTTTGTCCTCGCCTCCATATCACCTTGCACGCGCCCGCTAACGATTCTCCGGTCTTGTTATCTGCGTTTTATTGCATTTGTTGGTGTGTGAGTTTTTCATATACAACTCACCCCCCCCCCCCCTCTTAACCAGATACACCTTCTCTGTGGTCACCGGAACCATCATCACCGGCCTCCTCCCAACCCTGCCCTCATATACCACCAAGCTAATGCATTTCGAGGTCATTTCGCGCGTCGAAAAATTCGGCGCGTGCATTCAATGGCTGCAGACACGCCGCACGGATGACGATCGTAACAGGCTTTTACGTAACATTTTACGGTCAGCATCTTACATCGCGGCACGGGGTTTTGGGGTGCGTCGCTTAATGCATCTTAGACGGTGGAAAGGATGGTGCAGGGAAATATAAATTACCATTTTTGTTTGTCGTTGGTTTTTTTTTCTTCTTTACTCGCTTTTACGTTCTTTTGGTATGTGCAGTTGGTACGTTATTTTTTTATGCCAAGAAATATTATGATGTGGCTAGACTATTTATGGGATTCTGTGTATTTGGTTTGTGTGCTGCTTGGTAATATGACTCAAGGTTGTTGCGAAAAAATACAATAAATTAGTTTAAACTCTGTGCGCAAATGTTTGGCGTTGGTTAAAAGACTTGATATTTAGGAGTGATTTAACACTTTTATCGATACTTTTAAATTTTTCCCACACTTTACTGAAGGTTTCTCAAACATGTGTGAATTTCACTCATGGTTTTTATTACTTTTCTATTATATTTTTATTCTATATATTTTTAGACTTATCTAAACGTTATATGATGATTGCCAGAAATTTCATGATTTTATTCATTCATTCAAGTTTTTTTGTATTAAAATCAATTTGCTTACAAATTCGAATTTGTTTCATGAATTTTTATTCATGGCCAATGGGCCAATTAACTGAAAGTTTAATGAACAGTTTAGAAGTGATAGAATTATTTTATTAGTAAAATAAACTTGAAGAGGTGAATAAAATGAAATAAAATGCTGTTACTATTTTTCCATTAAGCACTTGGTAACTGTGCGTGCCATAACTGTACAAATATGTTCAAATAATCTCTTTATTTTGTGTTTAAGTTTTAATGAAACTTGTTAAATGTTTCTGGTAATTTTAAAAGACCTTTACTAAATTCAATGTATTATTTTTGATTTTGTTTTAAAATGCCTTCTGATCACTGGCATTTGTTTTCAAGGACGGATTTGTTTGTATTTAAATTTGAATTTTTTTATCAATCTCATGCGTAGATCCCAAGTTTTTGTATTATGCTAAATACATAACCTTTAATAATATGTGTAATGTCGAAATAAGACACGACCTCATAATTCTCAATTTCTTAAAGTCTCTGAGAATTGTTTTTCAAACACACATTTTTTATTATTCTATTCCAATTTTTGTTTTATTCTTAAAAACAGGTCTTACAAAATTTAAACGAATTAAAACATGTTTGCTGATACCCTTAAAAAAATACTCCAGAGATCCGTGTGTAAAGATTAGAAAAACTTCTTGAGATGGTAGTAGATAATTCAAACAGAGATCAGTACAAACTACTACGCAAGAGTAATTATCCCTTTCGGCAGTGATGAAGTACTATTTCGAAAGATACAGCATTGCTTCCCCTTTTCAATACCCATCCATACGAGAATTGATCGATTTCCATTCGATGCACTTCGTGCGGTGAACCATTTTTTAAGCTTTACGTTTCCAATATATCTCCCCCCAACGATCAAACCACCCGTGCTGGTGCGTTTGATATTATCTCCCATAATTATTTCTACCAAGAAAGTATTGAACTTTTCCCTTCGTTTTCACGCCTGGAGTTCCCAGACAAAAGCCCTACCTTGAATGCACTTTGGACGATGTGGCTTTCTCCTTCTGCGGGGGGGCATCAACTAGCCCGAGAATGCCAGATTCCGTACGCAACTCCGCAAGATTGATGGATTTCTAGCATCCCTAATGCCCTTGGCATCATCATTTTCCAGTTGAACGTGTGCGTGTGTGAGGCCGGTTTTTCTTTCTTCTCAACACTATTCATTCTTACTCAGTGCAGCTGAAGAACGCACTTGCCCCATTGCCGTAATCGGTGCAAGTGGACGAAGCACATACTTGCGTCGATGAACAGTGAAAAACGAGTTAATGTGCACAACGATCTTTCCCATTGGCGTAGGGAATGTTGCGTACGATCCGAGAATGTTGTGCACCTTTTTAAGATCAAACACAAACAACTGGAAGAAAGAAAAAAAAAAGCAGGCACACACGCACGTAAACGAATCAACTGTCCAAAAGCTCGTTGACCTTCCCGAGCCTCCGCGCGCGAGCCCACGGGTCTCCCCGAAAACGAAGATTCAGGAAATAATTAAACACGATTATTGTGCGTTAATGAAAGAAATTGGACAAAATGCGCCGTAACCGTAGCGCGCGCGTCCGTATGCATACGCTGGAGTGCTGCACCTTCCAGTGGAAACTCTCGTCCCGTGCGGCCCGTCCCATCGTGCAGGTAATGCGCATCGCGAGAGAAGGATGAACCGAAAGCGCACCAGCGCAAAACATAACGAACAAAAATAAAAGGTGAAATAGAGAGCTAGTCCATAGCAAAGCTAGACGACGAAGGCGAACCGGCAGCCGAGCAGATGATGGAGAATAGATTACCTTTTTTTTAACCATTCTTTCTTCTCGCTAGAACGGTGCGATGCATCGCGCGCTTTTCAATGCCGCTGCGTAGAAAATCGTGCATCGGCCAGGAGTGTTGAGCTTGGACATTGGACCAAGTACGAAGAAGGTGGCGAGAAGGTAAACGTGATGGGAAGGTAATTATGCGCCTCAGTGGTCAGTTAAACGGGTAGTTGGATGGATGGGTAGATTGATGGAAAAGGATGGAACAGATTTTCCATTCGGCACTACACCGAACAGTCTGTCTTCAATTGGCTGCTTCCTCGCTGCTGCTGCTGTTGCTGCTGCTGTTGTGAGTGCTCATTGTGATCCATGTGATTGGATGTGGTTCCTAGGTTCAAACGCATTATTGGCCTGCTGCATTTCCAGTACTGCAGGGAGAAGAGTTTGGAAATTTCTTCATATTGTTTGATTTACAATTAGAAGACGTTTATAAATACAGTCAATTCTAAAATAGAAAATCTTTAAGCCAGATCTCTCATAATAAGCATTTGGTGAGATCTCCGGAATAATTGAGTTTAATGCACTGTGCCTTGTCTCGTCAAAACTGGGCTTTCAGTCCAAATCGTGTCCCTGTGCGGGTAAAATCAAGTGAAAAAAGCCAACATCTCTCTAGGTTGCAGAAAATAGAACTAGGAAACAAGAACTAGCAAGAATAGAAAACTGCTGGGAATCAGGATGCCAAAACAGGCTTTGTGGCTTAGTGATGTCGTTTGTAAATCTAATATCCCAGGCTTTCTAACATGCGTATAAACGCTATCATTCCATCTCAACTTGGGTCAACAGCGCCTCCTCTGTTCATGTGGACGGCCTAAAAAATATTTACGGGCAGGATTGTCCGGTACCATTCTCATGACATGAAGAACACACCGGACATTGCCACAGATGCTATGAATTAGGAGAAATTTCTTTAGGTTTTTGTATTAGCAGTTAGAAACTTTATGTACCTCTATGCTTACCCCAGATAGCTGAAGTTTTTGACAACTTCAAAGGTCGCTTATCTGTGCATTCACTTCGCGTAAATTCGTGTTTGTTGGCTGGGCAGCTGATGGTACCACAGTCTTATTGTTTTGTCGATAACTATATGTTCTATTTGTTTTATTTTTGTCTTAAAATATTGTAATTATTTCAAAGAAATCGTAAAACAAATCCGTAGAATAACCGACCAATGTGGCCTTTAAACCCTAACATAAGAAAAAACACACGAAGCTAGTTCAAACCCGATCTCACATGCACCAGCGTTGCCACCGGCCAAAAGCAGGTCAATAACATTGCCCCGTAGTGTATCGAAATGCTGATTCAATGCAACATTGTTTTCCTCCCCAAACTCATCCAAACTTCATGACGCGGGTCAAGAGCGGGAAACCCGGAAAGTGCCCTCAAACGAGCTCGTTCTCGAGCTCCATTCAATCTGTATTCGATCTGTAGCCCTCACATACTCTCATCGATGAAACTATTATAGGAGAAGGAAAGGGTTAAGAAGCAGCTCATGGAAAGAGGACGCCACAAAAAAAAAACGCAGCATAGACAACATAAACTAGATGCTATCGTTGCGCTCGGATCAAACGGTCAACCGGAAAGGTGTCGGATTGTTGTTGGCCATTTCTTGACAGCGCGCATCGGGATTGCATCATTTTGGGGGGTTCAATTCGTACGAGGTAAAACAAAACTGGAAAGCGGAATTCAGATCGCGGTTTCTACCAGTAAAACGTTCTCAATATATGTGTTATATTTACGGGCGCAGTTTAGTTGGTTTATTTTCTTATTTTCTGCCCCCCCAAAAAAGACGCTACAAACCCCGGGAAGATGCTTCTCACCGATAAGCTCATCGACATCGGGAGTCGCGGTCAACCCCAGCTTGTCCGACTGTTAAACTATACTTTTCTATGGTGTGTGGCGGTGTATTTTTATTTCCTCTGAGCCGTTTTACCCCTTCCCAATGTCTCAACGAACAAAAAGGCAGTCGGAAACATTTCGACAACAACTATTTCTCACGCCGTAACATCATCGAAACACTTCAACTCTTCGCCTCCTTTCACTGGCGTTCTTTTTCTTTTCGTGGCCAAATGCAATGCACCACCACCCTTTTGTCCGAGAGCATCGTTTCCCGCTTCGCTGCTAGCTTGACGGCAATGACTAATGGGAATTTTGTAGCTTTCTTCACCCTCGGCACCACACAAAATGCCGCAAATGGACGCATTCGAAGCATTTCCGGGACCAAAACGAATGCACCTTTAATCAGAAAACCTTACCGAGTCGGCATTAGACGACTGTGGTCTCGCCTTTTTTTCTTGTGTTACTTCTGCTGCTGCTGAAGGAGAACCACTATGCAGATCGTTGTTGTGATCGTGTTTGTTTTGCATATTTCTACGACGACGTTCTATGCCTTTGAAATCTTCCTCTTTGCATTAAGCGTTCATCACACAGCACATTGCATCAGAAAACGCACAAACGCAAGGTGCATTTTTGCACCGACCAAAATATGCCAACTCACTCGCACTCGGCTCAAGGTCAAGTTCAGCATGTGCCGCTCACGATGTCAGTAATGACAATCGTATCGTCAACAAAATACCAGCAACAACAACAAAAAAACCTTCCAAAGTAACGCAAATGGTGGCAATATTTCACGCCCCGGCTCGGTAACAATCGAGCACCCGTGGAACGTGGTTGATGCACAGCAAAAGAACCACAACACGATCGTCAGTGCAGCTGATGCAATCGTCCACCCACCGAAAAACCTTGCGCAGTACTACTATTGGCTGTCCTTGAAAAGTGGCAAAGCACACGAGATAATAAAATCACGCAAAGTAATGCTGCAGTTTTGCGGTGGAAAAGATTTATCATCTCGTGGTGGTATGGTAAGGCGAAATTTAAAAACAAAACAAATGAATTTCAGTTTGCATGCATCCCTTTCGAACCTTTTTTGCAAGTGGTCCGCCTGAGTGTGCGCTTTAGAGTGGCCGTAAGATGTTAATATAATGCTGGCTAATGTGGTGCCTTTCGCATGCACGCTTACTTCGGCCCTACTCCCGCACCAGAGTCACGACAGAGCCGTTTTGTTATCAGCAGCAGCGCTAAAAGCAGGAAGCAGGCTGAAGGTGACCGTTCATGCAAGCGGGCGCAGTTTTATTGCAAATTTCGGTTTCAGCCGCTCGGTACTTTGGTGGTGGTGGGGTGCAGTTTTCGTTGGATGCAGTAGCGTCGGTTGCATTTCGTGCGATGACATCATGGTGCGAGAAACAACATTTGAAGGTCGTGTTGGAGTTTGGTTTTTTTGTTTTTTGGGGTGGTTATTGTTTCCATAAAGCACACAGAGACACGACAGTATCAACTGGCAAATGTTTGCAATGTGTTTTGCAGCAGGCAACATTTTATCTGTTTCTTTTCTGGCAAAGGATTTTTTGCTTCCTTTTTGTATTTGCGTAATGTCCATGTTGTAGTTGAGGAGAATGAATAATGCCAATTTTATCTTTTGACAGGTTTTGTATAATTGAAGTTTGTTTTGGTTAATTAGTTGATGTTATTAGGAATTATCTTTTAATACATTATTTCAATGTTTTTCAATTATCAATACACATCGGAAATGTCCAAAAAAAATTGTTTTCATATTTTTAAATAGTTTCAAACAGACTTTAAAGTTTGCCAGTTAGGAAGGTTTATTTCAAAATTTAAAATGTAAAAAACCTAAGAAAATCAACTAAACAAAACTACATTAAAGTAATTGAAACGTCAATCAAGAATGCATTACAATCAAGGAAAGAAGAAGCACAACATTAAAGTGTGAAGCAACACAATGTTACCAATCTAAACTCTCACTTATCGTATGAAATTGGAGTGTTATTTTAAATGTAACATATGGCCCACTAAAACATCCACACCACAACCAGATGTCATTTGGATTTAATCGTGCAACAGCAACAGATTTCACAGATCATAACAAACACAGACACAGCCGCTGTTATCTATGGTTCTGCAATTTTGTGCGTACGTTGAACACAATTAAGAAAGAAAGGAACAGCAAAGCCCACAAAAAGAAAGAACCAGCGCCAGCTACAAACACTTTAATTGATTTAAAGAGCAAAGCAGACATAAAGTTGAAAACAAACCTGCAACCAGCGTACCAAACGAAGTACAAAACGGAATCAAATGAAGCAACAAAAAAAAAACATAAACAAGAAATTAACACACCCACGTACGCATAGAAAGGCTACGATGCTTATTGGTATCATTATCCTCATGATCGTAACGTACATCAAGTATGTTCCAAGATCTGGTTTACTTGCAAGGAAGCGAAACATTCCCTAGTTTTGCAGGAACAAATCAAGATGTCTTGCCTTTTAATGCCTTCCCTCTACTGTACGTCTGCATTAAAAGTGTGCCTTTTGGTTATCATTTTAATCTGCTTCTTCCAATCTTCCTGCAGAGTTGTTTGTTCGCTCTAGTTGCTCCACCAAGAAAAAGGGACTACGTCTAAAGTGATAGGTATGCAAATGTAGCCCACACAGTTTTGCATCCTCATTCAAATGCATATGTTCGTGGAAAAGTTTTTAATTTGTTCCCAGCCAAAAAGAGAGCAACTGCAGACGAGTAAAAGGGAAAATTCATCTCACAACATTAACGCTCGTAGCTTCAAAATTTCCACCCAAAAATAGCTCCCCATTTAATGCTGATGTGCCAAGCTGTCTAGCTAGTTCTAGCCACCTTTTCTCCGTTGTGCAAACGCATCCATAACCACTAAGTGCGTGTCGGTGTGTGTGTGTGTGGGTTGCGAAAACGGAAAAACTGTCCTGCAAACGACCCGTAGCACGTTACGTTGGTTGGTTTCGTTTTCGAGAACGTTTGCGTTAAGCTTTCCTCCAGACACGCACTCACACACACACGTACCCACACATGGCTCCTGTACCGATTCGACGAAGATGGCGAGGCCAGAGCGAGGGATGCTGTGCGCTACACCCGACCATCATAATCACGGAAATTGGGTTGAAATTGAGCAAATGAGGCAGAAAGAATTAGAGAAAATTTAGATGGAAATTATGGATAATAATGCAATCTTCGCGTATATATATATACGCACACCGGGACCAAACGCACGCATAAGGTGCGTATGCCCTGGCAGCCCCCTGCACACACACACACACGCATACGCACATGGTTTCCCCTCCCCATGCTCATATTCGTTAATCGGGAAATGATGCGATACCGTACCGTATGGTTCCATCCCGTGCCACAGTCTGTTCGGTTGACTTGCTTCCAGAAAATGTTCTTCGTCCCGGTTCGGGCAACGAGCTTCCAGCACGCACAGAACGCACGTGGGTGGTACATAGTGGGGAAAATGAAGCATCTCAAAACCAGCTGAACAACACCTGAAATGAGCTATCGGCAGTGGAAGGAGAGTGCCAGGGGGTGCGTGCAGGACACACATTTTCGTTGAAGGGATGGATAAAAAAAACTAGTCGATCTACCGAAACCCTTGGGGACATATGCTCTGCAATTGGCGGTTATAAACGGATTAGATAATCGCCTGCTGGTGAGGATACTCATCTCAGAAGGTTCTCGTTCTCGGTAAAAGGAAGCGCGAAGAATTAATTGAACCTGGTAGCATTCCAACATGGTTTGAAAATTGTCGCCTAAAATGCAGCTTAAATGCGTAGTTGAGTTGGCTTCGATTAAATGTTTCAACAACTTCAATCTCTGGACATTGTCTTTCTTTTGGTGAAAGCGAATGTTATCGTACATTGCTACGATCGACGATAATGCAATCGCTTTGTGTCGTCAGCTGTTCCGACCGAAGCTCACCGTTCAAGGCCCACTAATTGTCGGCTCAAACCATTCGTCGCTTCGTGCGACATACTTTGAGCGCTACAACATGCAACGGTGCGGTGCGTCTAGCCTGTGTGAGAAAAGTGTTTCCGTGTGGAGCGGCTTTTACGATTTCCCCAAGATCGGCCACGCTTGATAATGATGATTTCAACGACGACACCCAAAATGGTACACGGGAAGTAATCGTCGCCTCGCCATCATGCTACGGCCACTTCCTGTGGACCGTTCCATGTTCAATGCGCACTGCACATCTGTCCGCAACTATGCTCTCAAAGTCGCCGGGTCACATTCAACGCAACCCTTAAAAAAATCTCCACCCATGTACAGAGAAACCTCACGATGGATCGACTTCCTCCGGTAAAGAAAGCATCTTTACCGGACCAGCAGCAGCTTGCACTCCACGGTACGCCCGGCATGGCCTCGATTCTTTCGCCGTCCACCACTCGGGGTGGTAATTTTCCGTCCCATTTCTCCAGACACCGACAGTGATTCCTTCGGCGATGTGTACCCTGCTTGGTTTGAAACGAATCGATCAAAGCGGACGATGTTCGGTGCATTAAATACAGCATTTCGACGGGGGTTTCAGCTTTTCCACCGGTTGATTAGGATGAGCTAGCACAAATGCACTTTGTGCGCCCATCCATCCACCAGACGACGATGCTAGCCCACCATCACCCGTAAAAGCGGACGATTTGATGAAAATAATTGAACAAAGGTAAGCCTTGCTTCCTTCGGTGAGAAGTTCGTTCGGTGGCGTTTATTCGTTCCTTGAAAGATTGTCATTCCCCGGGATGGTTCGATCCGATGCGTCTTTTAGTTTTATGTTCCACCTAACACGCTAATGGGGAGGATGGGACTACTGGACTACGACACACACACACACGCGAGGAAGAGTAGAAGAAGACCCAAAAACCAGCACACCTCCGGTCATTTGAAATCATGATTTGAATTGCTCACCGAAGAACGCACCGCGTACCTTGGGGAGTTCCTTTTATTACGATTTAATCAGTACGGGAAGGCATTTCCTTACGTACAGTGCGCACACCGATCGAGGTTGATCACCGGCAGCGTGTATGCACCGTGGACCTAGTACCAGTAGAACGGTATGCCCCATATGAAAGCATTCGTATTGGAACGAGAAAGCACAAGCCAGAGGCCTAGAGCATGATGAGTAAAAATAATGATTACGCATGTGTCTACCTCTAATCAGTTTTATGGTCACTTCCACCTAGCATCGTACGCACACAACATCCGTTGGTTGCATATCCAACTTCATCACGTCCTATTTTTCCAACGTTTTCACCGTAGCTTTGTTTTCTGGCACAAAAGAACTACACCGGTGTTGTTGTCTGCGGTGTGGAATGATATTCGTGCATCTTAATTCTAGGTCCCGGCGCGTATGCATTATTATGCTCATTGCCTGTGTTCTTAATGTTGCTTTTCTAGCTTTTTTTCCCTATTGGGGGTAGGAAATTTTGGAACTCTAGCATTTTGTGGTGCAGCACCTTTCCGTTCCCCGTACCACACCCGCTTTCCATAAACAGGCATACGAAAATTTAACCATTTTCTTCAACCGCTCTACTTTACGTGCATCATTATTTCGTCCGTCATTCTTTCCACCGGTTCCACGATTTCTCATTCTATTGGTGGTGTCTTTTTTCGTTCTCTCTCATACTCTCTCTCCTTCTATCTCTCATGGGGAGCCTTCATTATATGGCTCTTGTTGTGCAACATCACCCAACATAACGATAGACAGAGCAGTGGTGCAGTGTGCACACACAGCGAAGGAAAACCTCTTTTAACATAAATTGCTATCAGAAATGCCCGGGCCCGTTTCGACCGTTTATTTGAAGCTTTTTGTCAATGGTTGGTAAAATGAATGGTGAAAGAGAGTAAGGTTTAGCTTAGCTACACTGGTGCTAACAAAACATCCAACTACCGTTTCAACTCATAAATAAGCAATAAATAATTACAACCTGCAAACAATCGGGAGCACCGGAGAACTCCCGCACAAGCTGTCGGTGTAGCAGTTTTATAGATGTGTAATTTCACCAGCATCGAGGTACGATTTGATTGATGGTAGTACAGCTTTTCGTCTTTCTTGTTTTTTGTTGTTGTTGTGCTTCTCCAAAATCTCTTTCCCCCGAAGCTTTCAGCGAAAGCATCCGATGCACTCGGGTGCATTGGGAGATGCACTGCAAAGCAGAAACAAAAGGGTGCCATGAAGCAAAGGGAACCGATTTGTTCCGTTTTGTAGGGCAGTTTTATGGCTCGAGAGAGAGAGGTTTGTTGAGAGGTCTATTAGGGTGCCGTAAATCGAAATGAGTCAATATCAGATCACCTGTATACGAGCTAGTGCACGATGGTCAAGCGCTGATTCAAAGACTTAAAGCATGAGCTGGACAGTTTTATCAACTGCCCAGATCGTGTAGCTAGAGACAGACGATCCGAATAAAACGATTCAACTTGTAACCTTCAAAACTCAATTGTAAATCATCCGCTAATAGCGAACGCTCAACTGCACCGCGAGCGTTTGACAAACTTATCTTATGATCTCGATCCGTGCCAACATCTAACTAACGCTCGCAAGCGGCATGGAACCGTAATTGAAACGTCAGCGCATTAAGATGCACCGCGGGCACGGGGACAGCGTGAGCGTTTGGCATGAAAAATATTCCAAAAATGTCTTCAGCATGACTTCCACCCAGAAGTCATAACTTATAGCAGGCAGACCGCAGGGGGTTCAAGTTAGGTTGAATTGTAACGAGTGAAAAACCGACCCAAAACATACCTCTTTCGCTTTGCATTTCAATGCAGATCGTACAGGTGCAGAGATGGGGCTTTTTTTCCTCTCGGAGATCCTATTCTGTTTTCCACTGCTCGTAATGAACCGCGTTTTTTTCATATGCGTGCCATCGTAGGGCGATGAAAATGGTTCATTGTATTTCTATTTCTCGTTTTATATTTTTACTTTCCGTGTAAAAGCCTTCAAGTTATGCATAAAAGCGCTTGCATGGGCATGAATCTGTTTTAAACGCATCGATGCATTCCTTTTTTCTCTTCTCCAAGAATAGGTAAACAACGGCTAGCCCAAGACCGGAGAAAAGAGGTATGTTAGAAACGTTGGACAAGATATGTGCTTTTTCCCTTTTTCCAAAATAACTACCTTCTACCTATCGCTTCCACCAGATCTACGGTTTCTCTTCGGCTGTGGTTTTCCTCAACCGGGACAACAGTGCGCGTAGAACCCGTGCGTATGAAACACACACACACACCTCAACCTCACCGCTTTTCGCCGCTGGACTGCATCCCATGCTGCGATGCTGGCCGGTTTGAAGTGGCCCAAAATTACAGGAATTTTGTTGAGTGCACAATTATGCGAGTGACCCGTACTCGCCGGACGCGGTTCCCTGTCGGGTGTGTTTCTCGGGCTCTGTTCGCGCCGCATTTCGTTAGATGCACACGGGGCTGCGCGTCATTCCATCAAGGGGCGCTTTTTCGTAGTGATAGCTGCGGTTGCTTTATAATCAAACCTATCTTTGTGAGCTTTCCGACACTTTACGGACACACGGCGTAGCCCATTGTGGTGCCATCGCATTCGTCATTAATCGTGCTCAAGCGTCCACTCAACTGATCGACGAAGGTCATGGAAGATGGAAAGTCTAACGCCCAGTCGGGTCATCTGAAGCTAGTGTTTGAGGAGAACACTGTCGTGCAGTTGTATTTCGGTTTAGTACAGATAGAAATCCAAAAAAAAAAATTATTTAGTTACAATATTTTGTAAATATTATCTCAGTCGATTTGATATAAGCGGTGAACCTTGTGTTCATGGGGCAGTACTGATGGGGATGGATATCGATCTCTTTGAGTTAGAAATTGATGCCACCACCAAGCAAGCTACCGTGACTTTACACTCTAAAAATAATTAATGAAAGTAAACGTTAAACCCACCTAATACTCAAAACTGATCCAAAAAACGTTACATAGACAACATTTGCATCTTTTTAAAATGGCTTGCTTATCTCTTAAATCAGCTATATCTTTTTTCCCGTTTTCTAAAGAAACTCTTCCATAGCTTCACCATAAAGCGTTTCTTTTTAAGATCAACATTATTACAAACCCCCAGGGAGAGGGTGTTAAAGAAGCGAATGCATAAACTCACCACTGTCCATCACATTCGGCCCTACTCACTACACTTCAAACAATTGCAAATGCAGGCGTTTTACATAAATTTTCACTCACCCCAACACAACACCTCCAAAACGACCAGCCAAGGGAAGATCAAGCAAGATAACGCAAAGGAGGAGAAAGTACTAACAAGAAATTGAAGGAAAACAAAAACTAGCGCAATTTTCTGAAGCACGGGGCTCACAAAACAAAAGGGTCAGCGGCCCTCCGCTAGCGATCCATCGTGACAAACGGGATGCGTTCCCTTAGCGGCACATTGTCGGCCGTGCGACAACCGATGCAACCGTGAAACGCATCTTCCCGTGGCGCCCGTGCCCAACAGGGCACAAAACAAAACAAAAGCCACCATGAGTGCGAGCGGGATAGCAGCAACGGGCGTTCGCTTATGTGGAGTTTGTTTGGAACAAAACAAACGATAAAAAGGGCCTGGGAGAGAGGGCGAAGAAGGGGGTGAGAAAGGGAGATGGCTTGAATAAAAGAAATGCCGAAACCGACTAGCTGGATGGAGTGTCTTGCACACTCGGAAGGAGGACAAGACAAGGCAAAAAGATCCCATGACTAACCTTACCGCGCAGTCTCGCGGCAGAGGTTCGCAAGCGGATTAGAGCGGATCGGTAGATGCGGAGGTTTGGATGGAGATTGGCGGGGAATCGTGAAGGTGGAAACCGCCAAATTATGCGTCCGGCCAAGTCGCTGGGGACAAAGACGAACGGGACGACGTGTGCGTACGTGCATGCGTGCGTAGTTGTTGCACCATGGACACGACCCTCGAGAGACCCCTCCCGGTGCACGGAGGCATAACGAAACGCATCAAACTGTCGTGAGCGTGTGTGTGTGTGTGGCTGTGTGTACCAGCGCCAGGCGCAGCAAGACGGGTTGCGGTTGCGGTCGGGTTGAATGATGGCCTTTTGGGAAGCCTACGAACGACTTCACCCCGGCACGGGCACTTCAGGTGGGAAAACGGTATTTCGGGGTTCAAGAGATTTGGGACCCGGCGTTACATGCATTGCACACGCAGCGAGCGAAGTTGCATTTGAATATGTCGAGACACTGTTTTCTTTGTGGGTCGGTTACGATGCCTCATAAGATTCATTAAATGTATGCTCGAGTTCCCTCTTTTTTTTTTTGGAAAAAGCTTGTTTGTATATTTACCAACTAATGTTGTGTGTTCCATTGCATACAAGATTTACGATTGCATATACCATCGGGTACACATACCTGGAAGAGAAGAAAACAGAGTAATAAAATTAACAAAACTGTACGGTATGGTAACATAAAAAGTACATAAAATATAAACACATCTATATTTAACAATTATTATGCTTTGTAATACAGATGTTCCGCTTCATGATACGGGTGGTTGGTGCTCATGTGAGTAAGAACTGTTTTCGCCGTTGTTAATAATTATTACTGCATATTGGGGTAAGAAAGATGTTAATAAATACTAGACAAAGTTGAGAATTAAAATCATTTACAAGTTAATAGAGCTTAAGCCTTCACAGAATACTTTAAGATATGTTTGAAGAAAGAGTTAGCAATTTATTTCAAAATATTTTCAATTTGTAGTTATTTGAATCTTTTATTTTTGTGATTTATAAATTCGTAACAATGTTAAAAGCTCTTTAAAAGGCTTTTTTATGTCAAATTTCTAATCTAGTTTCCTGTTATGCAGTTTTGAGGGTCTGGATACGATTTTTTCGTATTTTATAGTTTTAATTGATGATTTTTGGAGTGTTTTCGCAACAAGTTTTCGTTAAATTATGGTACAGAGCTAGCCATTTCTTCACAAAGGACAAATTGAAGCAAATTCTAATCGACTTTGCTGCACTTTCTCGACATATTTAAATTTAGAACAGAATGGATTTGTTCAGGAATCTCTGTGTTCAAATATTTCCTCCAAATAATTAAGTTACAAATAAATCGGTAAGATATCCTGAAAACGCTCAGGTCTACCAAAAAATGTTCCACTTTATCTTGAAAATAGTTCAAAACTGGTTCACGCTTTGTTCATATCTGTATTGTAAACTAGGGGCGAGCTTTAAAAGCATATTCCAACACCTTTGCTTGTGAATATTACTCCCTTTGTGCTCTTTAACGTTGCTCCAATTTTCCTTCCAAAACCTTTCATTTTTATTTTAAAAAAAGCACATTATCCGATCGATCCTGCTAATGATGAATCATCCACTAACCTATTCATCGTTAAATATGCGTATCATAAGCAAAGCAGACTAGTTAGTCTGCAAGCCCTACATTACGCGTGAACAAACAAATAGCATCCATTCCGCAATACCGTTGCACCCATTTATTGTTGAGCGATCAAAGAAAGAGTGAGATAGAGAGTACTTCTTTTTAAGTCTCAGTCTCATATGCAACAGCATCAGCGCCGGCAAACCACCTCCTTGAGCTAACATTTTTTTCTAAACAAGAGTTAAAAAAAAACGTAACCAAACCACGGTTGGCAGTGGGATAGGGACAGTACCAACCATTTCGATTACACAATGCACATACACACCTCACTTGCACGTTCGCTAGAGGGAGTACGTTTTTTTTTCTCTCTAGCTGTTTAGTTTGCTGTTGTTGTATGCTTTTTGAAGGTTTCTTTCGGTTCGGCGCTTCTATTGCTGCATTTTGATTGATGCCGATCATTACACTGCACGCTGTTTGGTGCGCCCTATCCCTTGGTACGTTTCTCTTCTACATGCACACACACACACACGCATACTCCGATCGATGATCGAAGCGTTCGATCCCTTCCTACCATACAGCCTCTTCGGGTTTCACATAACCTCAGTGCTGTTTCATCTGGTGAAATGGAGGTGAAGTTGCAGAGGTGCATTTTTGAGGTTTGAAATCAATCTCGCTCCCTGTCTCGCTCAGACTTTTAATCTTGTC
Organism: Anopheles maculatus; assembly: GCA_002091835.1. Classification (NCBI taxonomy): domain Eukaryota; kingdom Metazoa; phylum Arthropoda; class Insecta; order Diptera; family Culicidae; genus Anopheles; species Anopheles maculatus. Next base: position 115,505 of record KZ062160.1, on the reverse strand, counting down.
TACGTTCGATCACACCGCACCGCAAGTGTATGAGATAGGCCCCCAAGAGAAGTAATTGCCATCGGGCCATCCCTCTGCAAGCGAGCTTACGTCGACTTCGGCTTCCAATGCCAGTGGTGGCTGATCCACGTGGGAAAGAAAGGGCACTGCACAGCAAGGGTGAACGGGAAAACCTGCGGTGGAAACAATCAAGTGCAAGAAGTGCGCGCGCTGATGGGTCGAGGTGAAGGTAAAAGCATATTTTAATGGTTGCATGAATTGAGTTTTGTAGGTTCGTATGCATATCATCATCCTACTGACGACCGGGCATAGGAGAGCAAAAAAACAGGCCTCATACCTGGCGGCTCATGAGCTTTTATTTTTTTTTTTTTTTGTGAGATTTTTTGTTTTCGTCTACCTTTCTCGTTCCCTCGCTACAAAAGTGGAACTGAGCTTAAAAACGCATACTTTGACGCGGCTCACTGCACGATGCACACCGGTGTGACTGGTGTGGTTGAGGATCATCTCTTCAATGGGGATCGAGCGCTAGTAATGCGCATTTAACGCACATGAAAGTGTTGCGCCATGAGGCTCAGCAGCGTCATGCCCGGGGTTAACTTGGAAAGTTCGTATTCTAACACCGAATACACGAGCGATCGCTTTAGAGCATCGTCTCGTTTTTTTTGGTGAGGAACGATGCATTGATTTGCTACGCAAAAGACCGTGATTAATTGTTGTACATTCGACGGGAATGAAGAGTTTTTGTTGAATTCCTCGTTTTAGCTGGGTTTTACATTGGGAACGTCATTAATTTTGTTTTTTGTTTGGCATTCTGTTAGATGTGAACTGTTTAAAAATAAACCCTTATAACAAAGTGTTAAACTGTTTTATAAAAAAAAGTTGTTTACGGCTTTTACATTACTTTAACCTTCAAGAAGAAATCTTGTTCAGAGATTAATGCGCCCACAATGGAAGAGATTTACTAATTTGTACCACTGCAACCTCGGCTAACTAATAGCACATAATGACATCCTTCGTGTCTACGGGTCATTCCAGCGTTCCCGGCACATATGCATACACCTCGAACCGTAAGATCTAGATCTGGACTGCATCCAAACACCAGCCTAGCCGCAGCCCTTGGTGATGAATGTGCATTTTCCGTCCGTAAGTGCTCGACAGACAGCAGCAAAAGCTCAGCAACACAACAGACAAACCCATCTAACGACCTAACGGAGATACTTTCTTCTTTCTCTTCTTTTCCCGGTGACACACACACACACGCACACCACCCTAGAAACCTCCCCCGAATAGGGTTGCGCCAGAAAAGAGTACAAATTAAATTTTTGTCTTAAGCCCTTCGTTTTTTTGTTGTTATTACTTTCGGTGTTGTGGTGGACCCCGGTACGAAATTCTCCCCAAAAATGTTTCCACTGGCACAGGAAGTGAAAACTAATCTTTAGGCGCCCTTCGACGCATTATCTTCCACCTAATCACCATCAATTATCATCCCATTATCTCGCCATAATTCATTCCGGTCGCATCTTGGCTTTCGTTCCGTCTGTTAGCGACACGCTTAGAAATCAACGCACACGCATACACATTAATGTGCTATGGTTCTATTTTAATCTTTATGCAACGATGCATCTCACCAGCGTGGCAAGATGACAAAATATTGTCAAATTAAGTTTATTTACGGAGAGCAGAGAGCAAAGCACACAAACTCGTTATAAAGTAGATGAAACTGCGATACAAAAGAAACTTCAATTGTGGAAAGAAATTAAAAGAAGAAAAGTATGTACAAAATACAAACTTGATAAACCAAAACAAAAATACTAAAAAAGAAACAGCCTGAACGATAAGCGACGAACCTCTGTCAAGTCCTTTATTGAGGACTAATTTCCGATCTTAGCCGGATCAAAAGCGATTTAGTTTTGTCTTTTTCTTTGTAAAATAAACTTTATAAAAGAATTAATATAGAGCATGTATCTAACAACCAGCATTATGGATTAAAGCTATTTGCAATCTCAGTTGCGTGTGCCACAGGCTAGGCACAATTAATTGAAGCTTTAAGCTTACAGAAAAAAACCACCAAAACGAAAGCAAATCTCTCATCTACATCCAAAAACCACCCAATAGCTCACAAACAAATAAGGTAATGAATCAATTCCGCGTATCTTGATTGCAATATAATAATCCCCTACTACCCGAGCTCGTCGCCAACCAGTGCGCTTCTTCCTCGTCATAAACCTCATCGCGCAACCGTGAATCCTTACGGCAAAGTCCTACCGTACCGCATCGTACCCCAAACGTTTTGGGGGTGGACGGTTTGGTGTGTGTGTGTGTGTGTGGGGAGTATCGAAAATTATTTTCGATTTTCCCACCCTTTTGCCGGTTGTTCGTAATCCGATTGGTTGTTCGCGCGGTTGTTGTTTGTTGTCGTTACCAATAATTCTACCCACGGTCGCCCGCGCGCATTAGATTGTTTCACCCCCTGCCCATCCGATGCCGTGGGTCGATATGGTAGCCAAATCCAGGAATGGGCTCGCACTTTCCTGACGGTACGAGAAATCACTAGCATATACTCCCTGCCGACTGGTGCACCCTTCGCCAGACAGTGCAAAACCCCAATTTTGTTTGATATCGTCGAGCAAAACAGCGCCAACCACACAAAAGAACCGAACCGGCCATATCTGCTGCTCCATCCAACAACGCGAGAGAGAGAGAGAAAAAAAAAGTGACGTGCAGTTCCCGGAAGGGTAACCAAGCTGAGCGTTCTGTTGTTTTGTTTACGCAATGTCCCACTGCCATCGTCCGAGCAGCCTTCCTGTCCATGGCGGCCGTCAGAGACGGTTGCAAAACATTCTATGCTATTTCTGAACGGCGCTTCTGAAACTTCCAAAACTCCCCAACTCCACCACAACCAAAAAAAAAACAAGAAAAAATACTAAACTACACCAACACCATCAACCCGATGTCTATCTCGCTCGGCCGATCGGCGAAATGCTTCGACCAAACAACAACGCAACGCACAACGATTCCGGATGAAGCGAACCCACCGGTGGTAACAAGCTGCATTAAATGGGCCAGAAGAGCATGGTCAAAACACACCAAAACACATAACCCGCGTATCCCGCGTTCGGATGACTAAACCAATTCGCAACATTATTATTGGTGCCGTTGCTGCTGTTGATGCTAGCTTGCAAAAACAAAAATCCCTCTCCGGCTAAGGAACGTTCATGCGTGTCATTGACAAAAGTGTCGAGCCACGGAATGATGGCATCGAAAAACAAGATAGAGACAACACGCGATGTGCCGCCACCAAGCATACAGTACATGCAACTTTTGTACCAAAACAAAACAATCATAACTCGATCGGTGTGCTGGGGTGTAAAGCCACCAAGGGAATGGGAGATGGTGGGGGGGGGGGGGGAATCGTAACAAACCACCACAAATTGCAGGAATGTTGGACGCTACCGTGTTGATGCGGAAAGTTGGGAAAGGTTTTATCAGCGCACAAACGTGGTCAAATATTTTCGCCACTCAGCATCGGTTATCAGCTGTATCGATGATATGATGCACATTAGAAAAAAACAGAAGTCGCAATATGTTGGGTGTTGTTTCGCCTTTTAAATATTTACAAATACTTAGCTACTCAAGTATATAAAATGAGATTAGAAAAGCCTGTTATTGCAGTTAGTATGTAGTATGACTAACGCGCTGCATTGAATTTTGGCTGACGGTTATCAATCTGGCGATTGTTAAATTATCTAGCTTCCCTTCGATTAACTGATTTATAATACATATCGTAGGCGCCGGCTGTCCAGGTGCAGTGCCCATTTCTTATCACACTTCTGGATTCAAGAATAAGAACATGGTCGTGTTAAAAAATATTGTATTTTCTCGTCTGTATCGCCAGTGTTGTACAACACCCAGGCCTCAACTTTGTTTGCTAAACTTTACCATTTTATGATTTAACTGAAAAAATTTTCATGTACAAATTGCTTTCCTGTCAACCTTTTTGAATCTAAAAATGTGCTGTAATAGTTAAAAATTATTATTAAAAACACTTTTTAAGGCCACAGATAAAGATGAAAAGTGAGTTAAAGAACTTTAAAATGCCTGTATAATCACGGTTTGGTGGGATGTAGGTTTGATCTTACAATTAATGGCCAACATAAGCGGTGAAACACGTAAACATAAAATTAACCTGACGACAATCTTTATGAAAAATGCGTTATAATGTACATCTAGTAGTGACAAGTTGTCAGATCTGTCTGCTGAAAACGATGAATCAAGTTTTTAAAGATTAAATTCAACTTGAAATTTTACTTGTCCTAAAAAATTGAGAACGTTTCCAAAGTTGTAATAACCTCAATTTTCATTGATTTCAATATGCAATGATTTAATTTGTCATCAATATTATAATTTTGTTTCCGGTTTCCAAGCTTAGCAGTCCCATTCTTCACCGTTTTTAGCCCACACAGACACACACACCTAATTCACTCTTACTTTTATTTCACTGTCCAAGCGCCAAAAATTGACGAAAAACACCACATCATCAAAAATTGGCCCAGCTTCGATCGGACGCCAGAATGCACACGATTGCATAATGTTTGTTTATCGATCCACACACAGGCACAAACGTTATTCACGGGTGCTCCATCCGTCCTACTTTAAAGACCCTGCCCCGGCTTAACCCGCCGTTTCACTACCGCTACCCCGCCCTCGGCTGTGTATGTTTATGTGAAACGTATCAAATATCAACGCTGAATTGAATTATTGAAACGCACACAAGCGCAACCTGCATTGCCGATGCAGTTTACCACCATTGTGCATCTTTTTTTTTGTTGTTCTGTTTTGTTGTGTGTTGAAGGTCTTTAAAGCGCGTGTACACAAACGCTCCCCTCCAAACAAAAAGTACGACCACAAACGCAACGCTCCGGTGCGGCATCTTCAGCCGCAGTTGTCCACGAAAGTGGTTCGGAAGGTAAAATCGTAAATTACGGCGAAGGTTGCAGAAACCCGTGCTGGCTGGGAAGCGAACCGGCAGGGCAGGACGGATGGCGCTGTTGTTTTCAATCACCCGGCCAAACGAAACTGCGTCACGTGCGCACTTCTGGTCCGGTTTTGTTTTGGGTCATTTTCGGGTTTCGGTGATGATCGATAGTTTGATTGAAATTTAAATCATTGCACTCCAGCGGGTTCGCAAAGAAACCATTACATTTGCATAATTGTTTTTGAGTTTTGCTTTTATACAGTTGTGTCATATTCTTCTGCTCATCTGATTTGTTTCAAGGAAGGAAATGACATAAATATTAATGATCTTGGATACACTCAATCCCATTCAGAAATCTACAAGCACCATCAAATCGCTTACCGTACTACTTGTGTTCATTGATAAAGGCTCTCGCGAAAGGCTTGCATATAAAGTAGGAAATAAAAAGAAATGTCAATTGCACTCATCATCTAGTCTAGGTACTACAGCAGCAATTCCTTCAAGAGATTCACTCACCCTTTCAATATTGTATAGCTCTGTTCCCCGAACAAAACCCAAAACGCAGCACATTTGCTCTTAATCCCAACAAAACAAAAAAACGCAACTACATCTATAAAAAAGAGGATCCCATATCCACCTCAAACCGGAGCAAAGCGCAAACATTTCTGCGAAAAGAAATCTCTTCAACAACCCCTTTCGCTTGTGGCTCGCACGACTCATCGCCATTTACGCGCCGTATCGCTGCGATTTCGTTTGTTGCAAAATCGTATCTTTCAAGGTCATATTTTCACCCCCGATTCCCGTCCATCCCTGGGAAAGCCACCAACCCTCCCACCTCCCCCCTCAACCAGTATCGTGTATGTGCCCGTCTTACCCATTCCTTTCGTACCGTGCGTTGTCGCCACTTTTCTCGGCAGCTTTCTACCGCCCAAGAGCAATAAGAGAAAACAAACCCCGACTTCACGCACACTGTAAACACATGGCTAGCTCATACGTTGTACGGTAGAGTGAGAAATGCATCACCCGGTTTGATACTGCTCGTGAGATTATGTTCTTCTCACGGCAGTACAGCGTTAGAGAAGGAACAGAAATGTGTATGACCGAGCAAAATAAAAAAAAACCATCATCATCGTCTCACCTTTATCGCTCACTCGCAAGCCGTCTTATGCTCGCGAATTGTGGGGAGAACCATTTTTAATGTCCTCACGTTGGTGTGAGTGTGGCTGTGTGTGTGTGTATGTGCTTGCCTACCCGGTACATACTCTAGATTTCTTCCCACTTGGCAGTCATCGTCTCACCGCGATTACGACGATTTGCCAAAAAACAAACTGTTCCATTTCTGCTCGCACATTTTATTTACTACTTTGGACCATTTTCTTGCCTTTTTTATTCGTGCATACGCTTCCCCTACGTTTCCTTCACCCACTGGCATTTCCGTTCCGCATCCACCTAGCCCATAGTCTCACCGTACGAAATCTCGCGATAAAGCCGGGCCGGGTGCTATTCAATGGTGAGGTGTATGATTATTTGCGCTTTTAGATTGTAATTTTTGCCTTTGTTTCTTTTTTTTGTTTTCGTCCGTTTTCCATCATATCTGTGCATTTTGAGGCACGCATTCATGTGCATGTTGTTGAATGTGTGAGTGTGTGGTAGGTATTCTGTTGTTGTTTTGCGCACTGAATCATTATTTCGCAGTTTAGCAATCGTGTACCGGGTGTACTTATGGGCGTAGTAGTGTAAAGTACAATGTGTCAGTTGGTCATGAGATTGTGAGCGGTTATGTGAGAGCAGCTACGCATATCATATAACGATCTAAAGCGAATGATAAGATGCATTAATGTGTCTTTTATAACATTATATCAATGACAATGTATACAGTCAACTCCATTTCAATATTATAAGAGTATTATGTATTGGAGGAAAAAAATGATGTTAAACTTCCACACGAAAAACGTCAATAAACAACCGTTAAATTACGTAGCATGTGTTGCCAGATGAAGAAACATTGGTCATCGGAATCGAACAAAAAAAAATCCAGTTCACACCTATACGCAAACGAGCGGAAATGAAGGAAGCAAATTCGCAAACCGATAACGTCAGTGGGTCAGTATTGTAATCGAAACGGGACTACTTTTGTGCGTCTTATCGGTTGCACCCACCAACACGCACACCGGCCCACCATTCGTCCATTACCATGCGTCCCCATCGGCCGAGGCTAGCCGAGGAATGGCGAAACGAGTATTGGCACGGTTGCTCCTGATTGCGCCTAAATGTATGCAATCTGATGCATCGTGAAAGGGAAGCGGTGCCGAAAATTCAACGTGCAAAATTCTTTCACATTTTTTGGCGCTTATTTGCAATAAACACTGTGCGCCATTCACATTCTGCAACCAAATATTGACAAACGCATGATGATGGTATGGGAAGGTACGGGTAGCGCAGAGTATAAATTCGTCTAATAAATTCTATTGTTATGCTGAATTATGGTCCCCTTCCCTTCTTCTCGCTTCTTCTCCACTTACCATACCGCTCGTATGCTTGAATCTTTCCGATTGATTACAAACTGCATCAAGGCCACGTCTCGCTGTATCTCTTTCTCTCTTGTTCGCGTTTTCATTCATGTAAGCACGCTCAACTCTCATGTGAGTGTGTTCCGAGAATAGCTAACTGTTTCTTGCACAACAAGACTTGGAATATCGGATCACCGCGTTCTAGCTCTACCCCTTAAAACGCAATCGCTTTCTTTGGGGAAGTAAATTTCGGGCCGTGACGAGCATTCAGTGTCGCGTTTTTCTATGGTTCGAAAAAAAAAAGATATACCCTCGGGGGTCCTAATTTCTGCACGGCCAAAACCCCTAGCCCTGTTTCGAACAACTTGTCCCGGTTCTTACATACGGCAAAAACGATGACTAATACCGCTTGCTGACTGTTTTAAGACCTTCACGTGTTGTGCAGCAACCTCTTCAAATATGCTTGTTTGAATCTTTTGTGTGCGTTTTTTTGGTGTGTGTGCCAGAATCTTTTCTTAGCAAAACACGTGTTTTCTTGCACCGGTATGTAGGGTTTTGATGTGGAAGGAACAAAAAAGTTAGACATTTTTCAATTAAATTTTTGCTCTGCACCATCTGGAACTTTGGGAGACAACAACTAGTGGGGAAGTGTTTTTTTTTTCTTTCTATTCGTCCTTGAACCCGTGTACCCGTGCAAGGAACGTATAGGCTTTTGTATGTTTCCCCCTTTTCAGTTACCATCCCGGTTTGAGATCTGTCTCGAGCTGAAGAGGAAATGACGTTGTAGAAATGTGTGGAAAAATACAAAACTTTATGCTTATGTCACTTTAGTTTAAAATTGAAAGCGCACTGGGGTAAAATAAAAGCATTTTTATACATTTCTTTTTAATTAACTAACCCACAAGCAAAAACATAAAACCATAATGAGGTAAACAACCATTGTTCTATATTTACATCTGCATTATGCATTGCTTTATTTACGTCTGCAAAAATGGGTGTTCCAGCACCTGTCAATGTTTTTCAAATAAACGGATGAAAACGCATGCACAAAATCGTTATTGCTGTCCCATCGTAAGAGTGCGTAAGTAAGCAAACGTAAAATATCGCATCCACGAGCCATACACGGGCTAACAGAGTGCTTTTTATGTCTTCCAGTGTTTTTTTTTTTTTAGAAAATTGCCAAAAGTTTTCCATATTGCAACACTGGCTATTGTTTACTTCCTGGCGTGTGCTAATTGTCGGTGCACCTGATACTGTTGTTGGTAGGTACTATTTCGAAAATGTTTTCAGCCGAAGCGTTATTATTATTAAAAGGTTATTTGTAAATTAAAAGATAAAAAATTAACCCTCATACTATTTTCTTTTACTTTTATTGCATTACATACTCGTTCAAATCAAAATTTCTAATTTTCCTATAGTTTTCCTCTTCCCACGACTGTTTAATTTTCGACATCTATGTCCTATCCTTCCTACACACTCATCCTCACACATACATTCGCAGGAAAGCGCTCCCTTTAGCAGCAGCAGCACAACCCAAAAGGGTCGTCCTGAGCGTTCATTGCCCTCTGCAGCAGTGACACTTGTCCGCGGCGCAAGGATCGGCAGTACCGTTCGCCCGCGTCTAGGAAGTCTGCACTGGTAACGCACACCCTTTGCACTCGCAACCCCGGCAATACACGTGCTATGCATAATGCAGTTTCCACCCTGGGCTAGACAAAAACCAACCAACCCCTGGACTGCAGCACAGGACAATCAGCGCTGCATCATGGGGTGAATGGCCCTGTCCTGTTTGTGCTCTCATTTTCTTTCCCTCTCTCTCTTTCGCCGGTAGGCTTTCGAAGCAACGATGCAGCCAACAGATTATGCGTGCGTAGGGAAACGGAAAAATTGCAGTTCGGTCGGTCGTTCTCTGCACACAACGGTACACCGTGCACGGTTGTGATTTAATGATTGCAGCGATTGCCAAGCGAACGATACCACCAGCGAACCGGAACCAATTCCAAACCGACCGAAGGGTTCTTGTTTTGTTGGCTGTGTGTTGGTTTTTTGTGCTGCACACAAGCGAAGGAGGACCAACTGCACGCAAACAAAACGCTACGATGCAGCAGCGCTAACACAGGCACTGCGACCTGCCAGCGGCGCAAGGATAATACATGGCGGCCGCACGTGCACCCTGCTGTGGCGGGTGAGAGTGAAAGTAATATTTTCCCTCTTCGCTTTCCTTTGCCCTACCCTTTTTCACCTTTCGCCGGGTGTGGAATGCAGCAAAAGGGATACAAGTTAATATGGTGAAAGATCACAAGGGCTGTCATGCTGAACGTTTATTATGCGTTTTTTTTTCTTTGCTGTTAGTTTTGTTGTTCGGGTTGTTTTGCGTTTGTGTGCACGGGTAATCTCCCTAGAGGGACAGGCGTCACAGCGATCGCAGAAGTAATAATGGAAGCGAACAAAAGTTCACTGACCAGTGCGCGAAGCGGTGGAAAGGATGTCGTGACTAAGCGAAAGGGATTTATTGCCGGGGTTTGGTTGCTATCGTTAAATATTAAAAAGCGTATTGAATTCATTGTACTATAGTTAAATAATAATTAATTTAATCAATAGCATGTTTCAGTTGCTAGAAATAAGGTAAAAATATTAAATTTTAATTAATAAAAAATTGGTAATATCTGGTCTGAGCTCAGTTCAAGGATCGTAGAGTTACTAGATAAAATTATTGAATTCCAATTTTCCTTCAAACTCTTCTTTAGTCTAAGCTTCTTCTAACGCATAAATAAAAAGGCATGTGTTATAAAGGAAATAATCAATGGTTCGAACCAGAAAACCGCAGCACACAACAGTTCACTTCTCATTTTCACCACCAAGAAACATCAAGTACCACACTAACACTTGTGCAAACATAACAAAACAAAATAAAAAGCGTACAAAAACTAACCCCCTTCTCGTCGCCCAACCAAAAAACCGTAACGCACAGAAACCCAAAAATTAGATCAATTCATATGCAAATATTTCTTACGACGCGGAAATAAAATAAGCGTGATGTAAGACAGCATAAGGCAAAATAAAAAAAAAAGGATTTGCCAAAGAAACAGCCTAGCGACACTGATCACGCATACGCGCGGAAGTGTCAGGACACAGGCGTCCCTTCAAAGCGTTCGCTGAAAGAAAAGTGGTCACGCAGCGAGAAAAACGCAGTACGCGAAAAACAACGCGAAAGCAAGAACCATCTCTTGGAAGCAAAGAAAACCGGAAATCAGCTTAGCGATGCGTGTTTACCCGCGGGCGAAGGTTGCTGCGCTTTGGCGCTTGGGGTGAGATAAAAAAATTGCTGATTGTTGCTGGTTCTCGCTCACACTCGTGCTGTTTAGCGCATTTATATGGCTTTTCCGTTGTTTTGGGCCTACTTCGGACGGCAGATCAGCCGGGGAAAGCGAAATTTTTGAACAAGAATTATTACGCTAAGGCGAATATTTTTTTTTGCTATTCCTTTTTCTTCGCTAAAAATCCGGTCAAACTTTTCGGTACCAATTAGGAAGTGGTCTAATTTGGTTCAGGATGCAATTTTCTTGAGGGAAAAATGAAAGCAAAACCAAAAACATACAAGAATTATAAAAGAAGATAGAATGTTTTTAATGAAACAGCGAATAATCACAGTTGCAAAGCAATATAAAAATAGGACTAAAATGTAGAAAAATGTGTTTAAAACTTTCTATGCAACTCTACCGTAAGGATGCGTAAGTAAAACACAAATGACAACAAACGAAACGGGTAACAAATTTGCCATTTCTGTTGCGAAAACGAAACACGAAAGCAACCGAACGAAACAAACAAAACAGCAAAACTTTAAAGTCCCCGTTACCGGTTATTTAGCTCCACACACCCTCTTCTTCACACCTTCACCGCACAATGCTGCTCCCACTGACAATAACACACTACGCGCTTGTTTTGTTTGTTTTGTGCATAATTTAAAATTCATTTCAATGCTCACTATTCTTCATCGATTTGTTTAAGTGATTTCTTTTCTTTTTCGATTGTAGTATGCTCGTGTTTTATTGCTTTTATTTTTGCTCATTCTCTTTCACATTCTTTCTCTCTCTCTTTTTCTCATTTGTATGTTTCGCTTCTTTTTTTTTCTTGTACGCTGCGTTGCGTTGTTTATGATTCGTTTTTTGCTGCTTTGCGTTCGATTCACACAGCAGCTGCAGCACGGCTTTCTTCGGTCAGTAGGAAAAAAAGTGTACCAACGAAAATTGCATAACTACCGCCTAACAAACTACCACCACCACCTCTTCCACTAGCCTTGTCCGATCTTCGCACCCGTCTGCTTGGTCCGTTAGGTTCGTCGGTTGAGTGCACGAGTGGGTGGGTGGGTGGGTTTTTGTCGGCATGTCCGCTGACCCCCGCAACGCATAAACATTTCACGGAACGGCAAATTGTTTATTCGGTTCTAGTGTGAGCAATGTTTGTGATTGGAAGTTTAAAAGGAAATCTTCATTTTATACTGTTTACCGGTCAACTTCCGGATACGATCATGTACGATCAGACCTACCTTTAACGTCGATGATGTAGCTTGTCTGTATGCCTGTTTTGTGCCTGTTATAGCCAGATGTTGCGAATTTCCACTAGCCTGGTTGCTTGGGGCCTAGCCTGGACGCTTTTCTTCTCCGTACGTTAGACTTTTTCAAAGGATCAATGGATCGCTGGACTCACACGGATGCACACGCTTAAGTAGACGTGCATACATACGCATCCACACGCACATACACCGTCACACACATATGCACATACACTGCACGTACACACACACACGCTCTCGCACTCACGCACACGCAAGCAGAACACACGCGCGCGCACTCGTTTGCTTGCAGAAACGTAAAACGTAATCAAAAACGGAAAACTTCGCTCCGAAAGGTTTTGCTAATTTTGACGGCCCAAAAATTACTGTGCACAAGTGTTTAGGCGTGTTGACGAAATTTTTCCTCTTGGGGGGGGGGTTCCTTTTTTCCTGTTGACACACTTCCGAACCGAAGATCAACTAAACGGATGATCTCAGCGCTCTTCACCGATCCGAAAGGACTTCAATTTCGTTCACTCGCGCAGACGATGGTAGGTGGTAAAAGAAAGGATTTTCGAAACTTGTTTTTTTTTTGCATATGCCGAAAGTGTTAATTTTGAGTAAAGTGCAATACGCGCTTTTCCTTACGCTTCACATGGGCGATCCGTTTTTTTTTTTTTGGTTTTGGTTTCGTTTTCCGGGTAGATCCGGGTGAAAGTTCACACGTTTTGTTTTTTTCCAAAAATTTCACTCACCAACAGTGTCCTTTGCTTGTTTTAGTTTTATATTTTTTTCGCGGGTTTTTCGTTTATTACGTTAGACTTATTTTTTTAAAAGACTTTTACTTTTTCTCCACAAAACTTTTGAATTTTTATCTTACATTTTACGCCCAAAAACACGCCAAAGAGGTGGATCCGAATGATCCGAAATGGAAATGCACCACACGCTTTAAACGCTCACGTTTGCCCTTGGCATTACTTTTATGTGTTTCCCATTTCCCGGGGTATTACAACCCACCGGCAGGAACTGTACAGTGTCGCTGTACGTCACTTGCTTAGTATAACGGGTGAACCCTGCATCCTTCTGTCAGTAACAGTCCGTTGCACAGTTTCGCGACACTTTTCTTACGATGCTGATGCATTGCGGTGAAGCGTTTTCGCTCCCGTTTGCTCGTATTTCGCTACTTTACCGGTACGATTAGCACTCTATAGCACCTTCACGAGGCAGCGGCTCATTTGCGGGCGTATGTTGTTGAAAATAATTGCTCCTTCACGCGACAAAATCGGCGAACGGAGATATTTGAAAAAATGGACAATTTCGAACTAAACACAATTTCCAAACGGTGGTACAACGCTTGCCGGATTGGGTTGTTCGCACTCGATATGCCGATTGTTGGCTTTTTACCGCGAGATTTTCCTTCACCAAACACACCACAGTTTTGCGCTACAGAACTGCCTCACCAAAGGTGGCCGCCCCGGGGTTTGTGGCGCCGTTTTTTCTTCGATTTGATTTTTGAATTTTGAAAAATTTTTAGTTTTTTTCTTCCCAGCGCTTTGAACTCGGCTGTTTGCGTGAAAAATGTTGCTGCCGTACGATGAATTTCACTCGCTTTGCACCGATACGATCAGTCGAATGGGATATCAATTCGAGGTAAAGAGAACTTCGAATCTCCAGGCAAAGGAGTAGTGTTGCGTTAAAATTAACCGAAAAACCGTTGCTACTGCGCGTCTGCCGAAAGTGGTAATCGAAAATCGGTACGACCGAACCGGGTGGTATTGAATTTTGCTGCAGTCAACTCAAACTGATGCTTCCGAAGCTGCTTTCACATCTCGCACCGATGACTCGTGCCCGGCTTAAAATTGGGAAGGCTCACAAACGCTGAGCCCGTACCCGACGACTGCCACTGCAGTCCTTCCCGCCACGTTCGGGCGTTTGCACTAATCCACCATCATCACTGCACCGCATCTGGGCAACGCTAGTGCACGCCAGGATTGCACTCGACGAAGAACCACCGCGTTCGTTCGTGCCCTGTCTCTCGGTGTATCGGCGAGATTTTCGATTTTATTTCGCTATGTTATTTCGCTGCAACTGTGGGATTTTTTGCACTTCCCAGCTTTGCAATGCTCGGACGCTCCGTCGATGAGTCACTCCGCAATGGCCTTGCCCTAATGAGCGAGGGCAGCACAATCCTTGCACCCGAAACACAAAATGCACTCAGCGCGCACCAGTATGCACACCGGATCACTACCACTGCATTGCACTGCACTGCACCGTTCTGTTGCACCGTGTTGTTTTTTGCACCGCTCTTATGCAATTGCCGGCGTTTTCATCCGGGGTTCGAGAAAGAGAAAGAGCCTCTTTTCCGATCTGTGGAGAGATTTTCCCTTCGGCCCACGGGTACACACTGCTACCCGGTCGAGGGTGGTGCAAAGGAAAAGCGTCCAGTTGTGTCTTCCGTTTGGTGGGAAAAAGAAACACTTCTTCCACCGTTCACGCTCACGACTTTTCCCGCAAGGATACGCTGGCTCTCTGCAGCTTTTTACTCACGGCGCGTTCTCTCACTCTCGCTCACACAACTATCTCACACATCCTATTGTTTCACTTATCCGAATGCACTACTGCGCCTTTCTTTTCCCGCTCACCCACGGGACCGGATTGTACCGGGAAAGCTGCTTTTGCCTTCCGAATGCAACGGTACAGGATCCGGAATCGCTGTTGCTGCTGCCTGAAGTGATGCACCTTCGGTAGCTCTTTGCTATACACACGGACACAACCACATTGATGGGGAAGAAAAGTAACAAAAAAAAAAACAGGGTAAATAATCGATTAGAAAATTGCAGCACTTTATTTGCACTACTGCATTCTCGGTTAATTGAAAGGTCAAGCAGAAGGAAGATTTATGTTGACTACACTTTGCACTGGTGCACTACTCGAATCGAAACGTATGTACTTGCACCTGCACTGGTAGTGTTCCTTGTTGCATAAGACAATAACAATGCACTGGAGTATTTATTATATTCTGATTTAAAGATTTATTTTTCTACTTGTTCAACACGACTTTTTCTAAAATTATTGTTTTCGTTATTTTATTTGAAATTTTTCGAATTTAAAAGAAAAAAAAATTTGATATCATTTTCAACATCGATTTCAACTGTCCATTAAAGTGTTCAACTGTTGCCGGTAAATTGTTTCTTTTTCTTCATCACTTAACACACGCTCTGGTGCACTCCAGCGTACAGTTCACATTTTGCACTATTTCGGCAACAACACCCATATCACATCAGGCAAAAAGTGAAACACTTTATAGTCCCTAATAAACTAACAGCAGCCACTACGGACCGCGCTAGTATAACTGCACTACACTATACACTTTTGGAAGTTAGCTTACCAGCAGATCGAGATTTTGAACACTGCTGCTGCTGCTGCTTCAGACCCTGTACAGCGAGAGTACGTAGTATTATCCTGGCGCGGACGACGATTATTGTTATGTTGCTGATGTTTCGGTATACATAAAACTGGTCAACTTGGTGTTACTGCAAGCGGTACCGGTACTTCACACACTGCGTTTGCCAGCACCAAGCTTGTAATTCGTAAAATTTGTGTCCAATCGCTTTCGAACGGTACGACGGTCGGGGACCTCGAGGGAATTGCCGAAAAATTTTGCTGCACGCTCGCACGCTCGCTTGTGGCCCGTCTCCGCGGTCTTTCGGTGCGGTGTTAGTTTGTTGTTTGATGACGATACTGCTCGACGCGCTCGCGAGCACCTCCAAAAAGCCTAGCCGAACAAAAGCCGAACAGAGACGATTATGAAAAGTCTGGCGCTGCGTTTTTCGGCGAAACCCCCTTTTTTCTGGTGCTAGCACCGAAACGCCTGTCGCCCTGTGTCACTGTGTTGGTTGAGGAAGTTTGCCCGCGGACCATCGCCTTTCCTTGTGTGGGTAAAGGTTCTCTCTGTGTGTGAGTGAGTGCGTTGCTGAATGCTGCTGCTGCTGCTGCTGCTGCTGCTGCTGCTGCTGCTGCTGCTGCTGCTGCTGCTGCTGCTGCTGCTGCTGCTGCTGCTGCTGCTGCTGCTGCTGCTGCTGCTGCTGCTGCTGCTGCTGCTGCTGCTGCTGCTGCTGCTGCTGCTGCTGCTGCTGCTACGCTCCCCTTCCCGTGCATCAAATCAACCACCCCATCCAATTCCAACAACTACCCTTACGCCTCAATATCTCCATCCCCTTCACGGTACCGGTTCGCATCCGCTCGCCCTGTCTCGCTCGAACGCCGAAAAAACCTGCATCTGTGTGGTGTACGCAATATCCCCCCAACATCGATTTCAACTGTCCATTAAAGTGTTCAACTGTTGCCGGTAAATTGTTTCTTTTTCTTCATCACTTAACACACGCTCTGGTGCACTCCAGCGTACAGTTCACATTTTGCACTATTTCGGCAACAACACCCATATCACATCAGGCAAAAAGTGAAACACTTTATAGTCCCTAATAAACTAACAGCAGCCACTACGGACCGCGCTAGTATAACTGCACTACACTATACACTTTTGGAAGTTAGCTTACCAGCAGATCGAGATTTTGAACACTGCTGCTGCTGCTGCTTCAGACCCTGTACAGCGAGAGTACGTAGTATTATCCTGGCGCGGACGACGATTATTGTTATGTTGCTGATGTTTCGGTATACATAAAACTGGTCAACTTGGTGTTACTGCAAGCGGTACCGGTACTTCACACACTGCGTTTGCCAGCACCAAGCTTGTAATTCGTAAAATTTGTGTCCAATCGCTTTCGAACGGTACGACGGTCGGGGACCTCGAGGGAATTGCCGAAAAATTTTGCTGCACGCTCGCACGCTCGCTTGTGGCCCGTCTCCGCGGTCTTTCGGTGCGGTGTTAGTTTGTTGTTTGATGACGATACTGCTCGACGCGCTCGCGAGCACCTCCAAAAAGCCTAGCCGAACAAAAGCCGAACAGAGACGATTATGAAAAGTCTGGCGCTGCGTTTTTCGGCGAAACCCCCTTTTTTCTGGTGCTAGCACCGAAACGCCTGTCGCCCTGTGTCACTGTGTTGGTTGAGGAAGTTTGCCCGCGGACCATCGCCTTTCCTTGTGTGGGTAAAGGTTCTCTCTGTGTGTGAGTGAGTGCGTTGCTGAATGCTGCTGCTGCTGCTGCTGCTGCTGCTGCTACGCTCCCCTTCCCGTGCATCAAATCAACCACCCCATCCAATTCCAACAACTACCCTTACGCCTCAATATCTCCATCCCCTTCACGGTACCGGTTCGCATCCGCTCGCCCTGTCTCGCTCGAACGCCGAAAAAACCTGCATCTGTGTGGTGTACGCAATATCCCCCAGAAGACGAATACAAAAAAAAATAGTCCGAGTAGGCTTTTTTCGCTTTTTCTCTCGCACTCAACGCAACGAAAGGGGCAAACTCACCGTGGGTAGTATAGGCCCACTACTGGCGCATGCAGCGAGAGTGAGTGCGCTCGTGGGTGTGAATGAGACGGGAAAAAACCCACTTCACGAATCTTCCCCTCTATATGCGGACTGCGTGCGAGATGCAAACCGCACATAATTTTTGGGAGTTTTTGTCTCCCTCTAGCGCTAGCCCTGCTAGGAGGTTACACTCCTTCTCACTCTGATTCACCCGGTCTAATAGGTGGATCTCGTGAGTTCCTTCGTGCTGCGTCCAGTTTCTAGCGTTCCTTCGTTCCTTTCCGGCTCTGTACGCCTAGATTCACGCACACAAGCTCGTACTGAAGGGGTTGCTCGAAAGGGATGCAGCGATACCAATTCATAGACTAGCTGAGTATTGCCAAAAAGTGCGTTCGTTGCTAATGTGTGCGATGGTGTGAACCGTGAGTGTACCTTTCTGTCGTGAAGCGATTCGCTTTCGTCTAGGCACTGTTGGTTTCTCATTGCTTTTTCATTTCATGTACAAATTTCGAATGAAAATTTATCAAAACTAAAACCGAAACACAAGACTAAAGTTGATAAATACGTACATTGAATCAAGACAGGTAAGCAGGCTAGAAGATTTGTTTTCTAGACAAAAAACATTCAACAAGCATATTTTTTAATTAATTTATAAAAAGTTTTACTTAGAAAACAACGAAACGGCCAGCTTTAACAACGAAGTTTAATATCGCTTACCGTCAGTGTAGCAAACGCACCAATCCGATTATGTTCACGCATCATTTTTTTAACCACTCCTTGTCCCACTGTGCCTATCGGTCAAGGTTGATGAGAGCCTTCCGAATAAAACCTCCCAAATTTTTATGTTCATGAGCGACCGCATATGCGACCCGTGAGCGCTTTCCCCGCTGAGCAACTCACGGAGCAAATTCACTCAAACAAAACCTAAAACCGTCACTCACGCAGTGGAAGCGTAAACAGCAACACACTCGTACGCAAAATTGCACAACGACCACCCTGTTCGATAAGGGATGGAATGGTCGAGGAAATGGAACTCACGCGGGGTGTTATGTATTTTCCTTCTGCCTGGTATTGCAACCAGCAGCGAGTTTTCCCTCATTCACAAACGATTTTCCAACGCTAGACAGTGTTGGTGCGTGAATCGAAAAAACTGCATTCGTATTGAGGGAGGCCTATTTCGCGTGCGCTCTCCAGCCCGGTACGATGCCACACGAACAAGTGCACCAACACACCGAGGTACACCGAGGTACGGCTAGTCGTGCAGCGTGTCAGCGCAATTCTGGTGCGTTTGGTACGCACTTTCAACTAGAATCTAGCTGCCTTTCTCTTTCACATGTTTTCTCTCTCTCTTTTTCGCTTTCGGCGCTAGTTTGGTTCTAGTAGTTTCAACCCTTATTTACGGTCGTTTTCGGGGACATAAAATTGGACAGTTTTCGTTTGTTTTTCTTTCCAAACGTTGCTCGACTAGCTATTTTTTTTGCTTGCTCGTACACTCTACCACTATCAACCATATCTATCACCTTTTGGCTAGCAAATCAACCCATTTCCTCATCAGTGCTTGGTATATCACCAACACCCGTCCCGTTCGGGGACAATCCTCCTACACGCATATCGTCGAATCGATTCCAAGTGTGCTCTTGGGATGTGTCTTGTAGCTTAAAGACCCTTTTATAATGTGTAGAGAGGTACAGAAAATTCGTAGAACAGCAATTGCATTATTTTTACTATTCTTTTGAACAGTTTTCGAATAAATATAAACAAATAATCCTACAAGCAGTCACAGTTTTGCCGAATTTGTATTAACGCACACCATCACCCAATACATAAGGCTATAGGCCATAAAAACGGCCACCTAAATGCATTTAAATGGCTTGCGTCAACACAAACGCACATCACCCCTATCTCCTTCCCTTCCTCCTACACCTCTCCCACCTCACCTGTCCTGCCAACGACACCATGAACGGCAATTCTTCACCGATCGAATGCGTACGCACATTCGCATACAATCGCAATTGCAGTTCCATCGTGCGTCCTTGCGTGCGTGCGTACCCTCCATAGAGCTAACGCTTGTGTTTGTGCACACCGACACACCAACACACAGCCACACACTCTCATGTGCGCTGGATTGGTGCGGGTCGCCACGGTGCACCACCAAACACGGAAGCGCGTAGCAAAGCGCAACCGCTCACAGCCGATCGGCCATGTACCATCGTACGAGCGAGCAAGATGGAAGGTGAAAAGTGCGTGAGTTACTCGTTCCACGGTGCTCAATTGCTTCATGATGAGTGAGTTCGCACGAGTGGTCGAGCGAGTGAATGAGTGGTGTATTGTAGAAGATTTGTGCAAAGTTGGCGGTTTAAATGATTATGATCGAATAGTTGTTATCATCAAATACAGGCAAAACTGAACGTAAGGATCATTTTGATAGATTGCCGTCAGGAATAACAAGAACTTATGTCTAATGTCTTTTGGTTTTATCACAGTTTGAGAGTAAAATTAAATTGTACATAAAAAGAACTAAAATCCCAGTAGAAAACACATTATTTCCATATAAATAGTAGCAAACTAGATGTACCTTAGTTCAATCTTATGTTTATCAACTTTCAAACTCTTGTGCAAAGCATTATTTTCATAGGTTTTTACAATTATAACTACACATTTTAACTAAAAGTGAGTGTGTGCAGTTTGAAGCAGTTAACTTGATTTCTTCATATCGCTAGCATAATTGTAAAGTTTATTTTGCTGCGCGTTTCTTGCTTCCAAACGTGTTACTGTCTGCGTGTAGTTGCTGCCCAAGTTAGCAGTATGATAAGAAAAAAAAATCCAAACGCATCCACACGTTGAGTTAGGACCGTGTGCGTTTACGCACATCTTATCGGTCGTTTTTAGGTCAAGCAATCAACCCGTAACCCGGCGATGGTACTTTGAGCTTCGTTCGTAGATGATATCAGCAATTATGATAGTGAAGTGAATAGAATAAAAACATGCCATACAGCTTATGCCAGTTTTTACAAACTGCCCACAATTTATGAAATGTTATTTTTGCTAACAAAAAAAGAAAAAAAATGTTTCAATGTATTCAAAACACTTTAAAAATGAATTTTACATTTATATAAAGCGATAAACACAAACTCTACAATCAAACAAACTATTTTGTCATGTTTCTAACGATCTGTTTGTGCTCATTGGGACTGCCTGTTATTTCAAAACCTGATCCATCATCGACCACACATGGCTTTAATACCACATTTCGGCCATCTTGATCGTTCACAGCACTGTGTGCCTACTGTGAGCAAGTTTTTTTTTTTTGGTTCGCTCGTCCTAAAACCCCACGTGGTCTTCCTACTGCCAAAAACCCTTCCGTACGGTTTTCGCAAAAAAAAAGGGCCGCCAAAGACCGGCAAACGAGATCGAGGCCCAGCGTTGATACGACCCGAAGATCCGAAACCGTTGCAGCCCCAAGGCTTTAACAAATTTATTTCCTTCCTCTCGAGTTCGTTCCATCCCCACCGCCATCGTTCGGCTGTTTCGTTCCAGCGATCGGTTCGGCCAGTATGTCTATCACACTCCGCCTAGATTAGTGAGCGGAGCGCGTATGCACCACACACTTGCGTACACACATTTGGCACATTCGTAAGTTTCCGACTACCAAAAACAGCATTCCAAACAAACTCTAATCTACACACACAAAAACTAGATGTATGCACAAGGGCTCTAGGTTCTTGCCATGTCTTTTCGCTATCTCTAATTCCTTCTTCGTCCGACGTATGGCTACGGCACAAGCTCTATGCTAGATTTGGCGTTTCACCTCATCGCACTGGCAGCCTTCCATTCGCTCGCTAGTGCTCTAGCGAGCGCTGCCCCGCCAAACGTGTCGCGCGAGGAAGCTGCCACGACCACGCACGAGGGCCGCGAACCGGCGGAGCGAACGCAACGAAACCAAGGGTATCGACGGCGACGGAGACTGTCGAAAATCTGACAACGGTGGCGATGCGTAAGATGTGCGTTTGGTGTGCGTAAGGCGGTCGAATTCGTGGCAATGGGTGCGAACTCAATGACGACGACGACAAGCGGCTGTCTGTTGATGATGCAAGTGAATGTATGTAGGAGTAGCGGCACTAGTTGGCGGCTGTATAGACACAGCCGATCGCTAGACGCTGCCCTTGCTAGTGGAACAGGGGTTTAGAATGTCAAGCCTTCGCGTAAAATAATTAGTGCGGTCTTGGGAAGTACTCATTATCTTTTAGCAAAATAATGCAATAAATCAAACCAGACGTTGTGCGTAGACGAGTTGAGTTTATACATAAGGCCTTAGAACTACATATACTAAGCATTTGAAATCCATCAAATACATTTATCTAGACACTTTCTGCAAAGATATTACTAGATATCATGGAAGAGTGCACATTGACTTAATAACTAAATGACTTCTAATAGAATAAATTTCGTTAATTCGAAAGATGTTTTGTTTTATAGAATTTATGCCAAAATTTTATCTGTTCGAATTCCTCTTTAAAACATGTGACTTTAATTAAAGATCTTCTTTGCACATCGTTCTTTGTTTAGGACAATTGTTCTACAATCCGAGGATAATCACACTCTCATATCAAGGATCGTCACGATTTTCTCGAAAATAAACAGCAAGTATAAAAAAAAACTTAAGTTGGGGGCCAGATACCTCAAATTTGTATATCTACACGATTATTAGTAATGTATGAACATGCTAGTCAGCGGATGATAATGTGCCTCTTTCACATTTAATAGGAGTTTCTGTCTATCTAGGATCAAATCATAGCATAAGAAAACTAAGCTGATGTTTGTTACCCCGAGCGATCAAGAGGCCCCATACTTATCGATATAATCCAATAAACGGGCTGTGAGGTCCTGGTAACCATGAATCTTTTCAACTTCAAAAGAGGACCTCAGATAAAAGTCTTCATGAGCCGTTGTTTACCGGATCACTATCTCATAAAAAAATCAATATGCCCTTAACTTCTATTCTGCTTACAGCATTCTCCGCGAGACTTGGTTCGCTACTGCTTCCAACAATTGATAAATCTCTCTAAAATTAGGACTTCAAACTACAGTTGTACTTTTAAGGATGTTTTATACTTGCATGTTGCTCCAACAACATCTACCTGAACATGTTACCTTGCATTGTGTTCAAAATTCCGAGGAACTTTTGTGACCACATTACAGATTTACCGACCTACCTACCTCCATAAGGTCTTCCTAATATTCAGAATCATTTAGACTTCAAAGAAAACAGGTTCAATTTAATATTGCTACTCTTATCATAATTTGACGAATTTGTCGAAGTACTTAATTGTGATAACAAAAATAAACTTTTCGTGATAACATCAAATTTCAATATGCCGATATTTTTCAAGAAATATTAAGCACCACTCACGAAATCAGTTAGTTATGTGAAGCAGTCAAGAAAAAGAGTGCAAAATTTCGCTAGCAAATGATTGAAAGTGAAAACCTGTCGCACTGTGTCCCGGTTTAAGTTTCCGTATCGGGCGAAAAAAAAACCTAAGAAGGATGATTTTTCCGAACGAGAAAGAATAAATAAATGAAAGCAACAAACCAGCAGAATAAGAACGATATAGAACCGAAACATCGAGCATCATTTAGTGCGTACAGTTTCACCTTCTTCATTTTCTAATGTCTCTACCCCCGCGACTGGTAGAGTAAACTTCCTTTCACTACTAACCTCCAGTCTTCTGCTCCACATTTCTTCCCTACAAAATATCCTTCGGCTTCATTCCTCAAGCAATTACGCGCCGTTTGTGCCGAAAATTTCTAATTTGTCGAAAATTCTTCTAACGCACGACCGATCAACCCTATAAGCCGTTCTAGATTGATTGTTTAGATGAGGCTTGTGCGGTGGTTGGTGGATGGTTTCTCGCTCACCGACCACGGTACTGTGCGCGACAGCCTTCAGTCTTCGCCCCCAGCTCGTCCCCAGTTTCCGCAAATCAATCGCAATCTGGGAACACTCGGAGTTCGGGTCCCGGAAAGGAAGGAATGTGTCCAATAACCAGCGGCGAAATGGAGGTGGTAGTGGTGGTGGTGGTAGTAAATGAGGCTAAGATTGCCTCCCGTTCGGGTGCGTTGCGCTTTTCCGGTGTAAGTGAGAGTTTTCGAAAGTTTCAATCAAATTACGCAAGAAGCCCGCACCGAACGCACGCCGACAGCTCGCCTAGATTCAGCAGGGCTGAATCGGGTTTGGAATTTGATTGAATTGAACGAAAATCGGTACAGGTGTTGCTGTAGGTGAATCGGTAACCGGGATGAGATGGAACACGCACCACCGAGAGGGTTCGAGTGTAGTTTCATAACGAATCTTATGTGAAACACACCTTTGCACGGCTTGTGGCCCTAGTGCCCTCGTGCTTTAAACCGAAAGCAAATGGGAAGAATCGATTATCAGTTTTCGAACCGCTTCCGGGTGTACATTTAAGAGAGAACGAGACGCAACATGGAAGTATATCATCATTTCAAGCTGCTTAATGAACTCGAGGATTTAAAAAATATAATTTCATCAATCATTTCGCACGTTCCAATGCGTAAGTGTGATAACTCTCTTATAGGATTATGAATCTAACAGACTAAATTTTGGGGCATGGTTCAATCGAAACCGTGTCGCTGAAGGAAGTTTGTCAAATTATTAAACGTGCTGCAAGTGCTTCTTCGTGATGCTTATACTTATTTCCTTCAAATCATTTCTCTTTCTCTCTCTCTCTCTGTCTCTCTCTCTCTCTCTCTCTTTGTTGGCTTATTTGTTAAGCGGAAATAATCACAACACATAAAAAACATCTACCATTTCGTGAATCATACTATTCTCACCATTCCCTTTCCGAATCGTGTTGGGCGCCAGCACGAAGATTCGATTTGATTCGTCGACTATTAATTGTGTCGAAATAAATTTAGAACGCTGTTTGTTTCATTCCCCATTGCGCTTTGCAATGGTTTTGCCTTTTTTTGTTTTGATCAGCATCCGTGAACCAATTCTCCTAGCGCAGAATACCAACCTTCGGGGAAAAGCGGGGTGAATTGTGGGTGAAGAAAAAAAAATTTTTAGCTCACCCACTATGATACTGCCCTAATCTATTTTGTTACACTAATCCGAAATCGGGACCCGACGAAGGAATAGCAGTGGCTGCTATTAATAGACTTTGATTTGTTTCCTTACACATTCGCGCGCTTCACGAAGAAGTAGCGACAGCGACAGGAGCGGATGTTTCTTTGGGCAGTAGTGGAGGCAACCATTTCGAACAACGAGCTTGTCCCGACCTCTCCCAAGTTCGGTTGTTGTCTTTTTAATGATCGAGACTGCCAGCTTTACATTGTTACCAATTTAATGTTTTTTTTCTCAAACTAGCAAGTTTTCTAAATACTATTAACTTTGATCTCGAAAACTGTAACGAAAATTTAACAAACTTGAATCAAAAGCATTGTTAAACTATTTTAAAAGGGATCGAATACTATAACCACGGCATCCTGCAGTACAGTTATGCTTTTTGAACAATCATACCCTCAAAATCATGTGAACCACCAGGCGTCTCCATCGCACCACGATCCTCGCATATTCGATCACTTTCAGCCACACCGACCATGGTAAATTATCCTGTTTTGTTGTGAGACTATTTTTAAACCATGCGGAGCAAAACAGACATGGATAGCAACAAAAAAAACACACGACATTAGAAACCAGCTTACTTTGCAGCGTGCTAAACAGTGACGTTTTTGTTGTTGCTGCGAATGTTGTTTGCTTATGCTGCGTAATCGCCACAGTGCGTTGACCGCAAAATTCGCATTCTCGCACCAACCGTACACACCAACAAACTGGCAAAGCGAGTTTCGTTGGTAAGATCGGTTGTAGTTTTTTTTTATTTTCCTTCACGCATCCTCTGCACGAGATCATGCACGAAGCACAACATTCGAAACTTTTACTGTTAGCTTCTTGGTCGTTGGGTCGTGTATGATATTATGGAAGCGAGTTTTTTTCGTCACCCTATGCGTTTAACTTTTTTGTTCTTGTGGTAAAACATTGCCACACTTTGCTCGGGACGATGCCATTCAGTGAGCGATGGGGTGATGATATAATGTGATGCTACTACTTTCAGCTCACACTGTTTTATCGCTGCTGATCGACACACGCGACACGAGACGACTTTGGCTTTGGCGCGAAATGGTTCGACATAGAGCGGGTTGTTTTTTTTTTTTGTTGCTTGTTTTAAATTTTTTGGTAACATGCGGTTCTATTTAGAAGTTCTTAAGCATAGCATGCTGATGGTCACTAAACATAGACATCAACGGTTCGTAAAACGATGCCCGCTCATCGTCACTGGGCGTTGCGCGGTGGATTTGTGCGGTGCGTTTTTTCGGATTGCGCAACGTGATATATTTAACCAATAAAACCATCAAGAAGACGGACACAACAAAATGCTCGTAACTGACCACTCAAAAAGGGTGAGGGTTTGGGTGTTCGTAGATGTCTTTGTTTTTTCAGTTGTTCTCAAGAAGATTATTTTTTTATATAAAAAAGTGTGATAAGAACAAAACTTCATCTCATGCAATTTTAAATCAGTTATTTTTTATTTATTAACTTTCCAATATGACGGGATTTTAAATCAGTTAGTAAAGGAAAACTTCATTGATTTTGACACAAATATTCAAACATCATAGTCGGACCAATTTTAGAAAAATGGTAATACAGTATCTCTAGTACTTCAACTACTCCTCATAATATCTCTTATCGCTCAACTACTCCGAACAAAGAGTAACAAAAACTTCAACTTTTGCTCCCGCTTGCGCCCATACACTCCATTCATCTTATCATAAATTTCGGAAGCCATTTCTGGTGCTTACTGCTTCGATGCGTTCATTCAGTCTGGCGAGCGAAGTCATCCACTCCCGCGAGAGCCAGACCAAGAAGGTGCAAGTATTGTATTGTATAATTTAATAACCTACAATTAGCTTCATATGATACCGGGGATAATAAATTAGATGGTAGCCAGATATGCTCCGGAACACCTACGAATCAGCACGAAACCGCCCCGAAACAACATGGAGATTCGCGATACGCACCCACCCTTCTCTACATGGTTACGTCTGTTTTTCGGTGCTCAGTGTTTGGGCCACTTAAAAAGGGCCCATCACCGACGGTGCTAAGCTTTCGCGGAACAGGGTGTGTTCAGGCTTTGTAGAGGCGCATCGTAATACAACGATGGTGACCAACACAACCACCTACGAGACGGTGGTTACCGTGCGGATACCGCTTAACCTTCAAAACGTGGAAGTTCACGGCATTGGAAAAGGGCTGCAAAGATGACAGGGCCGGTTGTGATTGTCAGTGGGCCCGATGCCGGGTGGTGGAAGCGGTACGGCAAATGGCCATCGTTAGACCACACACTATTTTAAGTTGACTCTGGCAAACAATCTTGTCTAGCAGGTTTTTTTGTGCGTGCGTTGTGTAGGGTTTTTGCGCTCTCCTCTTGTGCTACTAGTCGCCGTAGGGTATTTGTTGGTTTCTTCCACTTTTCTGTTGCTTTGCTTTGCTAGACCTCTGTTCAATCTATGCCACCATTCCTCCCATACTCTTGGTCGGCCCTTTTTTGCCAACCTACGATGATAGTGCGGTGCGGTGCGTAGACGCACTGAAGTGTGCAACTCAAACCGTTCGGGCCCAGGGTTAGCGCAGGCACGAAGCTAGTTCTAATGGGAAGCGACACACAGCGACTGGTCGAATGCGAAGAGCAAAAAACTGGCAACGCTGCACCTAATCTCCATCGTAAACTTCATCGTCATCTGCCTGCTGCCCTGCTGGAGGGACTAGCCGTCGAGGGCAGCAAATTGATCAGTTCGAAGATCCGGAAGAACGCGGGTGGAAACTGCGGGCCAAGCCGGCAAACAGGTTCGCCAACGCAACAACATGCGTATCGCGTGGATCAGTTGTTGAGGATCTGGACTTTGAGTTTGTTCGCTTGACTGCCTTGTTCAATCCCAACCGATCCCTTCTATTCGTTCGTTCTTGTAACGATTTCTCCTATTCCATTGTCGACAGAAAATTCCCCAAGGAACCTGATGCGATTTCGCAGCTTGTGCGTACAGGTTCACCAGCAAAAGCGAGCTGGAAACGATCGCGTCCCTTGTCACTCGCTGCTCGGAACGACACCGATCTTGATGATC
Organism: Anopheles maculatus; assembly: GCA_002091835.1. Lineage (NCBI taxonomy): Eukaryota > Metazoa > Arthropoda > Insecta > Diptera > Culicidae > Anopheles > Anopheles maculatus. The sequence goes on along the minus strand of KZ062160.1, from coordinate 87,842 downwards.
CTCCATTTCCTATGCTCCCTGTTTCCCCGAACGAAGTTTTACCAGTTACGCAACATTTTGCTCGGCCTCGCTGCAAAGAACTACAGCAAAAAGAACCGAAAGAAACGCCCAGGGTAGCCAAAAAAAAAATGGTTCGACCTAAATGAAAAATGTGCGTCCACGCACAGAAACCAGCAGAAGGTTCCCTATTCGATCATGGAACAAGCGAAATGGTCGGTAGATTGATAATAAATGTAGAAGAAAAAAAATATGCGTAGAGCCGCAACTGGTCCCCCCTCAAATGAAAGAGAACCCAACAGCAGCAGTGAAAAAAAAAACGGGGCTCCCTGAAAAAGTCGTCATACGGGGACCGATAATAAAATCCCAAAAACGAATTAAATAAATGCTAAAAACCGAAACCGAGCAAAACCCCGGGGATGGATGGTGACGATCGTGGCGGATCGTCGTGAATCGAAAATTTGGTATTCATTAAAGAAGCTAAAACAGCCAAGGGAGCATATATTTGACCATAACTTTGGACCACAACTAGGCTCGATTGGAAGCGTTCTCTAGCGTTCTAGCTTGCCTAAGACGCTGTTGGCGCTCCACCTGTTCCTTTTCCGATCTTCTCGCCGGCATGCCTTTTGTTTGCCATGTAAACCCACATACCAAACGTACGCACTGCTGGCGATCGCTTTTGTGCGGTTCTTCGCGTTGCCTACCCTGCGCACCGTCAAACAGCAATACACGTGGACCGGGGCTTGCGATGACTTCAACCAGTTCGACGCTACATCACACGTTTCCGCGACCTCGGCTACGATAATCGGCTGTAAATTACATATCGCAGTCGCTGCTACAAGATAGCCTTGACTTTGAGCGGTTCGCGGCTAGCTTAAACCTAAAATCTAACGCACTGAGTTCAATAAAACTGCTGCTCATACACTTGCTTACAAATTCGTTAGTTCATTTAATTTTTTGTTGATGTCGAGACCGCTTATATGGTTGTGTGGCGATCGCCGCAAACTAGTTAAGCCCTAACGCACTCGAGGTAGGATTGAAGGGCTCGCCATTAGTGCGCGCATCATTAGTATGGGAAACGGATGTGAAGTTGTTAGGTCGATGATGGCACTGTTAAAGGCATGCTTCAGCGTACAGCGGCTAACGACAGGGCAGGCTGCTTATCGTGTCTGACGGATCACATGAATCGTTGTAGTTTGTTACATTTTTTTACAAGTGGGCCTTTGAGCACGTTTGATCGTATCGGTGACACAGTTTTAGCAATACACAAAAGAATGGAATTAATTGATAGTTTGTACACATTTTTAAACATATGCAGAAGACTCACGTAATAAATTATCATAACAAAACCTTTAAAAATATTTTCAAATATTAAGTGAATAATATTCATAATATTTATAACAATTTTAAACTAGAAAAAATACTTGAATGAATTATATCATTCTATTCCTAATATTAAAACTAAAAATTTTATAAAAATAATCTTCCTGAAAGGATTAACAACATCGAAATTAGTATGTAACACAATCGGCCAGTTTCAAATCCCACCAGTACATAGGACTTTCCAGCCCCATTCTAGTAAATTAAGTCTAGAAAGCGGCAACTGGAAAGTGAGTCCAAGCTTGTCTTATTTCATATATTGTTTGAAATAAGACAACCTTGGACTCACTTTCCAGTTTTTTCCAAAATTTATCTATGTTTAAAAGGTCCTAGTGGTTTTCCCCTCTGTATAATTAGTTTGCTGTACTTAACAAACGAATACCTATATATACGAGAGTTCTTTTGGTCGGCTTTCTGGCTTCATTTTTAATCCAGTATATCAACAGTTTAAAAAGATTTATTTAATTTGCAATGTCGTCTAAAACAAAAGCTGGTAACTATAAACGCTACACCGAAAAGCAACTTCTCAGAAACACTTAAAATATATCAACATTTTTCACAGAAATTAATGGCTATTGACATCAAAAGATCTTAGAATTAATTTTCCGTGAGTGAAAACTCTGGCAGCAACTGATATTCTCCCAAAATTCTTATGCATTCTTGCATATTGTTGAATACTTCAATAACTCTTTAAGCCTGTCTATCAAGAAAACATAGCACTTTATCTAAATGGGACACAATTTTTTTGGAGATCCCTCAAGATATAGATATAGATATAGAAATAGATATAGAAAAGACCTCAATAGTAGTTCTTTTCTCTAAACTGTCTGATTAAGAGTTTTTGGAAGAATTTGAAAAATTGTTATTGGATGTTCTAAAATATTTTTATCAAGATTTTATTCGAATTATTATTCATTCGATTATTTTTATTTTTATTATTTTACTTAATAATAATCCAAAGGCATGAAAATTAATAGACATTATTGAACACATTAGTGTGAAGAAACCCAATCCAAGAATCGAGGCATGTTAAAAATATCAAAAGCACAGCTCTAAACCACTTAGAATATTTAGAACCCTTACTGTAATGATTGTATTTACAAGCTATCTACCACCAACATCTTTGATGCATTATTGCGTGGTACAACTGCTAGCAGCATATGCTGCCACCATCACCATCACCATTGCCAACATCATCTCAGTCCACCGCACCGAGATCCAACCCGGCCGTCTTGAGGCAAAACAAAAACATTAACATTTAAAAATATTTCACCTATCATTGAATTAACGAAACGGTCCCTTCCCTTCGGGGTTGCAAACTGTTTCACAGGGGCCTGGCAGGGCGAGAAGCAAACCCGGCACCACCACTGTCAGCATAGTCGTAGGAGCGCTCCTAACTATCCGCCGCTGTTTCTGGTCATTTTAAGACCGCTGCGATACGCACTGGTCAACGAAAAATTTATTGGCACCAAGTTCCATCTACACCTCCCGTCTGCGCACTCCACACACACTCACAGATCGTCCCACCGCTTGTCCCACTGAAGCTGTGCGTATAGTCAACACGCAAAACTCACGCATACGCAACCGACTCGAGCGCAGCACAGATGTCGCTGCAAAACTACCCCACCAAAGAAAAAAACCGAACCCCAAGCGAATTGACACTAGCGAACGCACAACACGCACAGTCAACTCCCCAACCCGCTACGCATCGTACCTCGTGCACCCTTCTGCCAACCTCCTTACAGTGTGCGCGCGTTTAGAAAACGCAATCTAGCGAGCTGCGCGCTTGTCGCGCTAGGTTCAAGATGTTTTACTAATCAGCTTCAGTGGGTGAGCTCGATGGGGTAGTTTGTGTGGTGGGGTGGCATGAAACGGAGTAGAAGTGGAGGCCGTTGCGTACGATGCGTCGGTGTGCGTAGACGCTGCGCATAGCGTCTAAGAAGAGGAACAAACTGAGCAAACGAATCCGGCCGGCCAATTCCCCAATTTACGGGCCACCAGGCAGCGAACTGCAGATCATAGAAAAGCAATAGAATCTGTGGAGATCGGCGTAGTTTTCTGTTTCGCTCTGCCATTCTTTCCTTCTTCGCCACTTCCTTCTAATCCACTTCCTTCGGTTGTTTAGCCTTAGCATCTTTCAGGGTGCAAACCATTGCCACAGTGCGTGCGTTCTGCGGTGCGTAGGAATGTGCGTGTTGGCAGCTTTATGCGATCCTAGACAACTGCGGTTCGGTGCGGTGCGTGCCGAAACTGCCCAAGGGAGAAACTGAATGCGATCATAGGCACGATCGCGGTCGCGAACAAAGGATAGACGCATCGCAACGCATAGGCGCGCCTTCAAACATGCCTGCCTAGATCACATGCAGACATCGCGGTAAGAAAAAGAAAAAGCACGAACAAACCAGTCCCTATCCTATTTCGGCAAACGCTTTTCGAAACGCAGGTTGCTTTGACGGATTTGATCCGAAAAGCAGGGAGGTAGGCAGGATTCGCGGGGAGGGCGGTAAAGTCACTTGACAGGTTTGGGTGATGTTCTGGCTAGTTTTATTCCTCGCCAAATGAGAACTTCTAGACGCGTCCCTAGCCAACCGAACTGGCGCGTTAAGAAAGATAAAAGAACATTAGAGAGGCGGACCAAATCTTAGAAAAAGAACAGCCCGTAACTCTTGTCGCGTGAAAACCTTCGTCTTAAAGCGCTCGATCAAACGAATCGATAGCCCTAATTTCAAGTGATTTATGATGTAAAGGGAAGGTTTCATTTACATTTTCAGTCCTTGATACCGAGAATTGTTCAAACCGTGTTCTTCGCTATTTGACAACCCTTTCTGTGTACGGCTTAGCGATATTAGTTGAACGGCTCAATGCTGCTTCAGCTAATGAGCGGTAGTATCGTCAGGATTTAGTTTGAATAACTGAAGAGTACACAGGTTTTAGGAGATCTACTACCAATACTCTTCCTATATACTAAGAGTTCATATAACACAGATTTAAAGCCATAATATGAAGAGATTCAATAGCGTCTTCAACATTACATGTCACATGCGCTTTTAGTGTCAAGCTAATATAACAGAATATCATCTGTCTGCTAATATAACAGAATATCAAATGTCAAATGGCCGTATGTCAAATGTAAGTGTATAAACGTTATGCTTGAATTCTTGATTTATCAACTATAACTATAACTTTTTCTGCATTTATAAATACATTTCTAAAACATTGTGTTTTAATTTACATGTTGTAAGCGGTCATCATGCTTGCACATATCAATACTTATAAATAATCTTTAAATTCTCATTATTTCCAAGAGTTCCTCTAATTTGATGTCATATGCCAACTAAGTATGTGTAGTGTCTTATGCGGTACCAAGAGATATAACAGTTGCAGATGACGAGATCTAATACAATTTCTGTACTTCATGACTCTCAGCGTAGATTGAGTGTGTTCTTGGGTAAAATTATTTAATGCCTCAAGAACCAGGAAGTTAACGATGGTAACCTTCAACCAAAGGTGCTGCACAATGAATGTCCATGGTCAATCTTCGTGCATTGTCTACAAGGAGCTGGGTGGCACACACAAAAAAAAATCACCTCCAATCTTCTTCTCTGTTCCGTTGTACGGAAAGAAGGAAACCGTTTCTAACTGATTGAGCCTTGAATTTTCAACCCTACTATCACACCAACACACAGTGCCGTCGTGGATTTCTGCTGCACAACTACGACTGCAGCAAATGGTCACGATTTTGCAGCTGCCGTATGCAATATGTAGGCACGCTTACACCGATGCCACTGTAGACGTGTAGAAACGTCACCACACACATCTTATTATATGCAAGCTGTATTTTATGGCTGGAAGTTTACAGTGAAGTCAAGATTTACAATGCACAGAGGACTTCACGTCTGCGTCATATGTTTGAAAAACAGTCTCAAGGTTCTTTCCAACTTTTGATGAAATATTAGCTTGGCAACGCTGCAATACGGTATGCGATTTTCGGTGCGGCTTCGTGGCTTGGCTCGCCACTGCTCACGCACACTATACTGAGGCTCAACAGCAACTTTTGGGGAAATTGTAACTGTGATCGTAAGTGCGTAGATGCGTTGCCTAGTGCGTACACGCACTCACGCACGATTGGCTGAGTGTCTGCCCGAGTTCCCTTCCCCCATTTGACGAGCAAGTTGAGAGCTCACCCGAAGGGGGACTATCAGTGTGAGCGGTTTTGTGTGAGGCTAAACCACGCCGCGCTAGACTGTGGCTGTACGGCAGTGTGTTTGCTTCAGCTTCGAATTTATTTGACTTTCAGCTAGTCTAAGCCATTGTCTAGTGAGATGTACCGTCAGATTTCAGCTATGTTGCACGTGCGGACCAAGTATTACGAGGTACGCTCGTGTTCC